>OZ008370.1:80892158-81317158 GCA_963931995.1 Phaonia tiefii
CATCAGGAATACAATTTATATTTACATATTTACTATTTTTGATTTTTCGAAAACAAATTTAAACAAATAAGAAAATTAAATTTGTTCCGCATTTACCTACATACATATTGTTATGATGTATATAACTTATATACATATATTCTTAGTAGGAACATAAATACAGTTACTTATATTTTGGGCTATAAAACAAAAACTGTTGAACGTTTTGGACCAACTTTTTTTATATATTTATTTATATGTATTGTGTACAAAAAGCTAAGTTTCATTCAAAATGTCCGCCTTTGGCCATCACGCACGCCTTAACCCTTAATAGCCTGATTTTTTGTTTTGAGCCGAAAAAAATTGACGTTATAAATCTTGTTATTCTAAACAACTTTTGTTCTACCATTTTTTCCATAGATGACATTTACCTGAACTAGGTAAAGAATACCTGGTTGGTTCTTGGCGGAACCACTAGGCGCCCGGACATCAAAATTTAAAAAAGGAAGTTTTGTACGACAAAAATTTTTTTTAGCAAAAATCAACAACTTTTATTCGGAAACATTAAAAAACTGAAAGATAAATTCAAAAATATTTGTATAGGAGTTTCTTTAAGGACATTTAGTTTTGGTGAATCTGAGCGAAACAGTTTTTTTCAGCAGAAAAGCACAAATGTATCCCACATTTTTGGCATCGGACCTTCGAACGGGATGTACATTTCGGAAATTTGCATCGCGGCTTCCCTTCCTTTATATACTCTGGTAAGTGCCCAACGTTATCCAAGCGAATAACGTATCGGACGTATTTTGTATAGTCGATCATAGCTCGAATCGTTTTGCGGTATGGGTCCATACATACGAGCTGCTTCCGAGACACGATCACGTCTGTAACTGGCTGTTGATCAGATGTCGATGGCTCTTGAACACGATGACGGTGCGGCATTGTCTCGTTGTTATTGAAGTGTAAGAATTGGCGAATCTTTTCGTGACGATTTCGTGTCATGCAATCCATAATTGGCTTGAAACCATACTCACTCCAATATGATCGAACGCTCGGGTACTTAAAAACCGACATGTAGTAATTAATTCCCATGAATCGTTTGATTTCATCTGGCGTGGTATTCAGTGGTTTATCAATGTTTTCTTGCACTGCGTACAAGTTACTCTGTTCGACGATATTCGAAATAATATCGTCCGACATGAAAAAAGAAAAAAACTGAAGCGGTGAGTTCAATGCCAATATTTCCGGTGTCAAATCTTCATTTCCTCGAAATTTAAGAGAATTCGAATACAATTGAAGACTTGTTTTTCGCCACAATGGTTTTTTAAAAACATTAGACTCTTTATCCATCGATACGCCTTCAAACATTGTCGCATATTCTCGCCATCGGGAACGATCACCAACAATTACTGGATCTTCTGCAACACCTATAACAAATATAAATCAATAGAATCAAACAAAACATTTTGTTATCAATTATCACCTTGATGTTATTCAATGTTTTCTTCCATATTTGAATTGCCCGAATCGGCATTACCCATTTCGACATCGCTTTGATTATCTTCCACCGCTTCGGTTTCATCATGTAAATCACCTATTTGTTGAAAATATTCCAAATTTTCATTAGCCAAAGCAGCGTCAAAATCGAAATCTGGGTCATCCATATCGTCAGCAGAAAAATCACCATCATCTTCGCTTTCTGAACACGCAATTGAATTTACATACTCGGTAAGTTCTTCTTCTGTCCGAAAATCACGAATTCTACGCGCCATTTCTAAAAGCCCAACTAAAGAAACCATAACAAAACAAATCTGTATAACTTCATAAAAATCGAGTAAAATAAACAAAACTAAATCACTTCAAACACTCACAATACCTTTTAGACACTATACCCACCACGACAATATTTTTTTAAACTTAGATTTCGACGTATTTAACACAAAAATAATTGTTGCAAATTTAGCGATTTCACAAAAGTGTTCTTACTCGAAGTTGTGTTACACTACTAAATAAACACGTGTCAAATAAAGTTGGCAGCAAGTGGCAGTGTTTGCAAATGGTGGCGCTAGCACCAATTAACACCTTAAAAGTCGCAACGCGAAGTTTAAAACAAATTTGTAAAACAAAATTATCGTTTTTTTTGGTTGGTTCCTTGCGGTACCAGTGGGATATTAAGGGTTAAGTCGCATTGGCCAATCATCAATAGCTGCACGCACCTCATCCATTGGAAAATTGCCTACAGCACGAACCAAAGCTGTCTTAAGAGAATCAATGTTGGGGTATCTTTTGTGGCAGACCATGTCCTCTAAAACGGTCCACAATTTGTAATCCAGAAAGTTCAGATCAGGGCTGCCAGAGGAACATTCTTCAGAGCATATAAAAGCTGGCTAATTGTCGTTTTAAACTCATGAGCTGGTGCTGAATCTTACTGCAAAGTCCCCGGCTGGTTTTGGAACAGGGAATTGTTAAGCGGCTTCACAACTGCTTCCAAAACGGTTTCTTGGTAAACTTTGGCCGATGTTTTGACCCCTTGTTCACAGAAATGCAAGTCAGTTACCCCATCACCAAACCATGACTGCAGCTGAACCCGTGGGATGAGCTCAGATGCTTAATATGAACGTGCAGAAACCCTATTATTTTGTTTGTTACATTTTTCCTGCACGGTAAAAATATTTTCATTCGTAACATGATTTGTCTATGCAAGTTATCAGCCTCCTTTAGAGTTGGGAATTTTAGTTCATTCAAGTGAGCGCTCTTTTTAGTTCAGCTCAACAGAATGAACTAGTTCACTCATTTAGTTCACTAGTTCATTGTATCATTTCAGCTTAACAGTTCATATGGGCTGTGAACTAAAGAGCTCGTTTCACTTCAACTCGTAGTTTTAGTTCAATCGATTTGATTTTTGCAGATTTCTAAAGTGTAAAGCCCTATTGAAGATCGACTTAACGATTGGGTTATTGCGTTTCGGAACTATTGGTGTTTCCGTAATCTTTTTTATATTTTGGAACAAAAGTGGTGATTAGCGCTGTAGTTACTGTGTAGAAGTCGGTGACATATACATTTCACAAAGATTGCAACATTAGGAATCTTTGGGTAGATTAAATGAGACAAAGTGAGCATGAACTAGAAAATGGCGGAGGGAACTGCACAACTGAAATACAAAAAAACTGCTGAAACAAGTGAACTACTGAAACAAAAGAGCGGAACAGTGTGAACTAGTTCACAAGAGTGAATCGTTCAATTGAACTAGTTCGTTCGTGAACTATACAACTCTAGCGTACTTCACCAAAAGACGTTTGGATTTTTTTATCCCATTTTTGTTGAAGTCAACAAACGTCCTGTACGCCGTTTGAAAGTTCCAAGTTTTTTTTAATAATTCGACTCATGGACTCTTGCGTGATTTTCATCTCACGGGACATGATGTTCTGTTTCCGGAGAGCATTTCGTTGAATTCTTGCTTTGACGGTTTTGATGACTTGCTGTGTCCGAACGGTACGTAGCCGGCCCGACTGGGGCGGTCTTTTATATCTCCAGTCTCCTCGAGCAATTGTGTGCACCTGTAGACAAACATGTGACTAATGCTGAGAGGGCGGAGCGTTTTGAAAATATCGTTTTTTTCTTTGCCACACTTAAAAAGTGCTATAATTGCGATACGGGTTTCCTTATCTGACCACTCCATGGTGAAAGTTGACACAATTTCAAATGCCCGTTACTGACTAACGCTATAGAGGTTAACTTTTAAAAACCATATGATAATAAAAATGTTAAATTTTACTATTCTAATGGGTATGTTCAATATTTATGTCCCTACTAAGTACAACCCGCAAAATCGAAGAAAAAATTAAATATATAACTGAATTCCGGTATTAGTTCATATACAAATTCCATTCAAAATTCTTCTGTATAATTTGTTTTTTATGAGTAGAGTCGCTTTTATACTAAGGTATGCCTATTGCAAAAACAAACACATAACATTAGAACAAAATGTAAAACATATAGAACATAACACATGTTATATTAGGCTTGATGTTAAACAACAGAACCTGCAAAATATGCAAAACTCTAATTCACTCATTTCAAACATTCAACTCTTTCTGTTCTCAACGCAGTATGTGATTGGTTGTGTGCGTCGCTTGTTGTGTAGTTTTGGTTTCTGTTTTAGTTGGAGTTGTAAGTTATACTGCCAAATTGTTCCTCTACAGTCACTGTTCGAACGTTTTGTTGTGAATGTTTTGTAGCGCTTGAAAAACATGCAAGTCATTTGAAACTGATTCAATACGGCTTGATTCTGGTCTTTAGTTGCTACTGACCATTGTTGAAATATGTAAGGCGACCAACTTTATAAAAAATCAATGCGGGATGTGGCCGACCACATACCCCTATCCATAAGAAGACTGCGGATGTGTCGGTGTCTTACTTAAATAAGAAACAAACAACATAGCTACTGAATTAGCATTTATTTTTAAAATCATATTTTTCACATGAGTGCAATTTTTGTTTACTATTTTTTGGTTTTGGTTAATGCTGGATTTAATGTCGACGTCGTTGACGGCGTCTCAACGCCGAAATTGTTCGGCGTAAAATATCATTTTGCTGTTAATGTCAACGCCGTCGTCGACGTTAACACAGCTGTGTACTACTGCATTCTTACGGCGTTGAGATTAATTGCTCTCATGCTGCCCTCAGACGTACCAACAGTTGATTCAACTTTTGACGTTTGAGTTAAATAAGAAAGTTGGTCGTTCTCCTCACACGTTTCAACTTTTAAATCAACTTTTCATTCAACTTCATTTAAAAATTATTTTTGAAGCGTCAACATGAATTCGGATGTTCTTGCGCTACTAAAAATTGATGTACTTTTAGAGGAAGAAGAAGAGACAATTGCAGAAAAATAAAAAAACTAAAGAAAAAAATTTGGTCAAAGTACTGGTTAATAAATTGAAATACATTTTCAAACAAAAAACTTAAAAACATTGAAAGACAGTTAGGCAAAACATTATACAAATTATATGTATGTATGTTATCTTAATGTCAAACGAAACATTCAATGATTATTTATTTATTATGTATTATTATTTATTTATTTATTTCTTATTATTTATTTCTTGTTATTTATTTACTTATTTATGTCTTGCGATCAACGCTCTTGCGCTCACAGCGTATGTGTTGCTTGATAAACGTCAAGAAAAAATGAAGAAAAACAATGGAGTTGAACAGCTTGCCCTCACACGTACCAACAGTTGGTTCAACTTCACCAAATTATCAAAATTTTTTTGATTTTTCATTCAACTGACGACCAACTAACTTCAACTAGCCCTCAAACGTACCAACAGTTGATTCAACTTATGACAGGTTGAATCAACTGTTGGTACGTCTGAGGGCAGCATCATACAATTTCATACGATTCAACTTTTTTGACATTTGACGCCGTCGACGACGTCGACATTAACTCCAGCATAAGAATTTCATAAAAGTTTTCACAACTGCCCATATTAAATCTTAAAATAAGCATAGCACGCAACGTTTCATACTAAAATGGAAATATATTTTAATAATAAAATGATTATGATGTCATAATTCTCTTTCTATTGTGTTTCTTCCTTTGAGTTATATTCAAATTATTTGTTTCAAACGTTTTTTTTTGTTTTCCAGACTAATCCATACATAGATACATTTATTCTCTCATCTGACGTTTCATTTCACGCTCTTCGTCGTAGGTTTGTGGAAATCAGAGAAATTAAATTTAAATTAACTTACCAGGTGGAGTTACAAAATATGTTCACTTAACCTTTTCAAGTCGTTTTGGTGTAGAACTGAAAAATTTAAATGTTTTTTGTTGACTTTCATCGTTGGTATACATTTGTATTGTATTTAACACAACTAGTTTGCCACAAAAACACGAAATTCGGTTGTTCCATTGTTGGACGTTGTTTACTATTGCCTCTATCTGGTATTATTTAACCCACGTTTTGCGCCATCCAATGTTTACTTTTCACCGTACCTATGACGTTTAATTTATTGAGAGAATAAATGTATCTATGTATGTATTAGTCTATGCCCAAAACACAAGTGAGTGATTTTGAAATTTACGTTCGCATAGATGTCAGCACAAATAGCATAGAGTAATACAAAAAAGAGTCTGCATGAGTGTTTCAGTTCCACTAAATTCTCGTCGGAAGTTACTGTCTGTAACAAATATGGAATGTGGGACATGCGGGACGCGTTAGGCGATTTGCGGGACTAAATTATTAAATATTCCAATGCGGGATTACAACTGTCAGAACGGGACTGCGGGACGGTTGGTCGCCTTAGAAATATGAGGTTGTGTTATAAGAACAGCTGATCGAAGTTTTTTCATGTCGTTATACAGAGTTCTGTCAAATTTTATCTACTCTGTTTTTTTTTTTATTTAGTAAATACTTAATAGATTTCAAGAAATTCGATACAAATCCACTACACTAGTTTTGTTAATTAAGTTAAAAATTTGTACAATTAAAGAAAAACGAAAAAAATGGAACAAATCAACTGAGTTTGACAGAACTCTGTATCACTAGTACATAGACAATCCTCCTGCTATCACCTGATTAATTTCATCATGCTACTGAAGTTGCCGTTCTTGCGTAGGAATGCGCTAATAGTAAGGAATGCATGTGAAAGAGTGAAACAACCCTACAGGTATAATTACGGTCATTTGGCCGTCAGTGTTGATGGAAAGTGAATTCCCGACAAAAGCACATCCATTTATTATTTTAGGGCCATAATTACAACTTGCCTTTAAAGTCAATGTTAGGAAAAGGTAACTTTAGTTGAAGTGAGCAATAAAGTCACTATTAAATGTTTTTCGTAATTACAACTTCCTAGCAAAATAAAATGAATATTTTTGATAAGGTGGCAATACCAAAGAAAACACCGATTACTTTTGACCAAATGATTTATAATAAAAAAAACGTAGTGGCAACGTACTTTTATTCATTTCTTTACAAGCAAACCATAAAAATTTGTAGATTTATGAACAAGAAGTCTGCCGCTGGTTGCAGCATTCCCCTTGCATCGGAAGGGAATTTTATATACTTATTCGACAAAGCAGCAGCTACGAGTTTTCAAAAATAACCTCTAGCTGGTTTTTATGTAACAAATAGGTTCTGCTTTTTTGGTCTTCCATTTTTTACTTTTTGTTTCCATAGCTAAACTAATTTTTTCTTCTGCATAGGTCGGAAAATGTGGCATCTTTAAAAAGATAAACCTTACGTTAAAAGTTAAAGGGAACACTGGGTACCCTTTAACTTACCAGTCACTTTTAGCCGAAAGTTTGCTTATTATTCTTAATAGTAATATCCTGAAAAGAACAAGTAAGGATTTCGGGAGTGCGTCCACCAAAAATATACGAACAAGTATACTTATAGAAAGGAGAAAAGATAATTTAGTGATCAAGTATCCTCATAAAAGGAAAAAAGAACCCAAATTAAAGGTATCCTTGTAAAAGGGAGAAAATAAAATAAATTTTTTTAACTGTAATCAAAGAAACGTGAATAGGAAACACAGTGCTTCAAGGATATTTAATGCTATAACTAAATTCGGAACTACACAAAAATAAAGTGAAAACAAAATTTTGATAAAAAATTGGAACTAAAGTGTAACAGTATACAATCTAAAGATAATTAACAACAACAACTTTAACAAGAAGAAAACAACAACGGAGAAAACCAACAGCAGCAGCATTATCTAAAATTAAACAACAACATAAACATCAACAGCAACTTTAATAAGAAGAAAACACAACAACGGAGAAAAACAACAGCAGCAGCACTATCTGGAAATTAGTGTTAGATTCGTTTTGTTTTAATTGTTTTTGCCTAAAATTTTAAATCTAAAATATTTGATCAATAAGATAATATCTCTGAATATTTAATATTGTGAAACTAGTTGATGTAAAACATTTCTGAATTAATACTACGCGGAATACATTTCAATAATTCCTTTGAGTTTCTAAACGGGAATATATATAAATTTTAAGCTGGATTTAGAAATTGATAATTTGTCGCATTTGTTCGGGTCCTTAAGTACTACTAAAATGGCAACTACAGACCAAGTTAAAGCTTTAATAGAGGCACAAACAGGACCAATGTTAGCTAAAATAGAAGCATTGAATAATAGCATAGTTAGAGTGTCCACAAGTGACACAATGGGTGAATTTGAAGAACAGAAAAATATTACTACTCGTGACGAACCACTAGATGTAATCAAGTCAATTCAAAGTTTTGATGGCAAACATTCTTATGTTAGCTGGTGCGAAGCTGCCACACATCCTATGAAACTATATACTAGGGGTAGTAAGCGTTATTACTCAGCTTTAACTATTCTTCGAAATAAGATTATTGACGACGCAAATGACAGAAGTAGGTATTGACCAATCACGGAACTGTACTGAATTTCGATGCTATCATCAGCCGTCTAGACTTTGCATACGCCGACAAAAGGCCTCTGCATTTTATCGAACAAGTACTTAGTATAATGAGGCAGGGATCTCAATCCATAATAGTGCTATTCATGCAAACAAGAAAACGTAGAACTTTTGCTCAGCGTAAGTTTGCTCCGAAGCGTTTCATGAGGCACCAAATAAAGTTGCTCAGTGTATCTATGCAGCAATAGTCAAAAACCGCTGATAAAGTAAATAAACAAAGTAAAATTAAAAAAAAAATTTTTCACATAAATCAAAAACCCTCTCTTTTTTTCAATACAAAAATATTGGCATTGAAATGTCAAAAGTTTTCACGTTTCTTTTTCCAGGTTTGCTCAGCAAATTTGCCTCGACATCTTTCCACTTTTGTGCAAGTCGCTTTGTATGGGAAATTTGTTTGTTTTGACGTTTGGTGTGCAAGTTTACGATGTTTTCGAGTTTACGAGGTTCTTTCGAGCTTTCATGAAGACCACTAATGACTTATTACAATGAAGTGAATAAAAAGCTGACTGACCTGATTAACAAAACAATAATGACGGACAGAAAAAAAATTCTTCCCTCACCAGGGAATTAAACAACAGAAATAGACAATATGCACTCAGAGTGTTTAAGACAGGATTAAATCTTCCTCTAACGGATATATTGTTTTCAATCTCGCCAAACGGCTTGCCAGACGCATTGGCAAAAACTCAGGAATTGGAAGCAAATAAATTGAGAGCTAATTTCGCTCTCCACTTTAATAAACCGCATAGTAACAGTTACCCTAAGGGACAGAATTTTTTACGGTTTCCGGACCGCACACAAAAGGATTTACGTTCGAATCCATTTAATAATCAACATTTATCACAAAAACCGGAACCAATGGATATTGGCCGTACCTTTTTTATCAGAATTCCCAACGCCTCCAACCAATACCTTTTTATAATAGTTTTCAAAATGGACTGAAACGAGAATTGAATGGGAGTAATCTAGTTAGTCACCAGCCACAAAATAAATCACAGACGATAAATAATATAAAGGAGGAGTCTTTTTTAGGACAAAGGCTCCGACTGCCCTACATCTTTAGGACAGCCTCAACAGGAAGAAGATGCAGAATTCTAATTGACAGTTGCGGAACTAGTTGCTAGTTCTCCCGAACAGAAAGGACTTAGTGATTAAGAGGGTTAAAGCCATAAATGGTTTTACCATCATAGAACTTTAATATGAAGCACGAATATTTGGATTTAAAGAAAGATTCTATGAAATACCTAATTTGGAAACAGATATCCTTATAGGTTATAATTTTATGAGGAAGGCTAACATAATACTGAATTTTAAAGACGGGGCTTGAATATGTGGTGAACATTGTGAGAAAATTAAAAGCTTTGGATCCGAGGATTCAAATTGTGAGATTAATAATATGAGCAGGTATAGTGCAGATAATAAATACGCCAAAGAAAATTCCTTGAACAAAATGAAAAATGAAGTAATTTTTGATTTCAGTGATGAGAGCAATGAATCACTGAATATGTATATTAAAAAGAAAGAAACATTGTTAAAAATATATAAAAACTACATTCGAATATAAACATAAACTTGCCGTTTAGAACGGATATAAGAGCAGAAATTCAAACAATTGCTGAAGCGCCAATATGGAGCAAGCAATATCAATATGCATTATCTGCAAATAATTTCGTTAATAATGAAGAGAGGATTACTAGAGGACAAAATAATTCGTCCTAGCAAAAGCCCCTATAATTCCCCAATATGGGTTGTTCCAAACAAGGGCATGGATGAAAATGGTACGCAAAAACTGCTTTATTGATTATACGAAAATAAATCAGCAAACAATGTCCGATAGGTATCCCATTCCTGATTGCAATGTAATACTTTATAATCAGCAAAGTATTTCTCCACAATTGATTTGGAATCTGGATTCCATCAGATTCTCATGAAAGAACACGACATTGAAAAAATAGAGTTTTCCGTCAACAACGTGAAATATGAATTTGTATGAATACCCTGTGGTCTTAAAAACAGTCCAAGTATTTTCCAGCGGGCTATGGTCGATTTATTACGCGAATATATCGGGAAGATATGTCATGTTTATATAGATGATATAATTGTATATTCGAAAAAATTAGACGAACACTATAAACATTTGGTAATGATAATAGCTACGCTAAAAAAGTCGAACATGAAAATTTCTTTGGACAAATCGAAATTCTATGAAAAAGAGGTAGAGTTTTTGGGCTCCTTATAGCTCACAATGTGATCAAAACTGACCCAATAAAATTGGAAACCATAAATGATTATCCTTTACCTAAAACGTTAAGGCAATTTCGAAGTTTCCTGGGAATGGTAGGATATTACCCAAAATTTATAGAAGATTATGCAAGGATAGCTAAGCCATTGACAAAATATTTGTCAGGAGAAAATAGGAAAATATCACAATATATGTTCAAGATAATAGTAATTAATATTGATGAACAAGGTTTTTTACTTCTGAAATACTAAAAAATTTATTGTCTCAACAAGTTGAATTATTATTAATAAAAAATGTATACTAACTACTGATGCCTCTAATGAAGCAGTAGGTGCTGTCCTAAGTCAAGATGGCAAACCTGTCGCATTTATATCGAAAACTTTGAATTCATCTGAACAAAACTACGCAACAAATGAAAAAGAACTTCACGCCATTGCACTAAGGTCTGGGAGACCGCTTTCCTTGGCCAACATTTAATTTTTTTTATCTGTCATATTTTGGTTTTATCACTACAATCTGATAGTGAATACTTAAGAGCATCAAAAAATATATGACATCTTAGTAAACAACAATTTGCCGTTTGACAGTAAACCCTCAAAACTGACATATTTTTGAAGGTTAACATAAAAATTGGGTTTGCGTTTTTTTTAGTGTTTTCTTATTGTTTCCTGTGTGTAACGTAGAAACAAAAATAAACAGTAGTAACAAAATAAAATATGGAAAATATAGCTGAAAGTTAGTACTTAAATATGTAATTAGCAAAAAGTATGAAAAAAATGTTCAATGTTAATAAAAGTGGTTTTTATACATTACCAGTGAAATCAGTGAGTTTTGTTTAAATAATAACTTCATAGTTGACTACATAATTTCGGTAGCATTTGGTAGGCCTAGGGTAAAAATAACACAGAAGATAATTATGTCACGTGTTCCTATTCCAAATCCTAATTTGCGCTTTTTTGCCGTTCTTAAAAAAAATAGTTTTTTCCAGATCACCTCTTGTACAAAAATTCAGAGCTTTTTAAAATTTGGCTTCAGGAGGACACCAAAAACAAAAGGATCGACCTTGTTTTGAATTTTGTATGCGGCAAAAGAAGAGAACCAACAAATTCTGATAAATGTGTACAGTATGTGGAAGAAAAAGTGCGTATATTTTGCAAAAATTTAGCATCGGTGTGGGAAAAGTGTCACAGAAGGCTGGACAGGTTTCAATCTCAACATGCAGTGTGGTTAGCTTTTGAAAAGCAAGCTAGAGAAACTGTTGCAGAAAATATATCTGAAGCAAGTTCATCTGGAGCTGGTCGCCCTCCTACGTCATATGCCAAAAAATCAGATCGGAGTAAGAGAAGGGAAGCTGCAAAGGTTTCGGCTGACAAAACAATGAAACTGACTTGTTAGTTCATGCGGCATCAATAGCAGCTCGAAAGTAGGGAAGAACAGATTTGGCAGTGGTTCTTAAAGAATCCATGGAAAGCCCAACAAAGCCAACAAAAATTCGGAGATTGTGCATTGAAGAAACAAAAACACCTACTCCACTTTCGGGTGAGGAAGCATTTTTTTCTTGAAAATAACTTTTCGAGAAAACAGTACAGCAGCATTCGTATGGAAAATAAACAAAGAAACGCTAATATATTTCCGTCATTCATGAAAATATTAGAAATGAAAAAAAATTGTAGGCCAAATGGTGTCATTATTAGTGAAAAAATTGCCTCCGTACCTTTACAAATGCTTCGATCGCACACAGGAGAAGGAATAGTGGAGCTGCAAAAGGAAGTTATTGTAGCTGCTATGAATTTAAATAAAATCAATTTAATATCAGCTGAATTGATTTTAAGCTGCGGGTTTGATAGCAGCACTAGGCAAGCTCTATACAAACAACGTTATCAGCAATCAACCACATCTCACGATATAGAATATTCGCTTTTGGCGACCACTGTGATTCCTTTGAGACTTTTGGATACATCAGGTATAATTCTTTGTAATAATCAGACGCCACCGTCAACTAGGTTTTGGCGGCCTTTGAAGCTAAAATTTATAAAGGAAACTAAAGAAATTATTTTAAAAGAAAATGCTGAGTTGCAAAATCAAATTAAGAAAGTGGAAAAACTTCGAATACAAATCGATGGAAATAAATTTGTGGAAATAACTTTCAGTCTTTACCTTACGGTTATCGATGGTAAAGTTTTGAATGTCCTGATTGAAACAAAATCTACGCAAGCGTGTTCTATATGTGGCGCAACACCAAAGGACTTTATGAATATTACAGATTATTTTTCCGAAAAAATTAAACCCATCGAAGACAACTTAAAGTATGGCATAAGTCCACTTCATTGCTGGATTCGGTTTTTCGAGTTTGTTTTACACCTGGCCTATAAAAGCGACATAAAAAATGGCAGATAAGAAATTATGATAATAAGGAGGCCGTTAAGAAAAAGAAAGCAGATGTTCAAAACCAGTTTTGGACAGAACTCGGCCTCCGAGTGGATATTCCAAAGACAGGGGGATGTGGTACAACGAACGACGGGAATACCTTTCGTATGGCGTTTTCGGATCATGGCAACTTTGCACGAATTACAGGAGTCGACGAAGAATTAATATTTCATCTAAAGATAATCTTAATATGCCTATCATGCCAATTTCCTTCGAATTTGGAGATGTTTCAAAAATATTGTTTTCAAACTGCTGAATTGATTCAAAACAAGTATTCTTGGTTACCAATGACACCTACGGTTCATAAAGTGCTTATTCACTCCCAAGGAAATGATGAAGAACACGGCACTTTCCGTCGGTTGCTTTGGAGAAGATGCTGCTGAGTCTCGCAATAAGATATATAAAACTGATCGACTATATCACGCAAGAAAAACTAGCCGAATTGACAACCTGTCCGATGTATTTTGTAGAGCACTGGACACATCAGATCCATTAATTTCATCTCTACGTTTAAATACTCGGGTCCACCAAAGAAAAAGATTATCGCTTCCGGCAGAAGTAATCGAATTATTAACCAGTGAGGGCCCCAGTGAAACAACTTTAGCAGAACCGCTTGGCGACATTGATGAAAGTTCGGATGAAGAGGCAGAACATGATAAAGAAGTTCAAGATTATGAAAACTTGGTTTTGGAAAACGAGTTTAATATTAATGGAAATATGGAGTCTGATAGTTTATAATATCGATTATTTTTTAAATTCTTTTATATTTTAATTTACCAAATAGTTCATTTAATTTTTGTCACAAATAACATGCCCGAAAACTTGGTAGTAAACTTAAATTCAATAATAACTTAATAAATTTTTAACAAAAAATTCAATAGAAACACATTTTATTCATATAATTCATTTTGGCCAAGAAAAGTCTACATCGAGACCATAGTGCATTGTATGGGTATTGCAAAATTTGAGAAACTACTTATACGGGATTTCAACAAATCTAGAAATTCATACGGACCATCAGCCGTTGTCTTTTGCAGTTTCTACAAGAAGCCCTAATACAAAAATTAAAAGATGGCGCTCTTTTATCGAGGAATTTTCGCCGATAATCATTTATAAGTCAGGTGTTACCAACATGGTAGCTGGCTCTTTCACGTCAATACTTGGAACAATATCTCAGATGAGGAATCTTTACATGATACTCAACATTCCGCTGAGAGCAGCGATGACTTTAACATTCCCCAAATTTTTAAACCTTGAATGAATTTAAACAACAAATTTTGTTGAGTAAGGCAAGATTTACAATACATGAAATGATAATAAATTTTGGAACAAGTAGACATATTATAGAATACGATCATCCTTTTAGAATTTATAAACCCAAATTTAGATACTGCAGTACATTGTACGCAAGAAGATCTTTCTGATGATAAAGAAACCGTCAAGGGTGTTTCACGTGATAAATGTTGATGACCAACGAAACATAATACAGAATACGCATTCTCGAGCTCATCGAAGCTGTAAGGAAAATTACAAACAAATATACATATAAGCCAAAAATGACAAAACACTTTAAGGAGTATATTAGTCATTGTATAATTTGCAATAGGAATAAATATAATAGACACCAGCACAGAGTTCCAATCGGATTCCCAACAAGGAGGGGGAGTATCTAAATATAGATATTTTTTACGCAGAAGGATTAAAATTTATAAATATAAGCAGTAGACGTACAGCAGGGGTTGCCAAATGCTAGGAAAATTGCACTCGATAACGAACTAGGATTTCTGACTGCTCAATTTAAATCACTATTGCAGCGTTTAAGAATTGAACTGTATTATTGCACGCAACGTCATAGTACAACGAATGGTCAAGTAGAAAGAGTCCATTCTACCATAATAGAGATAGCTAGGGGTGTCAAAGAAGAATTTCACCTATTGGAAGATACAGGAATCTTCTATAGATCAGCTCAACAATATAATCACACAATCCATACAGTCACACAAAATAAACCAGTAGATATCCTTTTTAATAAAGTGCCACACGAATTAGAGGGAACTTTGAAAACAGCTCAAGAGAAAATGTTATTAAGAAATAATCACAACCAGGGAAAGGAATAAATTATTGCCGCGATTTAAAAAACAGAAAATTAAAGAAGATTTAGGTAATAAAGTAAGAATTAGATTTCGTGATACGATAATTCAGAAAGATAATATTAAAACCATTAACTTACTGGCCAACACCACGAAATACAAAGGACAGTTGAAGATTCTATTAGAAATATAATAAATATTATTAAAACAGACATAGTAAATATCGGATACGCTTTACAATGATCAAAAATAGGTGTAATAAATTCCTTCATACTCTCGGAGAAGGAAATTGATGAAGCTAAAGAATTTTTGGACCAAGAGCTACTTATTTTCCCTATAGCTACTTAGAAGAAGCATTAGGATTTGCCACAATTAAAATAGCTACGGACCAGTCATCGTTAATTTCTAAAATTAACTTGCCTATTAATAAAACCTATAAAGAAAAACGAAATGATTTTAAAAATTAATTCAGAAAATGTTATTAAGTAAAGGGTTAGATGGTTATGCCATCTAACTTTTTTTTTCAACTAGTGCTTATTTCGTGAATGGTAACACTTAGCTCATGTCTATAATTAGTTTTATCCTTCCGCTGAGCGAATATGGTTGTGTATACGCTTGAACAACGCTGGGAAATATGGGAAAAATGGTCCTGCGATCGACTTACAGAAGATGCCGATAAAAAAAGAAATTTGAGAAAATATTCAATAGTTTTTTTTGTAGCATTTTCAAAAAAAAAAGTTATTTGGCGGACCCGTTATAATAATCGAATTTTTCAAATTAAAACTGGATTGTTTTCTATTTATTATTTTTTTTTGTTATTTGCAAGAGTGAAAATTTAATAGATATAAGTAAGACCAATTGTATACCATCGCTTTTGAAAAGCAAGAACCACAATTGTACTCTTATCAAAAATCAGCACGTACCCACTGTATCAAGGAATTATCCTTCTAAATCAATTTAACGGAATTTTAGAAATATCTGAAAAGAAAACATCATTTATCCGGAACATATCTGATTCTGTTTCACAACGAAACAATTACTATCGAAAATAGAACATTAATTTAAAGGGAATTATCAACCTTGAAACCACTTCCAGCTGTGCTATCAAACAAATCATTAACAGAAGAAGTTCTATCATTGGAAGTGATGAAGAAACTACAAGTGAACAATATCGATGAAATAAATTCCATATAGACTAAAGGATATGTTATGTTTTCCACCAATATCTTTTTATCTATTGCATTGATTATTTCAGTTTTACTGATAATGTTTAAAATCAGACCTAAATCCAATTCGTATATTAATGTAATAACAATGGTCAACAAAGAAGTCAAACCAAGGGCTTCCAGTTGTGAAGAACCCACTTAACAGGACTCCTCTCAGAGATTCTGTAGTGCTAATGATCTTCCAGCATTTTAACAATCGGGACGATTGATCTTACAGGGGGAGGAGTTGCGCTATGGTGTACCATCCCTGGCATACCATCCCCATATCTTAAGTTATTTTTTTCTATTAACTTGAGCTGCATTTTACGCATACGGCAGCGTCTGACAAATTTATTGTTTGACTTTTTGAATTGTAATAGGAAACCCTTTTGTTTGTTTCCCATAACGTTACTGCATTCCTGAATGAAATGCAACGTGATCGAGAACATTAATTATGCTTCTTGCTATTGAAAAGGGGCAGTATGAATTTAGCATTAAAACGAGAAAGTCGAGTGGTGAAGTTATATTTTTTTCACAAACCAACAAGTTGAACGTATTAATTTGCATTACTCTATGGTTTGACACTTCACCAAACTTTCCCGAAGAAAAATGTTGGGATGGTTTGGTAAAAAGACAACATAATTTGCCCTTAAAGGCCGAACCTTGATGCTCAACTGAATGAAGAAAACCACCAGAGAACATCATTCTACTATCAGTGGAAAACAGAGGCAGAAAGTCGAGTCGGAGCGAAACACAAAATCTACAACGTGAAGGTAACAAAAAGGAATTAAATCGACTGCAAGTTATCGGAAATGACTCAAGAAATGAAGAATCAATTGCCCGTCTTCATGAAGCATGCATTTGATACAAACCACCAGTACCAGAAGTTGGACGAAATCTGGAAAACTTTAAGTTTCAATGATGTCATAATCATCATCGATTTCTCTGAAAATTATTACTGCAAGTACGCTACCGAGATTCAATCAAAAAAACAAGTATCTCTACAAGATCTTCAAGAAAAACTGCAATGTGTATCCTTTGCAACGGTTTCAGAAAATCTTAGACACGACGCATTTGCAATTTGGGCTCACTTGGATCCAATCTTCAACCTCGTGTTCGTGTGGTTCCTGGTATGCACACGATCCACTTTCAGAGTGATGGCCCTAGCACTCAATACAAAAATAGGAACAATTTATATTTGTTTTGGAGCAAATGTAAGAGTTTAGGTCTCAGAGCTGCTTCCTGGAACTTCACTACTCCTGGGCATGGAAAAAGCTTTGCTGACGGCACAGGAGGTTCCATCAAAGCGATATGTGATCAAGCAATTTGTCATTGAAAAGATATAACATCTGCCAGAGACATTGTCGACCTTGTTTCAAGTCAAGAAGACGGAAAAATAAGTATTTTCGGAAGTCCATGGAGCTCAAATTATGGATGTACAGAAGGCAGTCCCAGAAGATATCCAAACTATTCCAAAAATCAAGTTTTTATTTCAGCTCGTTTGGAATGGCACTGAACCCGAGTCATTGTATTTAAATAAGTTGAGTTGCACCGAGTGCATTTTGAGACCACCCTGCACTCATTTCGCGTCCACTCCGATGAAGATCAGTTTCAGTTCACCAGAAGACAGTAATGTTGATAGAGGTCGAGGTAGGGGCCGCGGAAGAGGTAGAGGAGGCGGCAGAGGCACAGGGACCTGCAGAGGCAAAGTTTAGCCGAAGGACCAGTATCTTCACTAATGATTTTCTTGTATAGTAATGTTATTTATGATCTCTTGGAATAGTTCCTATTATGTTTATAATAAATCCTATGCATTATTCATGAAATTTGCAAAAATTATTGAACTTACTGAAAAAATTTTATTTTTTTTATAAAAAAATATGCGCATTGAATTTTTTAATGTTCTACATCAGAAAACATTTATTTATGAAGTAAGAAACATAAAAAACATCATGGCACAGTTTTGCTATTAATTTGAAATTTAATTTTTCCAATTAGCTCAAGTTAAAGGTTCTGGAGAATCGCCCATATGCGTATATTCGTCTCCTTGTCTTTGGCTCACAATGGCGATACCCAACACTGTTTTTCTAATGTTTTCATACTGGCAACTATCTGCTTTTTTCAACCGGAAATACATATAATCGTCTTGCTCTAACGCATGGTTTGTAGTTATTCCACCGAGTAATATTATCAGGAGTGTGCACTAGTTGATTTTTGTACTAACGAGTTCCGTGGACTACTTGGAAAACATATAGAGAATGAGAGCAATCTTTAATTTTAACAATTTGCGTGTTAATTGGGATATACACAAATAATTTTACTCTAACACTTCATTACATATTGATTTTTTTCACTGAATATCCCTTTTTTAATCGATTTAGTTGGCAAATTTTACTCCCAGTTTAATAATTAACAAATTGTTGTCGCAAATAAATCCATATACTTTATTATAAATTCGTTGAACAGTTTTGAACAAACTAATAATGTAAACAAACACCAAAATGTAAACAAATTTTGACATATTAGGCACGAACAAAATGAAAACAAAGAAATCAGCTGTGCTACTGCTATAACCTGAATAAATAAATCTTGCCAGTTACCTATCACCTTTTCTTCTTTGACAGCGTCTTCTCTATTTGTTCTCCAAGTACTAACTTGATGAGCTGTCTCATCGATACCCCTTGAGTTATTCTTGCAAATGTTTATATTCTTCTGCTTAACGATAACGATATCCAACAGTTTTTCTGATTTTTTCAGACTGGTAACTTTATGCCTGCTTAGAAGTGAAATGGAAACGTTAATTTCAAGTGCCGCTTAATATCGCTTAGCTGTCCATATAAAATAAGTGATAATCTAAGCACGTGGTGTAAACAAAACACGCCTACTGTCGCTCAATTTCTGAACAAAAATTGATTTTTAGAGTTAAAGAAACTTGAAAACAGAGAAAAATATAGTCGTTATCACTGATAAGTTGCTGGCTCAAATTGATGTTGCTCAATATTTTTCACCTGAACGATCTTATACTCGGCTTAAGAGAGACAAAATGCTTCACTCTTTTACCCAATGTTTGCGTAAAGAAACAACTTTGGTTACAAAAAATTAAATAGTGATGTAAATCGCGACAAGGATTTGTAAATGCGAAATCCTGGTTTTTTCGAGGCAAAACCGAAATTTTTTTTTGCTTTTAAAAGTATTTAAATTTTATTTTCAAAACTAATGCAATTTTCAAATATAAATGTCTTCTGAAATTTCACTAATACTGAATGTACGCTGCAGCAGGATTTTCTCATTTGGAAATGTCGAGCAAATTAACAGCTGATTATTATATAAAAAAACACATGTTTGATTAAACGAAATCTCCAAACACGAGATTTCGCCTGAAATGTGTTCAGAGCCTAAGTATGAGCGACTTTTGTGCAAAGAACGTGGATTCGATCCCTGCTCTGACCGCCTTACATTTCGTTACACAACGGCCACCTTGTTAACGGACGGCAACACTATCGAGTATTTAGCCATGAAACGCCGTTCGGGAGTGGTGTAAAATTATAGATATTCCAATCAACCAATGAGTGTAAAATTAAAAACTGCAAAGCTCACTGTTGGTGGGGACTCCCCGTTGCCCCTTTATGGGGTGTAATGGGAGAATATTTGTTGACAAATGTATTTTTCATGTAATTCATACATATCTACATATAATTATTTTTGACTGGTTTCCTACATTCTTTCTACTTCTGCATACATAATTAAATTTTTCCATTTCTTCTAATTATATTTCAGCATTTGGTCTTTGGAATTCTTACAAGAATTTAAACAAATTGAAAATAAGATTTAAAACATGGCCTCAAGTACAAGTGGATCAAATAATCCAATAAATACATCCACTGCTGTGAACTGGTGCTACACTGACGTCAATATGACAAAATTCGACTTCTTGTGGATCATAAAGGATTTCAGTCTGCGAATTAAAGATTGCTATCAGTTTTTAAAATCATCTATATTTAATGGTGGTGGTGACGGAAAAAACACATGGCGTCTGATAATGCATCCCAAAGGATTCTTCTTAACGAATGTCGAGAATGTTGGCGTTCAGTTGGAGTTAATTTCACAAAACCAAGCTAGTGTTAAGGCTATGCTTACTCTTTCTGTGCTGAATGCCAAAGGGGACGAAGTGAAAACCTTCAAAAATAAAGTGCCACATGATTTTGAAGTCGATCGCATATTTTCATGTGAGGAATTTTTAACGCGATCTGAAATATTCGACAGCCGCGGGGGACTGCTGCATGGCGATACACTGTCCATTCTATGCAAAATCGATTTACTGGATAGCGATGTTAATGTTTGTGGCAAATCAATTTTATCTAGTCTCGCTGCCACTGAATCCTTATTAAGCGATGACTTTAATAGACTCTTTGAAAATGGAAAATTTAGCGATGTGACGCTGGTGGTGGCCGAACACGAGATTCGGGCGCATAAAGTAGTATTAGCCGCCCGTAGCCAAGTCTTTGCTGCTATGTTCGAGCACGATATGGCAGAAAGCACTTCGAATCGGGTGGTCATAACCGATATGGAACCTGATGTTTTGCGGGAAATGTTACGTTACATATATACAAACAATGCACCAAATACAGAGATTTTAGCTAAAGACCTCTTGGTAGCTGCTGACAAGTACGGCCTAGTGCAACTTATGAGACTTTGTGAATTTGTTGTGGGGCGTGGTATTTCCATAGAAACAGCTGCGGACATGCTGTTACTAGCTGATAGCCACAATGCCAAACACTTAAAGGCCCATGCGATTGAATACATCAATTTGAATGTTACTAAGGTAATGGACACAGAAGGATGGAGAAATCTTGTCAAATCACATTCCTATCTGATAGCGGACGCGTATGGGGCACTGATAACACAAATGAAGTATGCCAAGATACAGGATTAAAAATAAAACATTTCATAGCTTTATTTAAATGCGAGTAGGCAGTTGCAAAGTTAGGTGTCCGCGAAGCTAAGCAGGTGCGAGGCTTGGATTAATGGGCAGTACTGATACATGCACATAATAAGCACAAACATTTTCATAATTCAAAAGCTTGAATGTTGTTTGAATTTGAACATGATTTCAAATGAACAACAACCACATAAAAACACGTAAAACCATGATACAAATACAACGTAGTAGCATTAGCATTGTTGTAGTTTCCGTACCGACCCACTTGACATTTATTCAGCTTGCTCGCGGGGGTCCGCGCTGACGGGTTAAAATTCGTTTTTTTTTGTGTGTACTCGCGTCTACTTTTTTTTTGTACACATTTACATGCTCTCTAATTAATAAAAACAAATATATAACAATATATATATATATAAACAAACAATATAAATAATAACAACAATAAATAAAACAAATAAAAACAAAAGAACTCAAATAAAAATGTAAACAAAATGAAAACGAAAAAGAATTTAATTTCTCATATGTAGGAACATTTCAATATGAAACACGAAAAACCTCCGACTAGCTTCCGAAGGTGGATCTAAAAATGGAAGATTGGCGGATACATAAACGCACAATTTTGCTGCCACAAACAAGGTGATGATGTGTCCTTTTTGGTATCCCTTTCGGATCCTAAACAGGACATTTCATCCGCCAACAGTCCGTTTTTTTATTCCCTTTGGACACGTTTCCGGACTTTAATGTCAAGTGGGGAGTTATTGTCAAAATCAGCTGATATAAATGCACACATACATATACAATTGTGAACATATACAAAGATATATGAAATCAAAAGAAAAAGAACTCACAAACAACTTTGACATTTACTGGGTACGATGAAAAGTAAACAAAGGAAATCATCTGAGCTAATGCCTTGTTCCCGCTGCCGCGAAATTGAAGTCCTTCCCAATTTGGGCTGAAATTGAGTTGAAATTGCTCAATTTCGCATACATTTTGACAACTACGAAATTGAGATATTTACAACAATTTCGTTGAAATTGGCTTGAAATTGTCGCAAAGACGATCAAGAAGTATACAACTAGAAGATGTGCCCAATTTGGCAACCCTGGTAAAAGAGAACCAAAAAGTGCCAGATATTCACTCAAAAGGATTGCTCTCTCGTGTCACATCTTGATTATTTCGTACTTTTTGCATAGTTTATGTAATTTTACTTCAACATGGTTGGAATTTGAATAGTTATATACAATAACACTATCAAAAAGCTGCTCGTGTATTGAAATATTCAATGAAGAGAGTGAGACAGAGAGAGTAGGGAAGTACTAGGGTTTCATTCGTTTTGTTTGTAGGCATTTGCGTGAAGAGAAATTTTGACTGTCTACTTGTACATCGTTTTTGATTGTCGTATACAGCGCTGTTTTTACTTAACAAAGACGATTTACAATTAGACGACCAGAAGATGTGCGCAACTTGGCAACCCTGGTAAAAGAGAACCAACAAGTGCTAGGAGTTCACTCAAACGCATTTCTCTCTCGCGTCATATCTTGCTTATTTCATACTTTTTCCATAGTTTATGTAATTTTACTTCAACATGGTTGGAATTTGTATAGTTATATACAATAACACAATCAAAAAGCTGCTCGTGTAATGAAATATTGAATGAAGAGAGTAAGAGAGAGAGTAGAGAAGTACTAGGGTTTCACTCGTTTTGTTTGTTGGCATTTGAGTGAAGAGAACTTTTGACTGTCTACTTGTACATCGTTTTTGTACTTAACAAAATTAACTTAGTACTCTTTTTTGCATATATGCAAGGAGAACTAAGCCGACAGAAAATTTCCCGGTGTATCGCCGTCGTTTTTGAAGTTCACGCCGCCGTCATTAAGGCATGCTTAGACTTAAAATCTAGGCCGATATTATCGCCTAAGACGCTTTTAAAGGCCCGAATTGCTAAAAAAAATATCTAATTTTTTTACACAACCAACGAGATGAGCCTAAAAGTAAAATCACATTTAATAAAAACTCAGTTGCCGCCGTCGATTCACTTTTTAGTTGCTGCAACGCCGTCGATAATTATGGGTCGGCTTCGTTCACCGAACACGTGTTTACTAAAATTACAACAAAAAACAAAACAATTGTATGCCGCCTCATTCATTAAATTGAAATTTTAACTCTTCATCGACATATAGTAGTCAAAATAAACTGAAAATCGTGGTGAATCAGTGCATCATGTTAAAGTTCACGTACCATTTATTTATATTATTGTTTTCATTCATTTCCTAACAAAATTTTGATTATTGTGGCAGGCACTAAAATTTTACGAATGGTAATGTTTGTAAACAAACAGTTGTCATTTTCAACGAAATTGCTCAATTGCCAGTGTAAACGATTTCAATTTCGTTCGACAATTTCAATCCGAAATTGTCAATTTCGTGGAAGCGTGAATAAGGCATAACGCAACTTCCTCGTATTTCTATTAGAGGTTTGCGCGTGACGTGATTTTGTCGTGTCATTCGACATCGTGGATAAAGCGGCATTTACACCTAGCAAGATTATCGGATTCTCGGGATTATCGACGTTTTTTTCTTATGGAGTTTGACATTTATAATCACGAAAAAGCGATTATGTATCTTGGTAGATGTAACTGCAGTTTACGACTGTTTTAACAGTGCTACAAAGGACCTGGTTGCTAGAAAATGCCTTCGTGGTGTATACTATTGGAAGAAATGCATAGCAAAATCTTAAATACAAAAAGAAATAGGCATTTAACTGTTTTCAAATGCAAAATCAGAATCTCGTAAAACTTTGATTTTTTTTCTCGCAGAATGAAATAAAATGAAACCTATAAGCGAATCAGCAGGTCACGCTACATAGCAAATACCTTCTAATTAGAACTTATGAGTTTTAGTTATTTTTATTTATAAAATATGACTGATGCTTTAAATGAATTGCTTTATGTATCCTATATATTAATACTGTTGCGCCCAAATATGTCTGTATATTTTGACCACCTAATATCAAGTAAATAAAGCATCCGTTCGACTAGAAATTCATTTCGGTGTTTTAATACTGTTTAAAGCTTGAAGTATTACTCAATTTCCAGCCTGAATTCCAACTTGCCATCTTATTTACTTCGACTTATAGTAAACTATAATTCAAGTATTGAATTCAACAGTAATGCCTCGTTCACGCTGCCACGAAATTGACAATTTCGGATTGAAATTGTCGAATGAAATTGAAATCGTTCACACTGGCATTTGATAAATTTCGTTGAAAAATGACAACGGTTTGTTTACAAACATTATCATTAGTAAAATTTTAGTGCCTGGGCGCAATAACCGAAATTTAGCTAGGAAATGAATGAAAACAATAAAATAAATGAATGGTACGTGAACTTTAACATGATCCCCTGATTCACCACGACTTTTAATTTATTTTCACTACTCTATGTCGTCGAAAAGTTAAAATTTAAATTTGATGAATGAGGCGGCATACAATTGTTTTGTTTTTAGTTGTAATTTTAGTAACCACGTGTTCGGTGAACGAAGCCGACCCATAATTATCAACGGCATTAGAGCAACAAAAAAATGAATCGACGGCGGCAACTGAGTTTTTATTAAACGTGATTTTTCGGCAGACGTTACTTTTAGGCTCATCTCGTTGGTTGTGTAAAATAAAATTAGATATTTTTTTTAGTAATTCGGGACTTTAAAAGCGGTTTAGGCGATAATATCGGCCTAGATTTTAAGTCGAAGCATGCCTTAATGACGGCGACGTGAACTTCAAAAAAATTATCTACGACGGCGGCACACCGGAAAATGTTCTGTCGGCTTCGTTCTCCTTGCATATATGCAAAAAAGAGTACTACGTTAATTTCGTTGAGTAAAAACAGCGTTGTATACGACAATTTCAACGAAATTGTTGTAAATATCTCAATTTCGTGGTTGTCAAAATATATGCGAAATTGAGCAATTTCAACTCAATTTCAGCCCAAATTGCGAAAGACCTCAATTTCGCGGTAGCGTGTACAAGGCATAACTAAACTTTAATGTTCAACTTGAACTCAAGGGTTTATTTTGCTGGAGATTGCTATTGTATTAAAGAGCAATTCAACAGCTGAAATTGGAAAACATTGCTGGAGTTCCAGTTGAATTCCAACAAAAATGTATATTGAGTGTATTAAATGTTTCTTCATTGAATTAGTTCCGGATCTGTTGTCTATCCGGAGTTTCATCACCTTATTCGTGTATTTGCCCCATCGCGCTCTCTACGCCATTTTAGTACATTTAATATTGATACACATTTAACAAACTATGCTTTGAGTGAGCCTATAAATAGATCTACATATCGTCGGCTTAACCTGCAAACCTGCTAACTCCCTTTCAGAATATTATATTATATTATATATATTATTATATTATATTATTTATATATATATTATATACATTATGAAACCTTTTTACCCACTTCAAGACTCAAATTAAAGAAAAACTACATGCTGGTCAACGAGGCGTATTTTTCTCTACCATACGGCATCAAAATCTCAATTTACTTAAAAAGTGGATTTAGCAGGTTTGCAGGTTAAGCCGACGATATGCTAGTTTTTAATAGTTTTTGTTATCACATTGATATCAGCCTGCCTAAAACTAAGTTTAAAAAATTGTTACTTAATTTAACAGATCAATTAATATTCATAAGTATTTTAATTGTTTAAATTATAATGCGTTTTATTAAATATTTATAAAGTTTGCTAGTCTGTAATGATATATGTATATCCAAAGACTTCAATAAATGAAATGAAATATTTAAAGGTATTTAAAAACAAAATGCAGTAAAATCGAATACAGAAACATAAATGTGTTACTATAGTCAGGGAAAGTAATGATTATTACTCATATTACAAAAACTTAACAATAATATTTTTATTTTATTTATTAGAAAATATTTACTAAGGGTATCCCAATAGGGACGGGTGCGAGTAGATGTTAAAATTGGATAAAATAAATTGCGTCTGAGACATAATTTGTTGTTTTATTTGGAAGGCCTAGCAATGACATTAGGACTGGCTTGCTTAAACTATTACTTATTTTTAAAGAGATTTAAGGGATATTAAGCGGCACTTGAAGTCATCGCTTCCACATCAGAGGGCATAAAGTTACCAGTCTGAAAAAAAACAGCAGACAGTTGTCCGAGGACTGTCCCTGCAGGCTGTGTCAGAGACGGCCATTAAGTTTAACGTAGAATACGCCATCCGATAAGACAGAAAACATATATAACAATAAATGGTAAACGTCAGCTGCTGTCAAACAGCATTGTTATTTTGCTTACTTGGCAGCACTTTCATTTAACATAAAAATGTATGAATTAATTTTTTCATATATTTTTTATAATTATATATCCATGTTAAATTCAAATTCACATTTAACATTTTGTTTCACTTAAATACATAAGTAAATATGTATACGAAATTTCAATATTTCATCAATCAAAACAACAGCCGAAGGTTTGTGTCCACACTGAAACAGCAGCATAGTTTGTGTTCACGCTACAAACTCAAACACTCAACCAAACACCACACATATGTTTGAGTGTATGTGTTGAAACAATTTTCATTTGAGAAATTTAACTATTAGGAAGATATCAACCAATATGAAATGTATATCAAACGAAAGATAACATCTTCATTTACCTACAAAAAAATTTTTAAAAAAAGTTATCTCGCCGTTTCCTCATAATCAATGAAATAAAGATTACAACAATAACAATCTGACATGACGCCCTATACCGTAAGGTAAGACGTATTCTACGCCAAAAAATCAGAAAACAGTGTTGAGTATCGTTATTTTGAGTTCAAAGTGAAGGAGAAGAATATAAACATATGCAAGAATAACAACAAGCTATGCGTTAGAGCAAGACATTATATTTCTTTCTGGTTTAACTAGGCACAAAGTTGTCAGTATGGAAAAAATCAGAAAATCAGTGATCGTTATTGTGAGTTCAAAGATAAGGAGAAGAAAATAAACATGTATTAAACCTACATACTATGAGTTGGAGTAAGATGATTAATATTACTTTTATTTTTATTGACTATTTTATTACGTATATCACGCATTAGAGTGGCATTTTTTTGTATGAAAATTTTTTTTTCTTTCTACTCAAGGATTGCCGGGCCGCATATTATGCCACTTGATGAAAAAATGTTTTGCTATAAATTTGGGGAAAATTGGACAATGTTAACACGTCGCGCCCGAAGGTCAAAGTTCAAAAATTTTGAAATTATGTTTTTCTAAGTGACAGATTGTTGCAATATACTTATTTTTCGGCAGATTTTTGCGAAACTTGGTGGGTTTGCAACACAGAAGTTACTTTGTATCTGGTAAAAATTTAGGCAACATGGGGAAACGTTAACACGTAGCGCCTTTAGGTCAAAGTTGAAACATTTTTAATTTATCTATTTCCAATAGACAACTTGCAGAAACATACTAATTTTTATTCGGATTTTTATGAAACTCGGTACAAATGTAACAGTGAAGTTCCTCTTAATCTGGTAAAAATTAGGACAAAATTGGGCGACGTTAACACTTACCTCCTCAAGGTCAAAGTTCAAAAATTGATGAATTATGTATTTCCAATAGTCAGCTTCGAACAACATACTCATTTTTTACCAGATTTTTACCACAAACTTCGTAGAATTGTAACTATGAACTTGTTGTTTATCTGGTAAAAAAAAAAAATAAAAAAAAAAAAAAAAAAAAAAAAACTTTGACCTAAAGGCGCTACGTGTTAACGTTGCCCCATGTTGCCTAAATTTTTACCAGATACAAAGTAACTTCTGTGTTGCAAACAATAAAATAAATGAATGGTACGTGAACTTTAACATGATCCCCTGATTCACCACGACTTTTAATTTATTTTCACTACTCTATGTCGTCGAAAAGTTAAAATTTAAATTTGATGAATGAGGCGGCATACAATTGTTTTGTTTTTAGTTGTAATTTTAGTAACCACGTGTTCGGTGAACGAAGCCGACCCATAATTATCAACGGCATTAGAGCAACAAAAAAATGAATCGACGGCGGCAACTGAGTTTTTATTAAACGTGATTTTTCGGCAGACGTTACTTTTAGGCTCATCTCGTTGGTTGTGTAAAATAAAATTAGATATTTTTTTTAGTAATTCGGGACTTTAAAAGCGGTTCAGGCGATAATATCGGCCTAGATTTTAAGTCGAAGCATGCCTTAATGACGGCGACGTGAACTTCAAAAAAATTATCTACGACGGCGGCACACCGGAAAATGTTCTGTCGGCTTCGTTCTCCTTGCATATATGCAAAAAAGAGTACTACGTTAATTTCGTTGAGTAAAAACAGCGTTGTATACGACAATTTCAACGAAATTGTTGTAAATATCTCAATTTCGTGGTTGTCAAAATATATGCGAAATTGAGCAATTTCAACTCAATTTCAGCCCAAATTGCGAAAGACCTCAATTTCGCGGTAGCGTGTACAAGGCATAACTAAACTTTAATGTTCAACTTGAACTCAAGGGTTTATTTTGCTGGAGATTGCTATTGTATTAAAGAGCAATTCAACAGCTGAAATTGGAAAACATTGCTGGAGTTCCAGTTGAATTCCAACAAAAATGTATATTGAGTGTATTAAATGTTTCTTCATTGAATTAGTTCCGGATCTGTTGTCTATCCGGAGTTTCATCACCTTATTCGTGTATTTGCCCCATCGCGCTCTCTACGCCATTTTAGTACATTTAATATTGATACACATTTAACAAACTATGCTTTGAGTGAGCCTATAAATAGATCTACATATCGTCGGCTTAACCTGCAAACCTGCTAACTCCCTTTCAGAATATTATATTATATTATATATATTATTATATTATATTATTTATATATATATTATATACATTATCAAACCTTTTTACCCACTTCAAGACTCAAATTAAAGAAAAACTACATGCTGGTCAACGAGGCGTATTTTTCTCTACCATACGGCATCAAAATCTCAATTTACTTAAAAAGTGGATTTAGCAGGTTTGCAGGTTAAGCCGACGATATGCTAGTTTTTAATAGTTTTTGTTATCACATTGATATCAGCCTGCCTAAAACTAAGTTTAAAAAATTGTTACTTAATTTAACAGATCAATTAATATTCATAAGTATTTTAATTGTTTAAATTATAATGCGTTTTATTAAATATTTATAAAGTTTGCTAGTCTGTAATGATATATGTATATCCAAAGACTTCAATAAATGAAATGAAATATTTAAAGGTATTTAAAAACAAAATGCAGTAAAATCGAATACAGAAACATAAATGTGTTACTATAGTCAGGGAAAGTAATGATTATTACTCATATTACAAAAACTTAACAATAATATTTTTATTTTATTTATTAGAAAATATTTTTTTTTAAGGGTATCCCAATAGGGACGGGTGCGAGTAGATGTTAAAATTGGATAAAATAAATTGCGTCTGAGACATAATTTGTTGTTTTATTTGGAAGGCCTAGCAATGACATTAGGACTGGCTTGCTTAAACTATTACTTATTTTTAAAGAGATTTAAGGGATATTAAGCGGCACTTGAAGTCATCGCTTCCACATCAGAGGGCATAAAGTTACCAGTCTGAAAAAAAACAGCAGACAGTTGTCCGAGGACTGTCCCTGCAGGCTGTGTCAGAGACGGCCATTAAGTTTAACGTAGAATACGCCATCCGATAAGACAGAAAATATATATAACAATAAATGGTAAACGTCAGCTGCTGTCAAACAGCATTGTTATTTTGCTTACTTGGCAGCACTTTCATTTAACATAAAAATGTATGAATTAATTTTTTCATATATTTTTTATAATTATATATCCATGTTAAATTCAAATTCACATTTAACATTTTGTTTCACTTAAATACATAAGTAAATATGTATACGAAATTTCAATATTTCATCAATCAAAACAACAGCCGAAGGTTTGTGTCCACACTGAAACAGCAGCATAGTTTGTGTTCACGCTACAAACTCAAACACTCAACCAAACACCACACATATGTTTGAGTGTATGTGTTGAAACAATTTTCATTTGAGAAATTTAACTATTAGGAAGATATCAACCAATATGAAATGTATATCAAACGAAAGATAACATCTTCATTTACCTACAAAAAATTTTTAAAAAAAGTTATCTCGCCGTTTCCTCATAATCAATGAAATAAAGATTACAACAATAACAATCTGACATGACGCCCTATACCGTAAGGTAAGACGTATTCTACGCCAAAAAATCAGAAAACAGTGTTGAGTATCGTTATTTTGAGTTCAAAGTGAAGGAGAAGAATATAAACATATGCAAGAATAACAACAAGCTATGCGTTAGAGCAAGACATTATATTTCTTTCTGGTTTAACTAGGCACAAAGTTGTCAGTATGGAAAAAATCAGAAAATCAGTGATCGTTATTGTGAGTTCAAAGATAAGGAGAAGAAAATAAACATGTATTAAACCTACATACTATGAGTTGGAGTAAGATGATTAATATTACTTTTATTTTTATTGACTATTTTATTACGTATATCACGCATTAGAGTGGCATTTTTTTGTATGAAAATTTTTTTTTCTTTCTACTCAAGGATTGCCGGGCCGCATATTATGCCACTTGATGAAAAAATGTTTTGCTATAAATTTGGGGAAAATTGGACAATGTTAACACGTCGCGCCCGAAGGTCAAAGTTCAAAAATTTTGAAATTATGTTTTTCTAAGTGACAGATTGTTGCAATATACTTATTTTTCGGCAGATTTTTGCGAAACTTGGTGGGTTTGCAACACAGAAGTTACTTTGTATCTGGTAAAAATTTAGGCAACATGGGGAAACGTTAACACGTAGCGCCTTTAGGTCAAAGTTGAAACATTTTTAATTTATCTATTTCCAATAGACAACTTGCAGAAACATACTAATTTTTATTCGGATTTTTATGAAACTCGGTACAAATGTAACAGTGAAGTTCCTCTTAATCTGGTAAAAATTAGGACAAAATTGGGCGACGTTAACACTTACCTCCTCAAGGTCAAAGTTCAAAAATTGATGAATTATGTATTTCCAATAGTCAGCTTCGAACAACATACTCATTTTTTACCAGATTTTTACCACAAACTTCGTAGAATTGTAACTATGAACTTGTTGTTTATCTGGTAAAAAAAAAAAATAAAAAAAAAAAAAAAAAAAAAAAAACTTTGACCTAAAGGCGCTACGTGTTAACGTTGCCCCATGTTGCCTAAATTTTTACCAGATACAAAGTAACTTCTGTGTTGCAAACAATAAAATAAATGAATGGTACGTGAACTTTAACATGATCCCCTGATTCACCACGACTTTTAATTTATTTTCACTACTCTATGTCGTCGAAAAGTTAAAATTTAAATTTGATGAATGAGGCGGCATACAATTGTTTTGTTTTTAGTTGTAATTTTAGTAACCACGTGTTCGGTGAACGAAGCCGACCCATAATTATCAACGGCATTAGAGCAACAAAAAAATGAATCGACGGCGGCAACTGAGTTTTTATTAAACGTGATTTTTCGGCAGACGTTACTTTTAGGCTCATCTCGTTGGTTGTGTAAAATAAAATTAGATATTTTTTTTAGTAATTCGGGACTTTAAAAGCGGTTCAGGCGATAATATCGGCCTAGATTTTAAGTCGAAGCATGCCTTAATGACGGCGACGTGAACTTCAAAAAAATTATCTACGACGGCGGCACACCGGAAAATGTTCTGTCGGCTTCGTTCTCCTTGCATATATGCAAAAAAGAGTACTACGTTAATTTCGTTGAGTAAAAACAGCGTTGTATACGACAATTTCAACGAAATTGTTGTAAATATCTCAATTTCGTGGTTGTCAAAATATATGCGAAATTGAGCAATTTCAACTCAATTTCAGCCCAAATTGCGAAAGACCTCAATTTCGCGGTAGCGTGTACAAGGCATAACTAAACTTTAATGTTCAACTTGAACTCAAGGGTTTATTTTGCTGGAGATTGCTATTGTATTAAAGAGCAATTCAACAGCTGAAATTGGAAAACATTGCTGGAGTTCCAGTTGAATTCCAACAAAAATGTATATTGAGTGTATTAAATGTTTCTTCATTGAATTAGTTCCGGATCTGTTGTCTATCCGGAGTTTCATCACCTTATTCGTGTATTTGCCCCATCGCGCTCTCTACGCCATTTTAGTACATTTAATATTGATACACATTTAACAAACTATGCTTTGAGTGAGCCTATAAATAGATCTACATATCGTCGGCTTAACCTGCAAACCTGCTAACTCCCTTTCAGAATATTATATTATATTATATATATTATTATATTATATTATTTATATATATATTATATACATTATCAAACCTTTTTACCCACTTCAAGACTCAAATTAAAGAAAAACTACATGCTGGTCAACGAGGCGTATTTTTCTCTACCATACGGCATCAAAATCTCAATTTACTTAAAAAGTGGATTTAGCAGGTTTGCAGGTTAAGCCGACGATATGCTAGTTTTTAATAGTTTTTGTTATCACATTGATATCAGCCTGCCTAAAACTAAGTTTAAAAAATTGTTACTTAATTTAACAGATCAATTAATATTCATAAGTATTTTAATTGTTTAAATTATAATGCGTTTTATTAAATATTTATAAAGTTTGCTAGTCTGTAATGATATATGTATATCCAAAGACTTCAATAAATGAAATGAAATATTTAAAGGTATTTAAAAACAAAATGCAGTAAAATCGAATACAGAAACATAAATGTGTTACTATAGTCAGGGAAAGTAATGATTATTACTCATATTACAAAAACTTAACAATAATATTTTTATTTTATTTATTAGAAAATATTTTTTTTTAAGGGTATCCCAATAGGGACGGGTGCGAGTAGATGTTAAAATTGGATAAAATAAATTGCGTCTGAGACATAATTTGTTGTTTTATTTGGAAGGCCTAGCAATGACATTAGGACTGGCTTGCTTAAACTATTACTTATTTTTAAAGAGATTTAAGGGATATTAAGCGGCACTTGAAGTCATCGCTTCCACATCAGAGGGCATAAAGTTACCAGTCTGAAAAAAAACAGCAGACAGTTGTCCGAGGACTGTCCCTGCAGGCTGTGTCAGAGACGGCCATTAAGTTTAACGTAGAATACGCCATCCGATAAGACAGAAAATATATATAACAATAAATGGTAAACGTCAGCTGCTGTCAAACAGCATTGTTATTTTGCTTACTTGGCAGCACTTTCATTTAACATAAAAATGTATGAATTAATTTTTTCATATATTTTTTATAATTATATATCCATGTTAAATTCAAATTCACATTTAACATTTTGTTTCACTTAAATACATAAGTAAATATGTATACGAAATTTCAATATTTCATCAATCAAAACAACAGCCGAAGGTTTGTGTCCACACTGAAACAGCAGCATAGTTTGTGTTCACGCTACAAACTCAAACACTCAACCAAACACCACACATATGTTTGAGTGTATGTGTTGAAACAATTTTCATTTGAGAAATTTAACTATTAGGAAGATATCAACCAATATGAAATGTATATCAAACGAAAGATAACATCTTCATTTACCTACAAAAAATTTTTAAAAAAAGTTATCTCGCCGTTTCCTCATAATCAATGAAATAAAGATTACAACAATAACAATCTGACATGACGCCCTATACCGTAAGGTAAGACGTATTCTACGCCAAAAAATCAGAAAACAGTGTTGAGTATCGTTATTTTGAGTTCAAAGTGAAGGAGAAGAATATAAACATATGCAAGAATAACAACAAGCTATGCGTTAGAGCAAGACATTATATTTCTTTCTGGTTTAACTAGGCACAAAGTTGTCAGTATGGAAAAAATCAGAAAATCAGTGATCGTTATTGTGAGTTCAAAGATAAGGAGAAGAAAATAAACATGTATTAAACCTACATACTATGAGTTGGAGTAAGATGATTAATATTACTTTTATTTTTATTGACTATTTTATTACGTATATCACGCATATTAGGCGTGTTTTCGTTACAAGCCAGCGATTATCGCTTGCTTGCTAGTAACCGAAACGCCAAACTGGCGAAAATTGATTATAATATATACAATCGTCTTGCTCTAATGCATGGTTTGTAGTTATTTTTGAATATGTGTATGTTCTAATTGACTTTGGCTCACGATAACGATATCCAACACCGTTTTCCTCCTTTTTTCCTACTGGCGGTTTTCTGCCTGTTTAAACCGGAAATACACATAATCGTCGTGCTCTAACGGAAGTTCTACTCTTGTCCTTATCTTTGACCTCACAATAACGATATCCAACACTATTTTTCTGATTTTTTTCAGCCTGGTCACTTTTAAGCCTCTTATGGCCAGTTTTTAACTGGGTAGTTAACTATAAGATTACTTAATCGTAATTGTAAGTTAATTTGAGGTTAACTGCATTTTTTTTTCAGTGGTGAGTTAATGTAAGTCGCCATATTGTTAACGATTATGGCAACCCTTGTATTCTTATTTGGAAAAACAACTGTACCTCGTTTCGGTAGGTCTCGAATCGAAAAAGTTTTCACATTAAGCATGTAACGAAAAATTCCGTCGTTTCTCGATTTGTGAGTAAAAAGTGTTTTTATATATCAATGCGAAAAGAGGCAACACTGATGAAGTTTTGATTGGAATATTCCAAGAAAGCTGTCAAGTAAGAAAAAAATATAAACAAACAAAATAAACTAGTGCGAAAAAGAACAACAAAAATAAGTATAGACATGTATTCAACTGCATTTTATTTTTGCTTTCTTGATTTTTCTGTAATATTTTGGAAAAATTAATTGAAATACATAACAGAAAAGATATAGTTCTTATCTTCTCCAAGTTTTAATTTCATAAAAACCCTTTTTGTAGAAACAATATCAAAATCTCGCACCGTTTTAATTTGTGAGTATTTTTGACGTTTCACATTTTAATTTTTTCGACTCACTACTTTTTAGAAACACATTTTCTCGCATTTATCCAATAAGGGTGTGTGCCAATCCGTGAAAGTTTCCTATGGTGAAAAAAAATTGTGTTGTGGTGAGAATATTTTTACTCTTTGCTGTGCCAAACCGAAAGTTTTTCCACAGTAGTAAAAATTTGACAGTTCGTAAGATGAAGGAAATTAAAGACGCGTCTGAAAAATAATCATTTTTATAATGAATATTTGTAGAAAATATTTGCCATTGCTTTTAGCAATTCTCCTACAGATTCGATCTTTACAATCCTTTGATGCATTAACCTTTTCAGTACGAAAAACAGAAGCCGCCAGGTAAGTGTGATTCATCATGTGTTGAAGTGTTTTATACCACAATTTTTTCCCCTTTAGGGCATGATATATATGCAACCTTCAGTACATTCTAAAGTGTTAATCAGCATCATGAATGGTGACAATAGAATGACAAAGATGCATTTAAGGCTGTCCGCTGGTGCCTTTAAAAAGATTGTGGAACATATTCCTAAAAAAATCACGGGTGGTCTATCGAGTACGAAGTAATATGTTTTTTATACTGGATGGCATGTGGATGCAGCTATAGGGTTGTAGGCGGATTTTTAGGGATAAGTCGGTTCACCGCAAGAAACATTATCCTAAAAACTTTAGATGAAGTCCTTGCAATGCGACAACTTATAAACCATGGAAGTACAGAGGATTATGAGAGAAATGCATTAAAATTCTGTTAAAAAAAATGTTAAAAATAAAAATATGCGTGTAACTGAGGGAAAATATTAATAATTTATTTTATTCAAATCCATTAGGGACACTTTTATGCAATTCATAAACTGAAAAATACCGGCGGCAACCCGCCGCCCGATATATATCGACAACGGCAGCAATTCGGTTCTGTGCTATGCAATCTGCTTCGGCCCTGTACCTCGTTTCTGTAGTTCTCGAATCGAAAAAGTTTTCACATTAAGCATGAAACAAAAAATTCCATCGTTTCTCGATTTGTGAGTAAAAAGTGTTTCTGTATATCAATGCGAAAAGAGGCAACACTGATGAAGTTTTGATTGGAATATTCCAAGAAAGCTGTCAAGTAAGAAAAAAATATAAACAAACAAACTAAACTAGTGCGAAAAAGAACAACAAAAAGAAGTATAGACATGTATTCAACTGCATTTTATTTTTGCCTTCTTGATTTTTCTGTAATATTTTGGAAAAATTAATTGAAATACATAACAGAAAGATATAGTTCTTATCTTCTACACTTAAAAAATAAGTTTTAATTTCTTAAAAACCTTTTTGTAGAAACAATACCAAAATCTCGCACCGTTTTAATTTGTGAGTATTTTTGACGTTTCACATTTTAATTTTTTCGACTCACTACTTTTTAGAAACAGATTTTCTCGCATTTTTCCAATAAGAATGAAAAAAGCAGTATGTCACAGAAAGTTTTCGCAAAACAAACGTTGTAGAAACAGTCACATGTGAGAAGCGAGTTTTTGTACCGATTCCTAGCGTTTTTGTTTCAATTCACATGTTTCATGTGAAAACTTTTTCGATTCGAGAACTACAGAAACGAGGTACTGGTGTTTGTATTGCGGTTGTCAAATATTTCCAGCCTGTTGTCAAAAATTTACCTAGCCCCCTGGGCTAGTGAAATTTTATTCACCTCGCAAATGTCATATTTTTACTACTAGGTGGAAACTCTATCGCTTTGGCACAGGCTCTAAGAATGAAAAAAGCAGTACGTCACAGAAAGTTTTCGCAAAACAAACGTTGTAGAAACAGTCACATGTGAGAACCGATTTTTTGTACCGATTCCTAGCGTTTTTGTTTCAATTCCCATGTTTCATGTGAAAACTTTTTCGATTCGAAAACTACAGAAACGAGGTACTGGTTTGGGATACAAACAAACAAAATGGAATTATGTAAAATAAGAAATAGTTGCATAAAATCGAAGTTATTTTAACAAAAATGTGTAAAAAACTGTATAGGCGCAATCATTTAACGATCTAGACTCAACGTATGTGTGCAAATACTCAAAACAGAAGCATATATTTTATACAATCTAACATTTCACATTTTGACAGTCAGTAATTTGATTGTCAAAATCATATGGTTCTGACTAAAAGTTAACCAAACAACATTGTGGGTTAAATCATAGTTAAACAATGACTGAAAAACACTAATCGATGGTTAACCAGAATTTAACTATGAAACGAAGATCACCACTGACCGAAAAACTGGCCATTAGGACTGAAATGGAAGCGTTAACTCCAAGTGCCGCTTAATATCGCTTAGCCCTCTATACAAAATAAGTGGTCATCTAAGCAAGCGGTGTAACCATAATATGCCTCTTGTTTGCTGAGAGTGGATATCAAGTATATTGGATTTGCACAGCCGCCGATTCTATCGGTACACACGGTTCGAAAAAAACCGCTGATAGAAATAATCGTAGTACATATTACATTTTTTTTCAAAATCTTATTTCACGTTCCAATTAAGTCGCGGCCGTCGTGAGGTATTGCTTGACAACGGGCTTAACAACGCTGGCCATCAGGCTAAGGATTTTTTGATTATTAAAGGTTTCAGCGTGGCCGGGCTGCATGCCTTCAGATCTCCAGTATTATAAAAAACAGATTTGTCTAAATTTCAACGCCCGATATCTAGTTTTTGGAAAATTGTATTTAATTTGTCTGACCAAACTTGGGACCAGGAGATCTCGGATATCGTGCTCTCCCAAGACAGCCGCCGACGCGCCGGCAGCGCTGAACATCAATTGGTTTAGCCGCCGCCGCCAGTAATGTAGGATCGGCTCCACTCTCTGATTATGTGTGTAATATGACATCATAAAAATGGCCGCGCGGTTTCGCTATGTGGCGTGCATCCGAGAGGTCCAAATTTCCATGACTGGCGCATAGACAGGCTGAATGTAATCGGTGAAACGAGCGATGTTGACTGAGGGCACCGTTTGTGGCTTATTGTCGTAGATCTACGACTTAAGGAAACCCCACAAGGAATATACATTGTGGCATCATCTGTGTGGCACTCATCACCGTCATGTTAGAACCACATGTCGTTAACATACATATTATCCAATTATGGCCAAAATAAATTCGTTATGATCAACCGGCAGCGCTCTCCGTTGACAGCTGATAGCAATACCATCATCTAGTTATTTAGAAGAAGTTCAGTACGGTGATGCCGCGGGCTCAATCCATACTAAACAGTGATATTCTGCGGTAGAATTGCCACTTGATGGACCTCGTGTAGATTGGTATCGGCCCAAATCACATAATTTAGCTTTTTGACTTACCCGTTCATCAAAAAATGGGCATTATGCAAAATATCGTTGCCCCAAGAGAACACAAAAAAGTCTCCTGTTTTATTTTGTTTGGTTGATAAATAGGGTTTCCATTTTTTGTAAGCAAGTACAAATTTTAAATGAGAAAAATTAACAACATTTTTAAATGAACATAATGACAATATAGTTTTCTGACAAGACAACGAAACGTAGACGAGCTTTTAATATGTACACGAAAACCTTCATACGTTTTAGATAAACACCATTTTAAACGCGTCCGTTCCAGTGATTTTTCGATCGATATACAAACACAGGCTTCTAGGTTAGGTTAGGTGTTAGTAACAGTCGATGAACGACTTATTTAGACTTATTAGTACATTGTGATATCACGGGCTAACGGAATTAAGCGTTAGCACTACCGGAGAACCATGTAGCTTGCTCAAAGATGCTCAAGATATTATCTACGCATATCTGAGAAAACTCAAGCATGAAACAAGCATTGCTACATTGGGCCTGGCTAAATATAGAAGGTTCATGGATCTCCTGCTATGGGCCAGATTTGTCTTGAGCGTACAAAATCTGTGCAAGCTTAAATTCATACCCATTCAAAGTGATTGGTATTTTATGCATTCGGCTCACCTTTCATCGGCTCACCTGCCTAAATTCCGTAAGCTACCTTAGAGTAGATACTTGCCCCTAATAGTTATTGCAACCTGAGGTGGTAATGCGATCACCGATAGGTCTCAGGATTATTAGGTGACCCTGTCACTGACGCTCTTCGAAGTAGTGGACATATTCTTGTCCTTTGATGGCGGATGAGACAACACCCCTGGCCAACAGCGAATAAAAATTTAAGAAACCAAAATCCAGTTTCGACACACTGCATTCATCGTCGTCAGATCCATAATGAAACATAATCACTCTGGCAGTAGGTAAAATCCAAACCACGGTGGGCTGGGTTTGCCACCCCCCACCGTTATATTGTCAATGAAAATACACAAAGAAAATAGCTATTGCCACGTGGTTCGCATAAGCAAAAAATTTCGCATTTTCGAGAGTGACCAGTATTCTATCCAGCGCAAGGTTCCATAGAAGTGGAGACAATACCCCTGCTTGGGGTGTGCCTCTCTTAACATACATCGTAGAGGTCGATGTGCCCAATTCCGCTGTGACACGTCTCTTGGTGAGCATTTGGTATACAAGCTCCATAGTGTCCGTGGGCCGGTAGTGCTAATTCTATCGTGTTAGGAGTAATATTATTGAACGCTCCTCAATGTCGAGAAAGGCTACTAACGTATACTCCCTTGCATCCAACTATTTCTCTATGTATCCTACCAGTTCATGTAGACTTACCCTCGCAGTACGCATGCTGTGCACCGGATAATAATCGTACCTCAAGACTCGACTGCAAATTTACGTCCATCAGCAGTTCCAGTCTTCCGCGGAAATTATGGCAGGCTTTAAGCCTAAAGTCGCTAGGAACAGTGTGAGGGAGCTTTCCCGATTTGGGATCCCTCCGTCCTCTAGGTAGGTATCTGAAGTTTATACAGGCGATGTATAACTTTATCAGCCTGGTGATACCATTTAATCCTGGATTTAGTAACAATTTCAATAGAAAACTTGTGATCTCTGAGGAGTATGTTCATCTGCAAGGATCTCCTCGTTCAGCGTGTTCCCAGGGAAATGAGTGGCCATAATAAGATTGCACGAATCACCGCTACAGGTTGTCCATTACACAGAAGACTCCTTCAGGTAATCATCGTATTTCCTGATTCCAGCATTTTTCTTAGCCTATACGCATCGGTTGCATCTTCTATTGCTCAACGAGTTTAATTTGGCCCGACTAATTACATTCTTATATCGGCTTAGCTCAACTTTGTAATTAACCCAGTCATGCTTATCTGTAGTAGACTTGGCTCTGTTATCTAGTCATCGGCATGACTTCCTTACATCCGCAAATGCTCCGTTCCACCAGGGAGACTTCGTTCTTATAGTGACTTGCTGAGAGCACTCGTGACCCTATCCACAACTTTATCTATGTGATCTACGCACCTTATCTTCACAAATGTTTCTGACCCCAAACAACTCTTACAGGTCTTTTCATACAGCAACCAGTCAGCCTTCCTCACATTGCGACGAATTACTTCAGGCTGAGTCATGTTCCAGTCCAACTGGAATCCAATGCATTTATCAGGGGGTTTCGATGACACCGCTGATCGACCTCCTACCTACAAATTTGATACAGGATAGAATGTGAAAGAGAGTGGGCAATAGGCGAATTGAAAAAACTGACTATAAATGTGATTTTATTGGCACTTGTGACTTTTAAAATAACTTTAAATGATTTGAAGAACACATCACTTGTTTCCATTTTTATTTACATTACGTCAAAATTAAAAAAACTATATCAAAACTGTCGCCTTTCGATGAAAATTTTGTGAAACTGAAACATCATCAAGGGCATTCCATTCCCTGATCGTTTCATACAGGTCCTATGTTGTAAAAGGTGACCTCTAGTACCTCATGCCTGGAGCTAGTGGCGTAAGTCGAATCATTGCCTCTATTACATATGGCAAAGCTAGTACCCAGTAGGCACTCCATGAGTGTTTCACCCCTGTCATTGCTACCCCATAATGGGTGATGTACAATACGACTAACCAAATATTAGATCCGTTCTATTCCTGGCTAAAGATAGCCATACTATAGAGTAATACTTAAGAGCCTCTATTACTCTCTTCGCTGCCTCTTCATGACGACGAGGTAGTAGGCCATTTCATCGAGTTAGATTTGCTGCTGTATTTTACCAATTTTACACTTTGGTTATATATAAAACGGACAGAAATCAAAGGTAAGGCGTATTTTCGTTCAATCCAAACAATACAAAACATAATTTAGCTGTCATTAGTATCAATAAACACTATTTAAACTTAGTTCCTGTCTTCTTTGGTCTCTTATTCTACATCATTTCCCATACACGACCAACATAGTTGTTCGATCGGTTCGAATATCGTTGGCCATACATGGCAAGCCAATGGAAAAAACTTTATTTCAGCTGTGAACGTCGGTGACTAAGAATTCAAAATTTAAATTGCACACCAATCGTAAATATTTGAACATTTTCAAAAACATTTCAACAGCACCATACACCACAAAAATGGCTTCAAATGTTTGTCGTGTATGGCTAGCTTAACCGCAACCTTATATATGATGCTAATAGGAACGTATTCAGATCGTTTCTGACCACAATGAAAGGGTTTGGCTATTGTCTTGTACCCCTTCGCCCTCGACCCACAAACCTTGCCGTTAGCAAGCCATGGCTCTTCGATTAGGATCCACCTCACCTTTTGCTAGGCATAGGATTAAAGTGGCAGATGCTACTTTACTATAGTGTAGATTGATCTGCATAAACCGCACACCAAAAAAGAGTCTTCACCAGTGTTTTGAAGTGCATCTATAGGCTTAGCCAAATTGGTTCCGGATAAGAAGTAACCATTTTCCTTATTTGCTAAGAGCTTGACCACGTCTCCAGAAATTTATACATTTCGTTTAATGCTTGTATCATGTCCCCCGCGGCTGCTTGCCGATTACGTCGCCGCAGTCTATTCCATGGTTCTGAACACTGCATGGTCTGCATATTCCCCAGTAGGGGTCTCTGATCGGGTTTGTATCGTGAACAGACGACGCAGGTTCGTACATATGCGACTCATGTATAACCAATAATAGTATTCTTGTAGGCGTTTGAGTGTCTTAAATACCACAAACTGAACGGCGGTTTGAACGTCAAGATTCTCATGGAAAACTCGTGAACGATCTTCAGGTGGTACATATTTCTTCCATTCGGGTCTAGTATCTACTGGTGTTCATCTCGGATTATTTTTATACAATCTCTAGTATTTGTAAGTCAAAGTATTTTTTTTGGTGTTTTTATCTATCAGGCTGATCGTTGTTTATGCTACTGGTAGATATGGCCATAAGGAGCTGGTCGAGGTTATGGGGTAGGGGTGAGAGCATCGGCCACCACGGTGAGACTGCCCTTTCGGTATTCCATATTGAAATCGAATTGTAACTCTTGTGCTCATCTTGTCAATCGGCCTGATGGTTTTGGAGTTTGAGAAACCATTTCCAAGAATGGTGGTCGGTTATTACAGTAAATTGGTAACCCTCCAAATAATGTCTGATTTTCCGAATACCCCACAAAGTGGCGAGACATTCTTGTTCGGTAGTATAGCATTTCTTCTCTAGGTCAGATAGCGTTTGGCTGGCGTATGCCTCGTGGTCTGAGTGTCTTTGAAACAAAACAGCCCCAAGATCTTCTTTAGTGGCATTGGTCTTCAAAAAGAAAGGGTATTCGAAATTTGGACACACCAGTATCGGGGTTGTGTCCGATTTTCCTTCAGTCTCGTAAATGCTTCGTCTTTTCGGGTCCCCATCCTCACCTTATGGCCTTTTTGAGCAATCTGTTCATTCGGGCTACGAGGTGGGATAAATGTGGCACGAAGCGATACCCATGGCACGTCGGAGCTGTTCCACATTCGTCGAATCTGGTAGATAGCCTCGACCTTATATGGATCGGTTCGGATGCCTTCCGACATTACGACGTGTTCAAGGTAACGAATACTAATGCGATCGAAGTAACACTTCTCAAAGTTGACCATCATTTGCTCTTATTGAAGTCGTTTGAAAACGACATCCAGCATTCGCAGTTGTTCTTCGAAACTTCCGCGTAAGATGATGACATCGTCGAAATATACAAAGGCCAAGGGATGAAAGTCCGGGCCGATGATTTGGTCTAGTATTCGTTGGAAAGTTTCGGGATACCGTTGGAATGGATACCGAACGGCATTATTTTTCACTGTAATAGGCCTCGTCCGGGCACAACAAATGCAGTAAAGGCTCTAGATTTTGTATTCAGTGGAATCTGCCAATACCCATTTTTCAAATCCAACGACGATATAAATCTAGCTTCCTTCAGCTGGTCTAAGATCGCATTGATTTGAGGTAGCGGTATGCATCTGGCTTACTGACAGCATTCAACTGGCGATACACATTATTTGTAAGTGCTAAATTGTTGACTTCTCCGTCCATGAATGCCCTCCCCGCGGACTTCTTGGAATGATCCGCTGCTCAATTGCGTTCCGATGTTTTAACTTCATGTTATGTGTTCCTATCGCATACACGCCTTAACTTGATCAAATCGTTTTTTGTGATCGTGAAATAAATTCTGGAGGGATATATTCTATTCGGCAGTAAGAAATTATATAGTCGTAATGACGTTGAGCTGCGTCGCTTTCGTGTCCTTTTCGGGTATATTGCGTATTCGTCCATCGAGAGTTAATTCGCATAACCGAGATAATAGGTTACGATGAATTTAAATAAGTTGATATGCCATCGTACTTTATGGTCAGCGGGTACACGTTTAGGTTCGATGTTGTTCGTTGACCGACCATTTGAACCATTCTTTTCCCTGGATATGACACGACACACTGGGTTACTAAATATTGTGTGACTTCTGCGGATATATGTATATGTTATTGTTGTCCCGGTGTCGAGAAGTGCTTTGTATTATCGGATATGGTAATCATGTTGCCTCCTCGTCATCGGGTTTGGCACCTACACTCGCGTGAGATCACTCCGTCTTGTTCACAGTACAAACAGAATATCCTGCGCTCATTAGTACATCCTCGTCTGTTGTGTCCGATTAACTTACAATGCCAACAGTACTCTTCTCGTCAGTAGTTTTGCTTTGAACGTGGCGTCATGAGCGAGTTTAGCGGGTTGTCGTCACGCTTTAGCTGCTTATAATCGTAAGTTAAGTTAACTAGCTCGTCGAGAGTAGCAAAATCGTTACGACAGATGTTGTGACGATATTTGGGTCTAAGTCCATCTTATATTCGTTAGAGATGGTTGGTAGTTCGCAATATCGGTTGTTGTCGGGCTGTGGTAAGCATGGACAGCACATTCTGTAGCTCTTACTCTGTTGAATTGTTTCCGATTATAAAGTGTTCCCGAGTTGGGAGATGTATCGACTTGACAAAAAGAAACATTATGTTTCCGCTCGAAATGATGCCCAGTTTTTAATCTGTGATCGCTTCATGCGATACCATTTTCCCCTCGAAGACCCCCAATAGTGTAGGCATCAGTCGGTCGACAAATCAGGAAATCAAGTAGTTCTGTTACACTGGATAGCTTCAAATTCCACCTCATGACTATGTTCATTACTTCGCAGTCCGATATTGCATGCTGCGTCTTTCGTTTGGGTATGGTATTGAAGTGTTTTGTTTAACTGAAATGTTCTGGTTAATGATGGTGCTCTTGGCTGAATGAACTTCTCTGTCTAAGTTGCAAGAGGTAGTCTCCATGATCGTCATAAGGACCCACAAAAACTTTCGAAATGAAACAGTTAATTGCTCCCTGACTAGCGCATTAATATGGTCATCGTTTTATTTAGTTTAATTCACAAAGTTCGTATAATAAATTTTGGCGAAAACGATTCAAGAAGTATTCCATGGATAAATTCGGGTTACATGTGAGGTGATGGTGGATGAAGGTAGCCTTAAGGAATGCGGATTGAATTGGTAGCGAAAGGTTTCGGGTTGATGGTTAGAGGCCGATGAATTAGAATTCTGCATGCGCTTATTCGAATGAATGTCGTCGCTGATTGGCTACGGGCACAGCGTTCGGGGTTATTCAGTCAGTGATTACCGGTTTTCTGGTTACTGGTTTGGGTATGATGAATGAAAACTCGCCATTTGGTGGGTGTCGTCGCTGATAGCGATCGGGTACAGCCTTCGTGGAAATGAGCGACGAAAAGTATATTGGAGTTACCGGCTCGGTGATGTCAGATACATGTACTGGATAGTATGGTCCCTCTTCGTTATCTGCATTCGGTTGGTTCCGCTGTAATTGACAATAAAAGCAGAGGTAATGAAGCAGAGATAGTAGAGTAAAGATAGAGGAAACAAAGGTGAAGTACCCACGAGGGGTAAAGCTTTGGTACTAAAAAAGATGCAGGAATCACGAAAATTAAAGCCTTCGTAATAACCACCGAGTAATATTAATAGGAGTTTGCAACAGCTGTTTTATGTACTAACAAAGTCCGTGGAAGACTTGGAAAGCATATACAGAATGAGAGGAATCTTTAATTTTAACAATTGTGTGTGTTAATTCGGATCTGCACAAATAATTTTACTCTAACACTTCATTACATTTTGATTTTTTCACTGAATATCCTTTTGGCAAAATCTATGTTTTGTACTTTTGGCTTGGCACGCGGCGGCAAAAGCATGAAGATCGTACCACGCAACCCAGTCACCCACCACCGTTTCTTCTTTTTTTCTCTATAACTTCTCCAAGTACTAACTTTACCAGCTATCTCATCGGTACCCATTCGCAATAACAAAGATGCAGTACCCACAAAGGGTAAAGCCTTCGTAATAACCAAGGTTTTGAGTCCCACGAGGGGTAAAGCCTTAGTAATATCAAAGCTACAGTACTCACGAAGAGTAAATACTTCGTAATAACAACGCTGCAGTACCCACGAGACGTAAAGCTTTCGTAATAACCAAGGTGCAGTACCCACGAGGGTTAAAGCCGTGGCAATAACAAAGGTGCAGTACTCACGAAGAGTAAAGCTGTCGCTATATCAAAGATGCAGTACCCACGAAGGGTAAGCTTTCGTAATAACCAACGTGCAGTACCACCGAGTAACATTAATAAGAGTTTTCAACATCTGTTTTTTCTATTAAACGAAGACCGCGAGCTACTTGGAAAATATATAGACAATGATAGTGGAATGAGATAAATCTTTAATTTTAAGAATTTGTGTGTTAAGTGGGATCTACACAAATAATTTTACTCTAACACTTCATTACATTTTGAATTTTCACTGAATATCCTTTTTTTAATCGATTTAATTGGCAAAATTTACTCCCAGTTGATGTGATTTAGCCTAACACGCGTCAGCGAACGCTTGAAAATCACACCACGTAACCCAGCCACACACAGAGAAGAGATTCGTTGTCACAACTATATTTACAGCCAACTAAAATTTGGCGGTTCCTTGGACTCACACTATTCTGTTGTGATTACCAATAATTGTGTTCAGTATCACCAAATGTTGTGCATAGCAATTGATTTGTAATTCAGTTTTGGTTGCAAGAACTGAAATATTTAGTTGAAGCGACAGCAACAAGAAATAAATGTGATCTGCCAATCGAGTTTTAGTTCTAGCAATCAAATTATCCTGTAGTGGTGAATGTTCTATTAGTTAGATGAACGAAAAATTTAAAAACTAATTCGGTTGTACCAAATAATATATTGGTATGCTCAACTAATTACATACTTGAATTTAATGGCTGTGACAACCATTTGATGATACTTTAACCCATTATGAATTTTATTGAAAATTGTGTATTTTATATTGTAATATAAGGGGCGTTTTTTTCGTAACTTATATACGTTAAGTCATACAAAATGATAACATGCATGTTAACATTTATAATTTTACAAGTTGAGACTAACCCCGATAGAAGTTATGCCAAGTTATCATTTGTTGTATGATATACATATATGTCATTCTCATTTTTACATTTCCACGACATTTCAAAAATTATTAGTCTGAGAGAAAGTTAGTTTTTCAAACAAAATAATGAAAAAATGTTCCAAAATATAATTTTTGTTTTAAGTAACCACACAGTGAGGATGTAGTTCATTTCCTCAAAAAAAAAGCTAAACCTCTTATCTCCACATGCTTGTACACAAAGAACAATGAATATTCCAAACATATGCACCTGTAGAAACAATGAACATTCCAAACATATCCCCTGTAGGATAAAAACAGTCCAAAATGTTCAACGTTTAGCAAAAGGAGACCAAACTACTTCATTGAAGAAACTCCTGCCGACATGAAGGAAAGTGTGGTAGAATCTTCAGATGAAATCTATTATTGAGGGTCCTGAAGATCCACATGACTCTCCGTTAAATCAAGGGGATGATAACGATGATGTACTCCACATTTCAGGCCACAGAAAAGTTTTGCTGAACACGGTTTCGATACACAGAAAAAGGAACGGATACAAATATAAAAAAACCGCCGATGTTGAATTCAGGAACTTTGACGAGAAACCTGAAGCTTCAATAACAAGAATTTTCTTAAGCACGGGATGTATTACAAACCGAATGTAATTTATAGCTTCCGAAAATTGTAGCGGGACAGGAAATTGTTAATCAGCAATTCTGAGAATAAAAATATGCAGATAATTTCTTACAATCGGATTTTTCTGCTTTCCTTGCGAACAATTTATTATTAGTTATAGTTTACAGAATACATAAAATTTAACACTCTGTAACAGTTGCAGAGTATAATTCCAAGTAGCACTTTCAGGAGCATCTTCAGGAACTACATAACATCTGTGATACATATCCTCTTCTTTGCAGGTCCTTGCCAGATTTTTTGACACATTTTAGCATACATACACATTCCATAATTTTTCCGGTCATCGATGCACTCTAACATGCAGACTGTTTATTTTCCTTGTTCTTCACCAATAGAGTTTTCGTTTGTTGTAGTTTTGTAAACAACCAAATTTAAAATTTTTATATTGAATGTTATGTAAGCTTCCCAGGGAGTTGACAATTTAAAATTAATAATTATCGAGTGATGCCAAGTTGGTTATTCTTAACGCCTATGCGTTATTTTCGTAACACTTTAACTTAACTTATATACGTTTCGAAAAAAACACCCCAATAAACAAAATTATTATTATTTATAACCAGGGTTCGTGCCCATTTTTTTTTATCGAAAATATGAAAAATTTCTATATCTCGAAAACGGAGCGTCCAATCGAAAAACAAATATAGTCTTTCTAAATTTTTCATATTTTCGATCAAAAATGGGGATGGGTTACCCTGGGTATCATATGTATGTTTAAGTTAATCTATGTCATCCACAATAATAGTTCCTCCAGACAAGTGTTCACAATTGTATGCATGTGTTTGTGAAGGTGTCAATAGTGGCGTCAGATTCAACGATTGTGTTTAAAAGTCTCACTTCACCTCAATTTATGATAATATGTATTCTTCGCTGGCTGATATCTATACACTTTATTGTTTTTTTTTCATAATTTTGTTTATCACTTTCTGTTTAAAATAATAGTTTTTCTGTAAAGTCTTCGTATAACATTCAACTATATGTATGTACATAGTTTCTCTTTAACAGCAAAGCCTCTTGTGAAAAATCGAATACATAACTTTGTAACAAGTGTTTTTGTGACATTTCAGATGAATGAGGTTTTGGAAATACTGAAATTGGTTAATACAACTAAAATTCGGTAGTAGCAACTTGTATTTAATACGTCCCATTTTTAATCTATCAATAACATTGACAAATAATTCTGATGTTTGACAATTATGAATTCTAATAATAATATAGACTTTATCATGGAATTTCCAATGCCTGAATTTATTTCCAACTAATCTTTTCCCTGTGTGTACCTATCAGGGTCTTCTCTATTTGTTCTCCAAGTACTAACTTGATCAGCTGTCTCATCGATACCCCTTGGCAGTACCCTCGAAAGCTAAACACGTGGTAATGACAAAGGTGCAGTACTCATGGGTGAACGCTTCGTATTAACAAGGAAGCAGTTCCCACGAGGAGCAAAGTCTTCGTATAATTCTGAAAATAAATATTAGGATCGGATATGTTGCCCTCAACTTAGCAATAAACTTCGTCTTGGAGTTAGGGTGTCCAGACGTCACGCTTTTGGCGTGATTGTCACACTTTTGAAATCGTCCTGGCGTGTCACGCATTATTTTCAAAAATCACGCCAGATACAATGCTAGAGCTAGACGAGATGGATCAAAATTTTAGAAATATATTTTTTAATCACCGATCAAACAGAAACAGTTTCTAAAATGTTGTTAGTTAATTTATATACAATGATTTAGCTGTCGCGTCGAGTATGCTAGCGTTAAATCGCGTCGCGTCGTTTCTGTCCAAGCGGTAACGTCCCTACAAGAACAGTGTCGGTCATTTGATAGGTAAAATGACTGTCACTGATGAGAGATACATATATCTATCAAAGTTTCTATCAAGTTATTAAGGGCAATATGAACAAAATGATAGAGACTTTTGTGTGATTTTCTATCTCCATTCCACTTATTTTTTGTCTCTCCCTAACACATGTTGCATACAGTAAACATAAGTTCTTTCACACTGCTGTGTAGTGCAAAATTGTTTATGGGTTAGTTTCGGTCACACATTTCTTGCAGGGGTATTTTCGTTATAAATTTTTTTTATATTTTTTTTCAGTTTACTGTTCTCTCCAGCGTGGTCAGATCTAAAAAAATGCAGCTAAATCAGTTCTAAAATAATGTTAAAAAATGCTAAATTTTTTTTCTAATGCTAAAAAATAATGCTGAACCTGAAAATGGAAAATTTGAGGCTAAATCAAAATAAAAAATGCTAAATTTAACTGCAAAAATGCATAAATGGTCACACTGGTTCTCTCTTCTTTTTGCTCGGTTCATTGCTCAGTTGTCAGTTCCCCTCGTCATTTTTTCATTTGTTTTGAAATTAGAATGCCGGCAGTGCTGTGTTGATTGGTTTTAAGTTTTTTTTATTAAGATCTTTAAATCTTGTGCTTTTATTTATCGAAATGGACATCAAAAAGTGAGTTTTTAAGTTATATTTAATTATTTAATTGGTAACAAAATGCAATTTTAAACTTTTTACTTAAAGGTATTTTAAAAATATAAATCCGAATCCGCAACCGCAAGCGCAACAAGCACAAACAGAAAAAACTTTGCCAACTACCAGTACAGAAATCGAAATAATGCAAGATCCTCCTGAAGATTTAAAGAACCGCGAAATGGCTGTGGAAGTTAGTGATGAGGACGACGATCAGGTATTTTTTTTACCAATAATTTACTTAATTTTTTTTAAATGTAAATAAAATTTAGATTGAAATACCGTCTACTTCCAAAAAACAAAAAATGCAATCATCATCTGACAAAAATTTGGCAAAACGTTCAAATTTGAAACGTTTAGTTAAATACAATGTACAATGGGAGAAAAAGTTCCATTGGTTGAATAGTTGTCAAGAAGAAAATGCTGCAAAATGTAAAATTTGCAACACAACATTCAAAATTGGCCATAGTGGAGAATATGACGTTAAAAAACATTCTCAGACTCAGCAACATCTAAAAAATGTTAACGATTCCGCAGCTTCAATTTTATCATTTTTGCCTGTTGAAAAATCATCCGATGAACTGAAGGTGATCGCTGCCGAAACTGCTTTTATTTTCCATGTAGTTAAGCACTCGCAATCCTACAATTCAGCGGATTGTGCCGGAAAATTATTTTCCACTCTATTTGGCGACTCAAACACCGCTAAAATATATAGTTGTGGCAAAACAAAAGCAGCTAGAATAGTAAGGAAGGTACTAGCGCCTGAATCGCAGAGACTGATTTTAAGAGAAATTGAAGAGGCAAAGTACTTTTCCGTGAGCACCGACGCTTCCAATAAAGGAAATATAAAAACGTTTCCTTTGATCGTGCGGTTCTTTGATAAGACTCTTGGTACAAAATCAGCTCTTCTGAGTTTCTACTCGCTGGAAGATGAGACATCTATAACAATAGCCAAATCACTCGTTTCCAAAATTGAATTCCATGGCTTATCAACTGAATTCATTTCATCATTTTGCGCTGATAACGCTAATGTTAATTTTGGCAAAAATCAGAGTGTTTATACAGAGTTAAAAAAACAAAATATTAACATAGTTCCTGTTGGGTGTAACTGTCATATTCTCTCCAACACTTTGAAGAAGGGAATATGTGCATTAAAAGTGGACGTGGATGTGATAATTATAAAAATATTTAACGAATTCAGTTCTTCAACTAAATGCACAACAGAACTTAAAGAATTTTTTGATTGGCTTGAAGTGGAATGGTCGGAAACGCTACGCCATGTAACAACAAGATGGCTTAGCCTCTACCCTGCGATTGAAAGACTCATAAAAAACTTTGAGCCATTGAAAGCATATTTCCTTTCTAAAAGTAATGTGGCGCATTCCATTACACGTTTTTTCGAAGATGAACTTTCTACGGCTTATTTAGGATTTGTAATGAACATTTGTACAATATTTCAACCAGCCATAAAATTTCTGGAAAAAGATAGTGGAGTTATATTAGAAACTTTTGATATAATGGTAAATAATTTCGTCAAGCCCTCAACGAAAGAGTTGAAAATAAATTCTTCGGTGCAATTGCACGATCCACCTTGCTCAAATGTAGCAACGGAGATGCAGTTACACGATTTAAGATAGAAGCGTTGAATTGTTTGCAAACATCAATTTCTTATTTGGAAAAATGGTTTAATTTCGATGAAAACTGCTTCAAAGATTTTAGATCATTAAAATTGAATAGTACTGCGGCTCCCACACTGGAATATTTTAATAATATTGTATCAAAATATAAAATACCTGATGTAGATATTGATGCGATGTTCGAAGAATGTATACAATTAAAAAGATTTTGGGCAGTTTCAAGAGACGCTTACCAAGAAAAATATTGTAGCCAAGAAATATGGCTCAAATTCTTTCAACAATTTCCGGAGTCAAAAAATATTTTAAGAGTATTAAGTTTTATCTATTCAATTCCACATGCCAATGCATCTTCCGAGAGAATTTTCAGTTTGATGGGGAATTCTTGGAGAAAAGAGAGAAACCGAATGCATTTAGAAACAGTGGAAGCGGAGCTTATAATAAAACTAAATTTCAGAATGAGCTGCACTGAATTCAAAAAATATTTAAACACCGAAGAAGGGATTTTACTTTTGAAAAAAGTGAAATTAAGTGATAAATATCTTTAGTTTAATTATAAATGTTCCTTTATTATTTTTAGTTATTTGTGATTCGAAAATCGTGATAAAAGTCAATGAATGACTTATTTTTTTATTTTTAATACGCTTTTTATATTTGTGTTTACATGATTGAAAAATCAAGAACTGAAAAGTCAATGAATGACTTTTTTTTGTTATTTTTTATTTTAAAACGTTCTTTATGTTTATGTTTATTTAATTATTTAAAAATCGAGACCTGAAAAGTCAATGAATGACTTATTTTTTGATTTAATAAAATTAATAACTTCAAAAATAATAAAAATAAAAAATTATTTTTAGAAAGCTTGTCGGTGTCAAGCACTTACTATAATAAATAAACGACTAATAAACTTAAGGTTTGAATGTTTTTTTTTTCAAACTTGTCACGTCGTCCAAAAAATTAGATCTGGACACCCTACTTGGAGTGATAGCCGACGATTACCTCAAACCAGAGTCGACTATTTATACAATCATTTTATTTAATCAGTATTCTGCCGCAAACGGGTATGCCATCCAACAGATATGGCAAATATCGTACGGGTGTACCATTTGTGAACAGGGTTGGAAAGTATTCGTATGAATGTACTATTCGCGGGAGTCGTCTATACTGGACCATTCCATTACATTATCGTATTCAACTATATAAATTGTATTCAATGTACGGACGAAATGTTTTCGATACAAAATAAAATACATTATAAAGGTGTGGAATTTATTGTGTTTGAAGTATGCCCGAGTAAGGGGCAATAGTGGTAAAAAAGGCATGAGTGGGTAAGCATCTAGGGCAACTGCGCATTTGGGGTACTGCAGACGCAGCAGTGTCATGGAGATGCAGAATTAAGCTTCATGAGTCAACGATGGACACCCATCGAGAACCCAATCCGAAATAAGGTAAAAGCGTGCTCATATCGATTCGTTGTAGTTTCCTTCTATCGACTATTAGTCGGGTTCCTTTTATTTTTTTGTTTATGTCTTAAGACCTCACGCGTGAATTTTCACTCAATTTATTCTCCTACAATCTATCTCCTACAAATAATCTTTCATACTTTCATCCTTAACATATAGTGAATACACAGGAAAAATTACTTAAGGTTGTATTATCTTGGTTGGCTTAGGTAAAAAAATTTTGTATGAAACGAGAAAAGTAACATTTATTACCTAAGCTATTAGGCAATTCCTATTCCTATCTGCTTGGTAAAATTTACATTTACAAATTGGTTCGAAATGCCAAAATAATCGAGTTTATAAAAATAGTAATGTGAAAATTTGTGAAGTATCAAAAGGAGGCAATACAGGTAAGTTAATTTATATCACAAAAATGAGACTAATTACTATTAATGACTTGTTCGTAGGTCAATCCGCTTAACAGCATCAGTAAGCTTTGGGGGGTAATTGGAAAGATACAATGTACGTAGGAATGGTAACAAACGTTGGCAATCCTGTTATCCACGAAGCCGTTCACTTAACAAGTACCGAAGAAGAGAAGTTGGAGTCATTTGTCAGTCGCCCTACAAAGAGTTCAGTTGTCGGACAAAAGATGAGACGAGCGTCGTGTCAGCCGCGAGATTAGTTTCAAATTTTGCTAACAGTTGTTAGTTTCAATTTAAACCTTTTTTTCAACATTTGGCAAAGCCATTTACTAATTTAAACTTGGATTAATTTTACACATTAAATATAAGCAATTAAATATAAGAATTTGAACTCCTTTTTTTTTATTTAACTGCGTAATCTCATTTCCTACATGTATAAAGTATTTTATATGTTAAATATTGTTTTTGAACCACGGTATTCTACATATGTGGGCATAATTAAAGTGCCCACATAGTCAAGAAATATTTTAATTAAATTGAAGTTATATTTTTTCTTCACCAAGAACAGTTTTAACAAATGGAGAAGTCTAATGTACGAAATCGGGAAAATATTTTGTAGTGCGAATGAGCTATTATGGCCAGTTTTTAAGTGGGTAGTTAACTATCGGATTACTTAATTTTAATTCTAAGTTAATTAGAGGTTAACTTTGCATTTTGTTTTTCAGTGGTGAGTTAATGTAAGTCGCCATATTGTCAACTAATATGGCAACACTTGTATTCTTATTGGAAAAAACGTGTGTTTTGTTTTGTAAATACCAAAACAACAAAGGGGAACAAACAAAATAGAATTATGTAAAATAAGAAATAAAAAAAGTAAATGGTTTCCCATTACATACCATGAACGGGCAGGGGAGAACTTCTCACAATCACTGAGCTGTGCGCTTTCCAGTTTTCACTCACTGATTGGGACCTACAGTTTTACCCCTATTCCGAACGGTATTTTGAGAAGCCTTTTCATGGCTAAATACTCGATAGTGTCGCCGTCACTATGCGAGGTGACCGCCGCCGAAAGAAATTTTAAGGTGGTCAGAGCAGGGTTCGAACCTAGGATCTCATGCACAAGAGCCGCGCACACTAACCATTGCACCACCGACGGCTATAGATGCATAAAATCGAAGTCATTTTAACAAAAATGTGTAAAAAACTATATAAGCGCAACAATTTAACGATCTAGACTCAACGTATGTGTACAAATACGCAAATCTGAAACATGTATTTTATACAATCTTCATTTCTCACTTTGACAGTCAGTAATTTGATTGTCAAAATAATATGGTTCTGACTATAAGTTAACCAACCAACATTGGGTGGTTAAATCATAGTTAAACAATGACTAAAAAACACAATTCTATGTTTAACCACAATTTAACTAAGAAACGAAGATCACCACTGACTGAAAAACTGGCCATTAGAGGAATATTTTCGAATTAGGTTCCATTCGTCGTACAATTTAATCAATATTTCAGAGGATTTATGCGAATCGCGTACAGGGAGGCGCGATTGTTGCCAAAAATTCCACATTCACTGTCAATTTAGCACTTTCTTTCGCTTTTAATTTTACAATGCGCATGCTAAAGAAAAACACCTGCAGAGCTTGATGGTTTGATGGTAACTTAGCACCCATAATCTGATGTGACACTCGGCCAATTAGATCAATATTATACATAGAGACCGTGAAAATTCTAGTCGAAATTCAGCAATTGCTGAATGCTGATTTCCTGGTCGATGTTGAACGTGCATTTGATATTATAAATGACTTTTAAATAAAAACTATTAAAACGGACACAAATGAACAACCAAAGTCTTTCACGAAAAAAAAAATAGAATGAGCCATTCTAACACTCAGTACAAACTTACAACGGGATCTCCAGCAATTACTAGCATGTATGAAGCAGAGAGAATGAAAGAATTCGTTTTTATTGTGCATTCAAACATTCATTGCTTTTACCATGCTTGTTCAAAAAGAATAACTAATTCTGTTGCTATGTCCTACATTAGATTGACTTTTTCGCACACATTTGTATAATACCGTTACATGTCAAGCAATGAAATGTAGTGATGACACAAAAAAAAAATAAAAACAAATTGAAGTGTTTGTGAAGATTTTTTTGAAAAAATATATAACGCTGTTTCTCGAATCAAGAAGACAAACGCAACAATCTAAATATGGAAGATTTTTTAGAAGATTTACTTTTGCTTAATTTAATATCAATTTAATTTTGTTTACGTTCGTTCTTATGTAGTCAAAAGTATTTTTATGCAAACATATACTTTTTTCATATCCTGTAAATTTGTTTTGTTTTGTCATAACAGGTGATTTAGCTTTGGTTACTTTTTGCCTTTCACTAGACACGTATTTAAGAGATATATCATATTAATACGCCATTAAACGTTGTACATTTCATACTTTTCAACCGATTTTTAAACTTGATTGCATTTTAAAAAGGAAATTTCAATTTGAATCTGCCAACATAATAAATAGAAAAACAAATTGTGGAATATATTTCGGAATAAAAAAAAAATACCCATATATGTATCCCGTGTTTACTCAAACTGGGAGGCTAGTGCGCGGCCATCAAATCCTATCCGATCGTTACCAAAATTTAGTTTCAATGTTTTTAGGTAAAAAGGAAACTATTTCCGCCCGGCACAGATGCAGAATGTTAAAAAATTACTCAGTGAGGCGTAAAAATAATAATTTGTTAACATTTGGGGGGTAGAGGAGATCTTTTACAGCATTTGGAAGAAATATCTCAAATTTTTCAAATTGAAAATGCAAGATATGAAATAAAACAAAACAAAAGTTAAAGATTTAGGAAAAAAGGTTTTAAGTTGTCAAAGAAAACTGCTTATATCAGAAATTTAAGAAGATTTGAAGTAATGTTTCATATAAAGATTTAAAAAAAAATTAAAAGTTATGTGTAATTTAAAGAAGTGTTTGACATATTTTAAAAATTTAAGGAACTTGTTATTCAGAGGTAACTTAATTATTCGGACATGTGGTCATCGCTTGAGCATGAAGTATTTTCGTTCATCGTGCACGCCATATTTTCGTAGCTGTCGCTGTGATCTGTCGTAACAAGCATTTCTAAACATTCCTTTGAGAAACGTGTTGGTATTTTTTTTGGCTTCGACCTAATGCCCATTAGCAAAGGATCGGAAGTTAGCAGCAATCTATTTATAACATCCATATGGCAGGCCTCTCTTGAAAAATGTTGCGCATAGTTTTGACTGTATTGGCGAAAGTGTTTATTTCTGGCCTCAGCGGCTTCTTCGTTTCATAACCGAATGTTTAAGTTTTTATACAAATTTTTAGCTCTGACAACCGTTTTATACAAAAAAAAGGGTGTATTATAAAATTTTTGATTTCCCATCTGAACAATACAAATGGAGTACATTTATTCATAGATTGAAGTGGTGATGAGTGGTGTTGCATAACTTTTTGATCAGAGTTCGCTTTTGGTACCCATTGAAATTAACAAAAATACCATATTTTTTAATGCTGTTTTACTAGTAGGAATTTAAATTATAATTTTATTTAGCTAAGTGGATTAATTAATATTTACCTGTTTTACATTTTTCCATTTTCCTTAAATGTTTAAACTGAACACAGGCCTTCGCACAGCCTGCTAAAACTGTTACTTTACTTGTACGCATCAAAATAGTAAATGTAAAATTAGCAACAAGAAACTTTGACAGCGTGTAGGAAACGGATGTAGCAAAAAGGAATGAAAAATTAGGGAATCTAGTTAAGCATTCTATTCTCTTTACCCTACAATCAGTAATTATTAAAAAAATTGACTTTTGAAAAATTAAATTGTAGCCGCCCAGATTGGCAAAATACCTCTCTGTGCATCGATTTAAAATTTATATTTAACGAATGTATACGTTTTTTAATTTTTGCAAATGTAGACAAAAATTAAAAATAGTTTTCCCGTTACATCCCACGTAGGGATTAGGGAGAGCTTCTCAACACCAGTGAGCTGTGCGCGTTCTAGTTTTACACTCACTGATTGGGTCCTACAATTTGACACAGGTTCCGATCGGTAAAAGTGTAGCGCTTAGGAACAAGCTCGAAAGCTCGAAAGAACCTCGAAAACATCCTAAACTTGCACAGCAAACTTCAAAACAAACAAATTTCCCATACAAAGCGACTTGCACAAAAGTGGAAAGTTTTCCAGGCTACAAACCTGGAAAAGAAACGTGAAAACTTTTGACATTTCAATGTCAATATTTTTGTATTGAAAAAAATAAAATAATGTCGCACACAACTAAATTCCGTTGTTGTTTTCTTGTTGGTTGGTTTGAGCTATTGCTTCTATCTGGTATTATTAAAACAATAGCGGTATTCATGCAAACGTGAAAGCCGAGAACTTTTGCTCAGCGCAAGTTTCCCTCGCACCGTTGCATGAGGCACCAGGTAAAGTTGCTCAGCGTAGTTGTGCTCAAAACCATATCAGCTGACCAAGATGGATACATAAGGTGGTAGCAGTAGCAATTGCATGTATTATGTATGTGTACTTTTTCTACTGTTCTAGTGCTATCACCTTATTTATCCATCCTAGTCAGATGACAACGAAATGTCAAAAGTTTACATGTTTCTCCATCCCACGTTTGCGCAGCAAATTTGCCTCGAAAACTTTCCACTTTTGAGCAAGTCGCGTTGTATGGGAAATTTGTTTGTTTTGACGTTTGCTGTGCAAGTTTACGATGTTTTCGAGTTTACGAGGTTCTTTCGAGCTTTCATGAAGACCACTAATATTTCCCTTCAATGAGGAAACGAACTTCTGTCAGCAACGTCGAACAAAATCCTCCAATTTTGGTTTTGTGCATTCACGATGTTCATATATTTACATATTTTATACATTCACATGTGACATTTCAGTAACAATTTCATCTGTGTTTGTCAGCGACAGGAGTCTTCTCTTGACGTTCAACACAGGTTTGCCTCCCTTCAATCATAGATTAATACTTATAGTAGATCTACTAGTTCTCCCACCAAATTTATGACATTTTGCCAGGTGTGATATTTACGTTTGATGTTGAAAAGAATTGCTTTACTAGTACCAGATAGAGGCAATGGTTCAAAACAACGAACAAAATAACAACAACGGCATTTCGTTTTGTGTGTTAAAATTATTGTGTTAAATACAACACAAATGTATACTAACAATAACAGTCAATAAAAAAGTTTAAAACACTTTTAAATTTCACAGTTTTTCACCAAAATGGCATGAAAAATTAAACCAAGAAGTTATTGTAATTCCACCTGGTGTATATCACTTTTCGTCAAACATCTCTCTATCACACCGACCGCATCACGAAGAGTGTGAAAGGAAACGTCAGATGAGCCAATATTCTCTCTAGTCTGAGATTACTCTATGCCTTCAATCATTAAACTGATGAGCGAGTTGAGAATTCTATGTATGAATTAATCTATGGTCCATAAGCAACCACACCAAACCATAGAATAATACATACATAGATAAACTTATTCTCTCATCTGACGTTTCATTTCACACTCTTCATCGTAGGTTTGTGGAAATGAGAGCAATTACATTTAAAATTACCTTACACCAGGTGGAGTTACAAAATATGTTCACTTAACTTTTTCCTGTCGTTTTGGTGTAGAACTGAAAAATTTAAATATATTTTGCACTTTTTTGTTGACTTTTATGATTGGTATACATTTGTATTGTATTTAACACAACTAGTTTGCCACAAAAACACGAAAGTCGGTTGTTGTTCCTTTGTTGATCGTTGTATACTATTGCCACTATCTGGTATTATTGAACCCATATTTTCCACCATCCAATGTTTACTTTCCATCGTACCTATGACGTTTAATTTATTGAGCGAATAAAAGATTCTATGGTATGTATTATTGTATGCACCAAACAGCGTATAGATACTGAGAGAAATAGTTACTGTATATATAACTACTCTATGAAAATATATGTGAACTTGACAGTTCGAAAGTGTTTAGCAATGAAAACAATGCAAATCAGTTGTGCCTAGGCGTTCACCATCTATGAATACATTTTGGTCACAGCTGTATTTTGTTTCGCCAGATGACAAGTTGTAGCTCCAGCTGATTACGGCACACTGCGGTTCTGTTCGTCTCGTTTTTGTCCATTTCCAATCTGTTATCAAATAATAAATTAAAGTAATCACAATTTTGTAAGAAAATGCTCCCTTGGCAGTTGGTAAGAAGTGTCACTTCAAAAAACTCAATAATTGTTCAACAATACCTGAGTTTGAAGACCAAACAGATTGAAAATGCCATCAGCACCAGAAGACTGCATTTGGCACCACATCGATTAGCAAAACTTTACATAGATAGTGAAAATTTGCATGCCCATCAAGTGCTGGAGCAGTCTTCAAAATCGTACCAACTGTTTTCGATGAGACCAGAACTAGGAACTGATTTAAAAGCATACCAGGGAGTATTTAAGGAGCCAACACCGAATGCCAGCACTAGTGACATGTTTGAAAGTTTCAAAGCTATATGCGACCACTGCCGCCAGTCCAATACCTTAATATCCCATGAACAATATAGCGTGTTCGTTCAGCAATACTGCGATGTTATTAAATTGCTCACAGATAGTCAACTTAAGGACTCCCTGTGGTCCCTCTCAATGTTGCCGCCAGAAGAAAGTGTGCGATCGCATAACTTTATGGAACTGTGGAATCATATGGACATCGAGTGTTGTCGCCGCATTGAAAAATGGAGGACGGACGAGTTGCTTCTGATTTGTGACGCCTGGTATAGTTTAAAGTTGGCTCGTATTTGTGATTTCGTGTGGGTAGCCTTGAGAAAGTTAGGACATAAAATTATTAAGATGCGGCCAAACCAACTCGTACAGACAATGTTCCTTTGTAACTTAATTCGCCGATCCGTTACCGAAATGTTCGATTTCGAGACGAACCTTGCAAAATCTGCCAAAGATATGACGCTGCCCGAATTGGGTGTGATATCAATGGGATTCTTTAAGACGGAAACATTTATTCGAAATCCAGACTTGATAAATTATATGTATGAGAGACTGATGGATGGTCTGAGTACTGTAGATGATATAACATTTGTGGCTTTATTGAAGGTGAGAGAAATTAATTTGTTTTGAAATTACATATCGACAACACTATCTTCGGAGACATTGGCCCATAAAGTTGTGGGAAGAATGTATTATCCGAGGTGATGCGATTTTTGTGTTCTGCTAGAACACATTGAAATAGGGGTAACAATTATAGTTTGGAAAACCGATAAACCTGTGATTTTCTGAGGTCGACATTGAGATGATTATCGCTAAGATCTACCAATGTTTATAACAAACTAATTTTAAGCCAATTAAAAGAGGCACAACGTAATTTCCATTGAGTGCCATGCAAAATTAAATCCTTTGTTTTGTGTTCTCAAAATAAATCATTTGCATGGGTGTTGAAGCAACGAATCTGGTTTTAATCACACGCCTGATCCAAAGGTCAGTCATACTTAAAGCGGCTCTTCCAAATCCGGTGTCGAAGCAAATTTAAAATTGAAACTTCCGATATATCGATAATTAAACCAGTTATGTTATTGATTTATTGCACAGAATCAAGACCAAGATTGCGGCTTGAAAGTAATGCTTTTGCCCACATAATTTCTGGAATTGACGACCATAGGCATTCTTGCTTGCGCCCAAAGGGTTTTGGGACATATAATTGCACACAAGCAGGAGAAAAGACAAATTTGACCAAAGGGTAGTTATAAAAGTGCGTAAAGTTGTCCCAACATACTTTTACAACTCACCTCTGTACAAACAACAGTAATATATTCCTGTCGTCGTTAAAGGGTAACGGGATGGTATCTTCAAAGACTGTGAAACTCGTTGTTGGTGTTGGTTACGGAAGTTATTGTCGTAAACCCAACACAAACAATAAATATTTGACCAAAGATCATTGGTCAGGTTCTTACCTTTGATCTAGAAATGACGCCGGAAGTGGTTTATAAAACGATATTACTAAAGTCCACAACTGGCCGGTATTGGGGCAACAATAGGATAATGAATGGTCATAATCTAACCTGAATATAACTGCCAAAGATATGGAACATTTTGTTATATTAACAGGATTATTCCACACTTTTTCCCTGACGTACTTCCCTTGAATCAATATCTTCCCTTATCAGTATCGATATGGTGGACCGTTTACACCGTATCAAATGAAATTGTATATCAATATGTCTCAAAACAAATCCTTTTTTGAGGCAAAAACATCTGCCGCAGCTTCTTCACAGACAATTTTAATTACAAACTTTTCTTTAAGTAAAACTCCTCTACATCCAATTACCCAACGCACGTGCTTATGTAAGACACTCCGAGGTCCTCTACGTCTCACGCACATCATAGTTAAAACATTGATTCTACGAGGATCTTGAATGGCCCACTTTGTAACAAATGAATTATAAGATTATATATAACGCATGACCCACCTACTATAACGGATCAAGGGTCCTGAATGGCATGCCTTGTTTGATCCATTCCAAACGTATCTAGGTCTAAATTGCGCGCAGAAATACCACTTTGTTGGATATCGTTATCCTTGACTATCGATTTACTCGCCAGAATCTTTCATCTCCCTTAAAATACATACAATTCCTGCGGAGTCTACAAAAAGTTCCTCTGCTGTTCTAGTTTTACACTCACTGATTGGGACCTACAGTTTTTACACCGGTTCCGAACGATATTTTTAGAAGCTTTTTCATAGCTACATATTCGATAGTGTCGCCGTCACTAAGCGAGGTGACCGCCGTCTAAAGAAATTTAAGGTGGTTAGATTAGGGATCGAATCGACGTCCTCATGCACAAGAGCTTCACACACTAACATTGCAGCACCGACGACTCAAACCACCACTGATGGATGCAGCCCAAAATGTTCGTCAAACATTATCACGTTGGGCTTGATGTGTTTCTCCACAATCACTTGTGGATTTTCTGAACTCCATAAACGACAATTTTGACGATTAACGAAGCCATGAAGATGAAAATGAGTCTAATCGCTGAAGAAGATGAATTAGGTGTAGGTTCCAAACCGTTATTATTTTTAAAATATTACTCAACAATGAAAACGTGGTGTTCTTTCGTTTAGCGCTTCATATTTCATAACCCTGATCTGTATACTGTCCTTTTCTGTATCAACAAGTACCACTTAGGTTAGGTTAAGTTAAGGACATGCATCCACTAGAGATCCGAAGAGATGCAGTCCTACCAATATCGCCCCCCTCCCCCCAGGTTCCGCGTTGACCTCTAGGAGAGGACTGGACACTGACAGCAGAGGTGCTCCACTGCATATATAAAGGAAGTAATAGATATAGCCAGACCATTGTCAACTTTGTTAACTAGGTGCTGTCCTGTTCTACTGTCACTTTCATTGAAGTTTCCTATAATTCTCATTCATATTTATTCAAAATTTATTCAAAATCAACAAAGAATGGTAGCTGAACCGGAGGAAGAACCAATTAATTAGGACATAGACGGTGGTGACATGGCTTTGCAATTCGATGGCCATCAGATATACTACTTTAAGTAACGTTTTGTGATATTTTTGTTGAAAATTATTTTGTCTTTTGATTTGAAATTTTGGAATTTTAATGTCATAAAATAATCCCATTTATTGCTTTCAACGACATCTAGCAAATTACCCATTGCTCTAAAATTTTCCCAACAATTGTGCTTCATCTATTAGTTTACTTTATCTATGCCCCACTGTCTCAATCTCTTCCTCGTCCTCACATAAGCGGCAGAATTCGTCTCCTCCGGTAGTAAAACCGCCTGTAAATCCACCCACGCGCATCACACTGTCCCGTCGTAACACTAATAAAGATTGGAAAAGTTATGATTTATACGACCTTTCGTATTATATTCAAAATTATAATGTTCAAGCGTTTAGACGTTTGGCATAACTACACTTTAGTTATTATTCTCTGATCTACACCAAAATTTCACCGTTCAGAAAAGCTTCTGCGCTGAGTCCAAAAAATATTTTTCTCCCCCGCTCGGTTCAATTTCTTGAGATATACATAGGTCTTTACAGCTTGAGTATGTAATTGCTCATATCTCAGGTATTTATAATCCGATCTGGTTGAAACGGGTGTCATTACAAAGGTCTTTGGAAACTCTATAAGACCCTATATAAAGATATTTTTTTTGTTAACCCATTGGGGACCACTAAAAAAAAGTTTTTTAACCTCACTTTTTTGAAACTTCTTTTCCCCCAAAAAATGCCCTATGTACTTATTCTTTCGATAGACTCCGATAATAGGCAAAATTTTCACATTTCTTTTAAGGTATAATACTCGCCTGTAACTTTTTACAGATTGGAGATATTCAAAGTTTCGATAAACATAATAAAATCACGCGATTTTTTTGAATTAATTTTTTGCCTGAGGGGCTTTTTGTTTTATAAAAAATAATTTAAAAAATACCACAAAATACTAGGCCGAAGCCGGTGTTGGACCCACCCCAGAGGAGAAAAAAATTACTATGAAGCTGATGTTAAATTAAATAAATTTTTTCGATAACTGGAAAAAAAACTTGTAAAAAATAAAGGTTGATTTGAGCTGTAGGTTAATTCTTTACTTATTTATTTTTTAAATTGAATATATTGAAGGCTTATAGATGAGTATGATAACTTAAAAAAGGTTGAAGACTTGCCTAGTATGGGAGTCTAGTATACCAATAGGTATACTGGGGCATTTTTTGGTAAAAATACATGTTTATCAAAAAAGTGAGGTTAAAAAATAGGTTTTTTTATTGGTCCCCAATGGGTTACTAAAAACAAATATATTTATATAGGCACTTATAGAGTTTCCAAAGACCTTTCTACTAAAATTTATTGCCACACGATCGGATTATAAATGGCTGACTTACGCGCGATTATACATTCAAGCTTTGGAGGCCTATATTTCGGAAAATATGGACTTGCGGCCAAATTTTTTATTTTTTTTCATCACCGTATAATTAAAAAAAAAAACGAAAAAATAGGCGAATCGCAATTAAAGTGTATTTGTTCCAGACGTTTTTTTTAGATGATATTATTCTTCAATATTTCGCTGCCCTTTGGGTAACATCATCAGGAAGATAAACACAATTATTAATTAATTAAACGAACATTTTAATTTTGAACTAATAAACAGTCGTAAATGGCAGAGATTTGTAGAAGATGTTCCGTCCTATTCTCATCCAGTTTAGGCCAGATATCCCTAGACCATTAGTATTCGGTAGCGCATCGGGCCCATTTATCAATCAGTCCGTACAGGAACGAGATCGGGGGTCTAGTAGGCACCGAAAAGGACCGATCCGCACTCGAACAGCTTATTTTCGCAAGTGTTCGCCATATCGTTCCCAGTTACACCACTGTGGCTAGGAAAACAGCAGAGTCTTAGTCTATAGAGAGTCAGTGACGCTAGAGCGTGAATGCACTCACAGACAACTCTCGATTTTCATAGATTTGAGCTGATCGTGTTGAGAGCTGCCTTGCTGTCCACAAATATCACAATGTCACTAGTGGTTAATGTATCCAGCCTGTGAATCTCATGTACCGCTCTCGTGATCACAACTATTTCATCGCAAGAAGAACACATTACCGCACAAATGACGGGAAATTCAAATCTTGAGTGAATTTTAGGACAAGCTATATAAGAAAATGATGTTCCATTTGAATAAGAAAAGATGTACTTTACGTACACTTGTCTATAATCAAATAGCCTTAAAAGACACGTGCAGAACGATTTAACAAAGTTATATTTTTCCCACAGTTTTCTATAAGAAATGACAATCCAACCAACTCATTATAAAACGAGATTTCCTTTCGACGTTTTCTATACAAAAATCATCAATGTTTATTATTTTTATATGTATTTTTCTATTTATACTTTTGCAGATATTACGATATAGCTCAAAAGTATCTCATGCCAATAAAATGATGCAGCTGCTGGCTAAAATCGACTCTGAAAAATTCGAACAAATGAATTTATTTACTGCCCTCCATGTAGCCTTACTGGGTAGTAATCTTCAGTGTTGCAATGATGAATTGATGGAAAAGATTATCACAAAATTCTACAATGAAATAGACGCTGCAAGACTTAAAGATTTAGAACGTATTAGTTTTGTAATATCATTGTTTAATTTACACACTCCGAACAAGATTGAAGAATCGTTGTGTCAGAAAATGATGGATTCTTTACCGAACCGCATAGATGAAATAATGCAATATCCAAAATGTTTTACAACTTTGCTGCATTTCCTGACGCTACGTGGTTACTACGACAAAGAAATGCTTTCGACTGCATTGGAAAAAAAATTCTTAAAACATGCAGTAGGTTCGAAATTAAATTTAAGCAGGGAAATCTTCCATTTGGATACATATGTTAAAATAAATTTACACAATGAACAATATGATGGTGCCCAATTGGCGGATAACACTAGAAAAATTATGGGTAAAATGTTGACCCAGTATATACCTGAATACAATTCTAAGTACAAGTTAAGTGTTACGGATAAAATTTTGCTAGAAATTAAAGAGGCCACAGCTGCATCTTTGCCTTGCAACCAGCTAATGCATATTCTGCCCAATTATGATAGGTCTGATGTGGTTATTTGCTTTGATCGTTTGAAGCGTCAATCGGTGGCCATTGCGGATAATTGTCCGGCGCACTATAGTGGTAAGTATTTGGCGATGTGGTATTTGACGATGATGTGGAAAACCTATTGATATCTATATTTTGCAGGCATAATATTGACCCGTGACCGTTTATTGGGAAAGAGAAGTCAGGAAGATATCGATATAGTGGTAATAGTGATAGCTGGCTGGAATAATGTGATCAGGGACAAATACCGCAACACCGGCTTGTTCGATATGAAACTAAAACAATTACAATTGTTGGGTCACAAACCCCTGGTGGTTAGTAATGCGTTTAGTAAAATCATAACTTATTGGTTACAAAAAACATCTTCAAAATTTCTCACTGAAGAGCAAACTTTTAGTAAGAGATGTTTTGAGTTACATATGATAGTCTACTGCAAGTAGAGCATTAAAATATTCCACCGTGTCCTTACAGATTTATTGGGATGATTGGAAGGAATTGGATACGCATCTGGATCGTATGCAGTTTGTTAAAAGGCGGTTATCTACCATAATAAATTTATAGTAGGTACGTAAAAAACTAAAAATTGTTATAACATTTGCTAAATAACTAACACTGCATTTCTTTTTTTAGGTCACAGTATTTCATTTAAAGTCTTTTTGGTATATTCGTATACTAAAAATAAAGTGGCTGTCGCTGGTATCGTGCGTAACACGGATGGCAATAATCCATTGTATAGGGCCAAAATTCCTTCCGTACGTAGAATTTCCAAGCCCACTGAAGTCATTGAGCGTTTTAGATTGTTAACTTGTATACGGGATTTGATGACATCAGCCGGGAATATGCTAGTCCATAATGTAATACCGCCCACAGCACCAGCCAACATAGTTTTCAAGGCACCAATGTCTTCTTTAGATTGATTAGGTCTGAAGGAAAAGAAGCCATTCAATAAATGTTTTTTTTAAGATAAAAGTGAAATAAACAGAACAAGACACAAATGTACTCACTTCTTTAGCAATTCTCGCGTGCCCTCGTAACCGCCAAAGAAGAAGAAGTAACCAGGCATTTCGCGCATAAATGTGGATGTAAGGCCCCTAAAAAAGCCGGGTATTCCTGCAGAATTTATAAATACATATACTAACTATTAGACGCACATTCTCAAATGAAACCACATGTGCGTTTGAAATCTTATCTTTTGCTATTGTTTTAATAACAACTGATAAATAGACTTCATTCAAATGTAATCTAAATGTTTCTACTAATGACGTATTACCTTCAGTAGCCATTATGTGTCTGGTTAGTTTCCAAGGTGTTACGGGAACATTTTTAACACTTTTTGGATTATGTTGCTGCATCTGAAATAATCAAAATATATAATATATTCACCGGCATCTAATACGACACATTGTTGCGCTCTTACTTCTCTTAAGGCTTGTAGTTTGCATTTAACCAATTCGGTTGGACACAAAGTAAACGTCGAGAAAAATGCTGCCAAAAATCCTGCAAATGCATTACCCAGGACGGGCAAATCTTTGGTATCTTCAATTTTCATGCCATATGCAACGGCTTTCTGGCAACCACCGTAGGCGGCAAAAAGTACTGAATTTTCAGCCACATTAGCAATTACTGCTGGTATGGAGCCGGCATAAAGACCACGATAAATACCATCAGCGCGATAAGTTTTAACAAAACAATCGACCATACTCTTGTACATTTGTGGAAATGATTGCTGTTTTACCTTTACAGTGTCCAAAGGCTGTGAGACGTAAACTTGTAAGCCACCACCTAGAAGAGAAGAATATGAACTTGAATAAACAGAGAACTGCTATTGTACTTAGGATTACATTAATAAAACACGAATGATGGTGAAGTTCTTATTCAACTTATCGAAGGTCATGACATGAAAAAAATTAAATCAATTATTCAAACGACTTTACCTGATAATTCTACCATGGCCAAGACCAACCAAAAACACGGAATTTTTACAACACGAAATTACAATATTCACGCCGAATAAAAATACATGGGCAATGTCTTGTTCACCAGAAAAAACACATTGAAAAGACAAAAACTCCGCGTAAATAGCTATTTACGATGAAGGCATAAATTGACTTAATTGAAATGGCTTTACGCAGAATATTTTTTCGATTTCACTTTGATTTGTGTGATTGGGAGGTTTTTCTGGCCAACAAAATATTTCCCAGGGCATTTTATTCGCGATAGAGGTGACAACATATTTCTTCATTTGAACTCTGACGAATTATTTTTGAATGTTAGCTTTTGGTGGCCCGTCGGTGATCTTGTACAAAATACCGCATTTTACGCATTTCGTTCGCAGACGTTCATATCGCTTAGAAACTGTGTCGCTTAGTGTCTTGAGTGGCCGGCCCTTGAGCTTTTAAGAACAAATAAATGTGCATCTTCAAGTATTTACTCAAATGTAATTTATTCCCACTTATTTTGATTTAGTCTGTTGGGCCAAAATCTACACATTACATTTTGTTCTGCTTGGCCTCTTTAATAAGAATAAAGTTGTCGGTGTGGTGGCCGTCGGTGGTGCAGGGGTAGTGTGCGAGGCTCTTGTGCATGAGAACGTGGGTTTGTTCCCTGCTCTGACCACCTGAAATTTCTTTCGACGGCGGTCACCTCGCTTAGTGATCGAGTATTTAGCCATGAAAAAGCTTCTAAAATTACCATTCGGAACCGGTGTAATACTGTAGGTCCCAATCAGTTAGTGTAAAACTAGAATGCGCACAGCTCACTGGTTTGTGAGAAGCTCTCCCTAATCCCTTCATGGGATGTAACGGGAAATCATTTTTTTTGTGGGGTCTCGTGAGAAAATTTCGCTTTCGTTTTGAGTACCCCTTACGTACCCGTTACTACTTGGACCCGTTTTTAAATTTTTGAGGCCCTAGGGGCCAATTTTCCCACTAGGACTCGGACTATCTAATTCCATGGACTATTCTAAAGATGATGAGATTTTTGGGTTTCTTTTTCAGCGCATGGGCGCCAGGTGTTAACATTTTGACTTGTTTTCTTTATGCTATTCTTTATTTACTTAAGTGGGCTCTACACTACCATATGTGCATTCCCGGCAAAAAGTCCGTCCGGCTTTGGATATTCCTCTTAAACTACGAACAAAGCGGACCAACATTAATTAATCTCTTGTTGCCAATGTGGAAGGTTATGCAAGTCGCGTACGTTTTGTTCTAAAAATATCTGTATTTTTATTATTTTTTGGGAACAAATCTAGTGTCCGAAAATATAGGCCTCCAAAGATTGAATGTATAAACGGGCATAACTCAGCCATTTATTACCCGATCGTGTTGAAATAGATTACAGTGGAATGGTCTTTCTAGACTCTATAAATGTGTTTATATTTATTAACCCATTGGGGACCTAATTAAAAAAGGTTTTTTAACCTCACTTTTTTCATAAAAATGTACTACATATTTTCAAAAAAAAATCCCTGGAAAACTAATTTTTTTGGTAAACTCCGATAATTGACAGCCCTCAGCCTTTTGTTTTAAAGGTATAATACTTACCTGTAATCCTTCAAAGACCGGAGATATGAAAGCTCAAACAAAAAAATACCCACAAATCAATCTTTTTTTCTTTTATACGTTTTTTAGCATCCGATAACTCAATAAGTACGCTAGTTATCGAAAAAAGTTGTTTAATTTTTTCCGCTTATTTTTAATATTTGTATAGGTCGACCAACGGCTTCGCAGCTTCGGCATAGTATTCTTCCAAAATGTTTCCAAAAGGTTATATATATAAAAAGGTTGGAGTCTTCTCTAATATCCACGACACTGTGAAACTGTGAGGTTAAAAACCATATTTTTTAAATTAGCCTCCAATGGGTTAATAAAAATAAAAATGTTTCTACACAGATTTATAGAGTTTAGAAAGACCTTTGTAATGATACCCATTTTAGGCAGATCGGATTATAAATACCTGAGATATGACCTATTATATACTCAAGCTTCAAAGGCGTATCTCAAGAAGTTGGACCGTCCGCAGAAAAAAAATTTCCCGACTCAGAGCAGAAGGTTTTGTCGGTGGTGAAATTTTGGTGTAAATCAGAGGATTGTTGCTACACTAGATTTATGCCAAAGTGATATACATCGTATAGTTACCGAAGATTTGAAGATGAGAAAGCTGTGCACAAGATGGGTGCCGCGCTTGCTTTCTATAGAGTGTTTGGCGAAGTTTCACCGCAATAAAACCGAATTTGTGCGTCGAATTATAACCATGGATGAGATATGGAGCACCTGAGAAAAAGGAACAGTCAAAGCTAGAATGGGAGAATCGTGTCCAAAGAAGGCGATGACGGTTCCATCTTCAGGCAAGGTCATGGCGTCTGGTTTTTGGGATGTGCATGAGATAATTTTTATTGATTATCTTCAGAAAGGAGAAACCATCAACGGCGCATATTACTATATGCTAATTTATTCCAACATTTAAATGATGAAATTGTGGCGAAAAAGAAAGTGTTGTTTCATCAAGAGAATGCTCCAGTTCACACATCCACTATTTCGATGGCCAAAATTAATGAATTAAAGTTCCCATTGCTTCATCACGCACCTTAATCGCCAGATTTAGCTTCCTCGGACTATTTTCTATTTCTAAACATGAAACATAACTCAGTGGTAAAAGATTTGCCAACAATGAAGAGGTGGAGTCTGCGGTTGATGGTTATTTTAAGGAGTTTGGCAGTTCTTACTATAAACAGGATATCGAAGCTATTGAATATCGTTGGAAAAGTGTATTAAGCTAAAAGGAGATTATGTTGGAAAATAAAGAAAAATTTTTCCAAATTTTTTGTGTCTTCTTTGTTAGGTCGGCAAGTTTTGGGACCGCCCTCGTACATACATATTCCCTAGTAGTTCCAATAGTTGTTTTCTAACACATCGGGGAAAGTCGTTCAAGCCATGGTCGCTGTATTGCGTACACATTTAATATATGTAGCTTGAATTGGACAACAGACCTACCGTTTTCGAATCTATTGAAAGGCCTTGTAGAATGCCTGCAAAAGTCGTCACCCTAAAAAGCACGCTAAAGAATACGGTGAATTCTTTAGCGGGACTTTTATGGCGGGTACTTTTGAAGACCCTCAAAAATATATCGTAGAAGGTTTAAAATTATAATGAGACTTGCCTCGAATTATAATGTTGCGCATTTTCGAAAAGACTGTCATATCTCAAAAACCAAAGTTTTGAGTAGAACGGTTTTGAAAGGTTAAAGTTGTATAGGATTTTATGAAAATGCTTATTTAAAAATACTCCTAGGGTGAATTTAAAAATTAAAGTAAATTCGAAATAAGGTAGGTTTTGAGTTATGACCATGACATGACCAATGACGTGTAGATAAGCGATTTGACTGAGTAAATTTTCGAAGTTTGGAGTTTTGCATATGAACGTTGCATGTTGCTTTAATAATACCAGATAGAGGCAATGGCTCAAACCAACCAACAATAAAACAGCAACGGCATTTCGGTTTGTGCGTTAAAATTGTTGTGTTAAGACACCACAAATATGTATATACTAACAATTTTGATTAGTATTCTTGTTCCTTTGTTGGACGTTGTTTACTATTTCCTCTATCTGGTATTATTGAATCCATGCTTTCCACCATCTAATGTTTACTTGCAACCATACCTATGACGTTTAATTTATTGAGAGAATTAATGTGTCTATACTAAATTCGTCTATGGTTATGACAGTCGTGGCGCAAATGAGCAATGTGTATTTCAAGTTTCCTTTTGTCCAAATAACAATATATTTAAATATTTCACACCCTAATTATAATAGAGTCATAACTCAAAATTTTACAAATTTTCAGTAGAGGAAAAAAACTGGTTTTGTTAATTACAAATATGTATGAAATTGCTAAATAATAGACAGAAGAGAAAATGACGATAGATGTTTACAGCGGATAGAAGTGGAAAATTTTCAGATATGATGCTTTAGTAGCTAGGATGCGATTTTTTAAGTTTTTAACGTTTGCAGATCAGGCAGTGGGCCGATAATATGTTCGTTAGGGCGGGTCAAATTGTATGGAACGATTTTTTTTGATGAAGCGTATAGCAAAAACGTAATCTAAAGGTGATTTTGAGAAATTTTGCTCAAGAGACCATAGCTCTAAGTCGGATTTGGAGCCCCCCAAAATTTCAAAATAGATATTTTACCATATACATATATGTATGTATTTTTTGACGGATTTTTTTTTAATCAAAAAAAAAATTAACCCGCCCTAATGTTCATGGAAAAGTGGAGACTTACTTCTGCTTGCAAACAAGACGGGGAACTCTGGCCACAGGTGGACAGGAAGAGGACTAGGCAACTACTTAACTTGCCGAGAGGCAGGTTACGGGACATTGTCTTGTAGGAAAACACGCCCTACGATTGGGACATAGAAACTCCACTCTCTGTAGAAGCTGCATGGTAGAGGACGAGGAACCGACGAAACACCTCTGGGATTACCCTGCTCTGGCAGGACTGACAATTAGGATATTCGGAACACATTTAGTTAGCACCGTAGCCCTACAGAATATTCCTGTAGGTCTTATAGACAAATTCATTGAAAGGGCAAATTGGCTAGACGACTAGTCAATAGTTGCTATAGAGGAAACTGCAGGTATCACAATGGGCTTCTTTAGCCTAAGTGTGCTAGACAGCGTGCTGTCTTGCAGCCTTTTCAACCAACCTACCAACCAACGTTGTCCGTCGGAATTTAAACCATGATCTTCGCATTATTAGTAGGACATGTTACCTACAAGCCAATAGAAATTAGTGGTGTGTTAATGTTAAAAAAAGTATATAAAGCGAAGACCCTTCTTCCGTGGTGCCTTCACACACCAGGCATGCTAGAATGGCTTCCAAATTTATAAACACATGAATGCGTTATTGGATCTTTATAATAGGTTTTGAAAATGCCTTCTAGAATAACAGTTTAAAGAACGGATACAGGAAAGAGTATGGAATTTATAAAGGCTAAAGCAAAGGTCTCCTGACATTCCTTAGAGGAGCGATCTTTTTTCATATACAATAAAAATCTTTTCAAAGCCGTCATAGAATGTGTTTTGGATGCGCGAAATGAAAGTTTTCTACAAGGTCTTTTATGAGAAGGCCTTGTAGATTTTCCCGCTCGGATAGAACTCGTGATGGCCGGCTTTCTACTTATAACATATGAATGCACATAAAAGATGTGATGGATGTCACATTTAACGTACTGCTTAAATCACTGCTATAGTATCACTTACCCAGAGAACCTGCTGTAAAATCGATAAAGCCTTGTCGCATTTTGCTGTCTGACTTCTGGACATTTTGATCTGGAAAATTTTAAAACGACATTCAGACATTTTATACTTCTCCCAACAATTGCATATTATCACTTGACTTACCCAACATTTTTGCTAAAGAATTTGATTTATGAAACCTCTATTAACAATTTGTATTATGTATTCATAAACTATTTACTAAATACTCCGATTTACAATAACACGGAATGTATCTTTAAATGCTAAGCGCTAGTGTGTACTCCCACTGAGCACTTGTGGAAACAACTAATCGACGAGACTCAAAGAAAGAAAGAACGATGTGTGAATAACAAAACATGCGAGTTTATCAATAACTACAACCACTCTTCCGGCAAACGGGCAGATACGTCAGAGAGAATCATATCATTTGTTGTTTAGCCGTCTCATTTAAGTCTCATTCGGTTTCATCTGTTATCAGTGAAATTGCGTCATGTGTGCACGTTTTTCTCTGGTTGTTATAATCCACAGTCAACGAAGAGAAAACGAGAGTTCTTCTAAAGACTTTGGATCGGTGATGACCGAAGGCAGGAGTGATAATGAGGTAAAAAGGATATGAGTGAAATTGTTAGAAATTTTTTATTGACTTTTGCTTAATTTTCTTTGTAGAAACAACACGACATGATTTGGCATTAAGAAAAAGGATAAAGGACAACTTTAAATTATAGACTCACAATTATAAATTGTCATTCATTATTTTCTTTGTATATTCATAGACTAAAAATAGGGTTGCTGTCGCTGGGATTGTTCGCAATATGGATGGTAACAGGCCATTGTATAGTGCCAACACACCCTCCTTCTTTACAATGTCATAGGCGACGGTCATCATTGAACTCTTAAGATTTTGTATTTGTATACGCGATTTAATGACATCGGCGGGAAATGTACTGGTCCACAGCGTAACACCGCCCACCGAACCTGCAAGCATAGTTTTCCAAGCGCCTATGTCGTCTTTCGATTCACCTTCTCTGAAAGATTTGGAAGAAAATGAAGTAGTTTTTACAAAATTACCGTATTTTGGTCACAAACTTTGTCAAATATTCACGTGTCGCCTCATAACTTCCAAAAAAGAAGAAAAATCCTGGTATTTCTCTGGCAAAAGTAGAGGACAGACCGCGATAGAAACCAGAAATGCCTGTAGATATTAAAAGAAAAATTTTGCAAATGAAATGAGGGCATTTTTGGAAAGACATCCATAGACTGAATAAAGAACACATAATATCGAGGGTGAGTATAGTTACATATCGTCAGCTGAAATGCAAAACAACACGTACATACATAACTACAATTTAAAATTTTTACTGAAGATGTGAAAAACCTTATAAAATGGCAAAGAATACAGGTTTAGACTTCTGCTCAAGGTAGGTATTGTGTCTCGATTCGGAAATAATAAAGCCGTACGTGCTTACTCTTTTATAAAATGGTTTATTTATTACAGTAGGACCTTACTTAAGATATTAACCGAGAATATGGCTTCCAAACTGCATTCTTTACCATTTTATAATTGTTCCGTTTCTGTTCCTGTATAGAAATGATAATTGTAGTTACGTTGTTTTGCATTTCAGCTAACGATATGTTAGTTTAGGTTAGTTTAAGGACGTGCATGCACTAGAGATCCGAAAATCTTAGCAGATGCTCCACTCGGAGGCCAGTTATAAGAAGATAGATAGAAAGAAAAAAGATTGAAAGATTTAGTTGTGAGTACAGAAAAGAGTGGTAGTGGAGTGGGGGAATTTCCAGAGATAGAGGTATGTTGATCATCCGTCCCCCCGATGCCGCATCCAACGCAACCCCCGCATGTATCCTTGCAGTTCCCCTATGCCTATGTTGCCAAGGGCATGCAGCCCTACCCCGAGGTACCGCGTACTCCTTTAGGACAGGGCTAGACATTGACAGCAGAGGTGCTCCACTGTCTCAATCTCTTCCTCGTCCTTGCATAAGCGGCTGTAGCCGTCTCTTCCGGTAGAAAAACGACCTCTGAATCCGCGCACATCACAGTGTCCCGTCGCTACACTAATGAAGAATCGCAAGTCCTTCTTTGTCATTTGATGAAGACGTTGCGTTCTATTCGCATCCAATTTAGGCAAGATCTCCCTAGATACCCTATAGTCTGATCTCCTCGACGAGAAGGATACGGTAGCGCATCGGGCCGAATGTTGTGGTTATCAATATATTAGGAACTAACAAAGTATCTACACCATTTCCAATTGAAATTGGAAAAATATGAATTTAATTTTGAAAAATATCAATTGAAATTTGAAAATTATATTTGAAATTTGAAATACATCAATTGAAATTTAAAAACATCTGGAATTTAAAAAACATAATTTGAAATTTAAAAAACATCACTTGAAATTTGAAAGACAAGAATTGAAATTTGAAAATTATATTTGAAATTTGAAATACATCAATTGAAATTTAAAAAACATCATCTGAAATTTAAAAAACATCATTTGAGATTTAAAAAACATCATTTGAAATTTGAAAGACAACAATTGAAATTTGAAATACATCAATTGAATTTAAAAAAACATGAATTGAAATGCAAAATTCGTCACTTGAAATTTAAAAATTAACCGATTTTATGTGTTAGATTTTTAAATTTCAATTGGTGTATTTTAAATTACAATTGATATGTTTTAAATTTCAATTAATGGGTTTTTTTAATATCAATTGCTGTGTTTCAAATTTCAATTGATAGATTTTAAATTTCAATTGACGTTTTTTAGAATTCAATTGATGGATTTTAAATTTCAATTGACGTTTTTTAAATTTCAATTCATGTTTTTTAAATTTCAATTAATGTATTTCAAATTTCAAATAGAATTTTCGAATTTCAGCTGATGTATTTCAAATGTCAAATAGAATTTTTAAATTTCAATTGATTTTTTTCAAATTTCAATTGGAAATGGTGTAGTAAAATTTCCATCTTCGAAAAACAAATTCAAACTATTGGTAATTCATTTGAATATGACAAATTTTACTATCTTCTTCATACAGTCAGTCAACACAACCTCCAAATTTCATCACTATATTTAGCTCTTCGCCTTAAGCAGGGTCACATATATTGTTACGTATTTCCTGATTATGCATCTTAAGTTCCGTTTTATTTCCCATTCATAAAACAAGGTTATTTTTAAATTACGATAAGTACAACAGTTCATTTTTATTTTCATAACTTAACATTCACAATTTAGTCTTTATTCAACCTCTTTACTATCACTTGACGGTGCGTACTTGGGATTGCTTAATCACAGACGGACTCGAAATGCGAAACAAATCAGCTATTTATAGAAGTTTAACACCTTTGGACAGCGTTATCTAGCAATTTCCGCCCGATTCCAGAACAAGCGCGTAGTTGCCAGTTTATTCTGGCACATTCCAAATACTGGTGACATTGCAAAACTGTATTATCTGTTTATAAATGTTGGGAGTAGCTTTTACTCTAGTAAGAACGGTATACTTTTAGGCGTAACTAATATTATCAAGATTGACTGATCACCGCCCTGACTAAACGGTTAAAGTTTGGATACTGCAACTTGCAGTAGGTATTCTACTTATGGAGTAGACGTCCACTACGAACCGATTTTTGGACATTGGAATTGGGAACGGTGGAAATGGTAGTGGCCCTAAGTAAGAAAAATTACAGTTTTAACCAAACGCGTCTTCTTAGAATTATGATATTTGGTGTGAAATAGAGTTGGATAGTTCATGAACTACCTAGTTCATTTAGGGTGACCAGACATCACCCTCATGAACATAATGCACATGTTCGATACGGCGAGTATGTTCATGATTGTTATGTCCAGGCACCTTAAATGAACGAGTTCGACACAAGTCTAGTGTGAAAGTTGATCTTAGAGAATGAAAAATAGGAAATTCAGGATTTATTGAAATTCGAATCGGGGCGGTGAAAATGGGCGGTTCACTAACTCAGAGAAATTGCCGTTATGACTAATCGCGTCTTCCTATATGGGTGATTGTTCGGAAATTGTTATTTTTCAGATAGCAATTTTTCCAAACCTCGATATGTCTGCAGTACCATTTTTTTACGTTTCTGAATGTTATCATGGTCCAAAAGTATGATCTGAAGATCACTATACTACAACACCAAAGCAATCGAAGTTATGGAGCATTGACGGTATTCCGATGCCACGGTAGTGACTGCCTGAACGAAACTTAATTGTAATGACCGCTAATATATATCAATTGAATAAAACGCACTATTTTAATGTTTTAACTAATTTATTTAGTTAACTTCGCCAATAGACTAATACCTTTCACGACCTACACACAAATACTTCACTCTCGTTTTGCCAGGTCTTCGCAAAAGCCTACTGTGTTGCCAGGTCTTCGCAAAAGCCTACTGTGTTGTCAGGTCTTTGCAACAGCCTACTCCACATTAATCATTCAGTGTCAAGAAACCATTATTTATCAATTTTAGTCAGTATTGGAAACTATATGACACGGTTGTGACAGCCACGGTTGTGACTTTCAGTGTTTAACCTAACCGTGCTCCAGACCGGTTTGGAATTCGACAAGTTCCAAAGACAATGAAGTTCAGGCAATGAAATATTACTTTCATAACCGGGAATCAAGCCTAAATATCGTACGGCATATGTGAACCATAAGAGAACGGTTGTGACGTATTATTTTGTGACTTAGCTTTTCAATTATTCGAATTGAATTCCCCTTCGTATACATGTGCGTGTGTCCACTCCAAAATGCCAGCAAGTGGGTCATATTGAAACCCTGGAGATGGCGCCACCACAGTCGAATTCAAATTGTACAAAATTCTGACAAAACTGTTGGACAGACTTCGTGGACCGTTCAAAAACCATGGCGTGCATATTCCTCCAATTTTTTTGCGTAGAATTGTAAATCTAAATGTCCCTTAGAACATATATGCAGGTAACTTCTTTCAAGCCACGTCCTTGACGGATATTACTGCTGAAGTCCTGAATTCGATACGGAGGACAGGCCATGGTTGTGACATTTTGAACAGTTTTTTCTCCCTAAAACCGACTTACACGGTTCAGAATGGAATGTGTTTCATGGAAATAATAGAGTACCATCGTAGCTTCGGGAACATGTCGCAATTTAATCACCATTCGACCATTTTAGGGTGGGAAAATTCAAAGGACGAGAAAATGACAATTTCCGAACAATCACCCATATTTATGGAATTTTCAGTTAATAAAAAATTAACAATTCAGTATTTTTCTACGATATATTTCAATTAGGAGCCTTAGAAATGGGTGCGGCAATAAATCAGAGAAATTAGTGTTTGACCAAAGTCATCATTCTTGAATCATTCCATATAGAGTCCTCTTACGAAGTAAAAAATAACTAACTAGATACGTTTGGAACTTCCAACAGCGGGCTGTAGAATCAGGGGCGTAACGTTTAAATAAGTAATCAGCACTACGATCAAACGACTGAAGTTGGTATTCTGATATCTTGGGCGAATGTTCTCTTAATGGAGTAGACAAAAGCAGAGAAAGGATTTCTAAAAAATTTTTAATACATTTGTCAAGACAGTAAAAATTGAGGTTATCGACGTTTTGACTACACGCAAAAGGATAGACTTCTGAAATTCATCGAGTGGCTTAGTCCTTAAGAGGATTTGGTCCATATTCGAATTTTGGCCAGTAATTCTGGGGCATGGTACTAAATAAATGTAAACAACCAACAGAATAAACGGAATAGACATAAACTAAGGATTTTCGGAAATTTTAACTGATATAGAAGTAATAGGCGTTGCACTAAATCAGACCAAGCACGTGATCCCAGAATCATTCAATTTGATGTAAATGTTTCTATTATAGAGTAGACTTTAGATATAAGGGATTTTCTAGATTCGGATTGGGCGGTTGGAATGGGAGTGTGCCAATAAATATGATTTACCGACGTCCTGATCAGACACGATAAGCTAGACTTATGAAATGCGGGATAAACCTTTATGGATTAGATATTTGCTAATAAGGGCGTCGCACAGAATCAGAGTAATAAGCGATATGACCGAACGCGTGATCTTAGAGTCATTGCATTTGGAATCCCCTACCAAGAAAGAAGAAATTAACAGAAAAGGGATTTTAATTTTACTTATTTACTTTTCCGGTCTCGGACAACCCCGGGGGGTCAGGGACCTTACAAAACGAAGATAACATATTTCGCCAACCAGTTCGATCTTTTACTTTATTTCTCCAGTTGGCAATACCAAGTGTACGCAGGGATTCGTCAACCTGATCCCTCCAGCAGAGTCTTGGTCTTCCTGTTTTTCGTCTTCCTTCGAGTTCGGTTTCGAAAACCCTTCGTGCTGGCTCGTCTTCATCCATTCTACTGACATGGCCTAGCCAGCGCAATCGCGTTATTTTGATCCGCTTAACTATGTCAATGTCAGGATAAAGCTCATACAGCTCATGATTCATGCGTCGCCGATACTCGCCGTTGTGCACTATAGGGCAATACATTTTTCGGAGTATTTTTCTCTCGAAGACTCCTACAAATGTTTCGTCTGCTTGCGATAGGACCCAGGATTCTGCGCCATAAAGCAAGACAGGTTGAATGAGAGTCGGGTACAGCTGGACTTTTGTTACTCGAGAGAGGGCTTTATCTCTAAAGTGCTTGCTTAGACCAAAATAACATCTATTCCCGAGCACAATTCTCCGCTTGATCTCAAGGCTGACGTTGTTGTTTTTGTTTACGGCATATTCGAGGTGTATTCGAGGTTATCAACGTTCACGCTTTGGTCTAATCGCGTGGAGGCCCTGTTCGTTGAAACCGTTAATTTTGTATTGCCCCACTTTTGCTGACTCCTTCTCAATTCTCGAAAAATCCGCAGTAACTTCTCTAATTGTGCGCCCAATGATATCTATATCATCAGCATACGCGAGCAGCATGTGACTTTTGCTGCTGATGGTTTTATTCATGTTGACTGCTGCTTTTCTCAGAATAATCTCTATTCAGATGTTAAAGAGATCGCACGATAGGGTGTCACCTTGTCTGAGGCCTCGCTTAGTTTCGAAAGGTTCGGTAAGATCCTTACCAACTTTCACTGCGGACATTGCTTCGTAGAGTATCCCCCGTATCGCGCGATCGAAGGCCGCCTTATAATCGACAAATAGATGATAGGTGTAGATTTGTTTTTCATGGGTCTTCTCCAGGATTTGGCGTAGCATGAAAATCTGGTCGGTTGTCGATTTTCCAGGCCTAAAGCCACACTGGTATGGTCCAATTAGGTCAGCGATAATTGGTTTTAGTATTTCGCACATTATGCTTGATTGAACCTTATATGCTATGGATAAAAGGCTTTTTCCACGGTAGTTGGCACAAAGACATGGGTTACCTTTTTTTAAACATGGACACCAATCGGCGGGCATGCACTCATCTAACCAAATTTTGCTAATGAGATGATGCATGCACCTTATCAGCTTATCGCCGCCAGCCTTAAACAACTCCGCCGGTAATCCATCGGCTCCTGCGTCTTTGTTGTTCTTAAGCCGGACAATAGCTGTTCTGACCTCGTCTTGGTTAGGAGGGGAGCAATCGACGTCGTCGTCCAAATTGTGATCGATTGTTCCATAGTCATTGGATATCTCAGGTACCAGTAGCGCGGAGAAATGATCTCTCCATATTCCCAACATGCTCTGCACATCTGCGATGAGATTTCCGTCCTTGTCTTTACAGAAGGGGGACCTGAACCATGTCCATTAGTTCCGTTTTTGACTTTTTGGTAGAATTTTCGGGCTTCGTTCTTCCTTCTGTATGTCTCAATTTTCTCACTCTCGCGCTTTCTCCACTGTATAATTGGGGACGGTAGAGTTTGGCATTGAATCGGATTGATGGGAGTTCTGACTATATAAGATAGACTTATGGAAGTTGGAGCCACACTTTAGGAGAGAATTTTGAAAATCCGATCTGGGTGTGGTATATCAAATCAATCACTTTAAACTGTACCCTGTTTCTGATGCAGGGCAACAGAATTTGGGGGGTGTCGATGTAAATTTGAGTAGTTCCAAACAAAACGCGAGAAGCTAGAGTTGTTCAACATGGTGTGCGTATTCCCCGAAGGAGGTAGACCTCAGCAGTGAAGACATTTTTGAATAATTGAATTATGGACTGCGAAAATGAATTACGAAGTGTAGAATCTGGGCGTTTCATTGCATGGGATTTATCATTTCACTCGGATTTGAATGAGAGCTCTAACCAAACGTGCAAATGTAGAAACATGCAATTTATGAAAATATTCCCATTTGCCATGAAACACCGATAAAAAAAATAATCAAAATTCGCCAAAACAAAATAAAATTACAAAATTAGCAATAAAAACGCGAAAAAAAAATTAAAATGCAAAAATCTTAACCCTTTGACGATCACATATTTTTGGCCGCTAAGAGTGGGACCAATTTTTTTTTCGATTTTAGCTAAAAGGCGAACATACTTGGCAAATGTTGATATTGTAAACATGAAAGCACATTGATATTCGACCTTACATTTTCTAAAAGGTAAGGTATGGACTCATAACGTAACTGATGTTTCCACCACGTGCGCTAACTTTTTCGACCCGTTACATCCCTTTGAACTAAGACCACTTTTTGACCTACATTGATGGCGCACAAATGTCAAATCGTATCAGTTAGAGATTGACGCCTACTACACTGTTGTGCCCCCACCCTCTTCTAGAAATCACCCATGGATAGATTTACTCTATCCCCTACCGGAAAAGTTATAAGTGTCAAAAACCCTAGGGCACACATACTTACCTGGTGTCGTCAAAGGGTTAATGAAAAAAAATAGAATTTTTACAAAATTCAAATTTTGTGCGGTGGACAAGGGATTGAAACAAAATCAGATAAAGCCAAGATCAACAATAAAATGTTATGTGTTTACTATGTTTTATTTTTCTTATGTTTTTTTTTCCATGAACACAAGATATTGCTGACTTTGATACGAACTGGCCACGGTTAAAAAAGGGGCTTCGAGTAGTTTTTTGAGAAGCCATTTCATGGCTAATTACTCGATACTGTCGCCGTCACTAAGCGAGGTGACCGTCGTCGAAAGAAATGTAAGGTGCTTCAACTCACGTTCTCTCGCACAACAGCCGAACACACTAACCGTTGCCCCACAGGCGGCCCTTTTTCTTCATGGTGTTTATAAGACCCAACCATCCATATACTGAAACAGTTCAGTTCCAAGCTGCAACTTTGTCGCTATATGCAGTTAGGAGATCTATATTTCTTTGAAAGGGAGTAGTACCATTTTGGAGCACCTCCCCATGAAACTCGTAATTAAATAAATGGTTTCGCTTTACATCGCATGAAGGGATTTTGGAGAGCTTCTTACAGCTAGTGAGCTGTGCGCTTGCTAGTTTTACACACACTGATTAGGAGTTACAGTTTTACACCGGTTTCGCACCGTATTTTGAGAAGCTTTTTTTGGTTCGTAATTAATTTAAGCTAACTTACTACAACGGTATCCATGTTTGGATTAAAAAAAACCTTACCTTCGTTGTAAAAAATCTGTCTGGTTAATTGGAATGGCGTTATTGCTGCTACTTTACTGTCTTTTGCTACATATGGTTTCATCTTAAAGAGAGAAGGGAACATTATTGCCATCCATCATCGTGATATTTTTCCTTTACCACAAACGAACCTCTTGAATGGCCTGCAATTTGCACTTCACTAATTCTGTGGGACATAATGTGAGTGTGGAAAAGATCGCTGCCAAACTGCCAGCACAGGCATTGCCCAAAACGGATAATTCCCGGACATTATCTATGTCCATGGCAGTAGCTACCGCGGTTTGACAACCTCCATAGGCTGCAAAGAGCACAGAGTTTTCAGAAATACTTGCGACCACTGCAGGAATTGTGCCAGCGTATAGACCCCGGGATATTCCATCTTTAGTGTAGGTGCGCATAAAGCATTGAAACATATTTCTATAGAGTTTAGGAAAAGTTTGTAGTTTCACTTTGACTGTGTCAAGTGGTTGAGAGACATAAACTTGCAGAACACCAGCTATAAACCAGATGTAAACTTTACTTAATATCAAGATATCAACTTTGAAAAATGGCTTCGTTACCTACAGAACCGGATACAAAGTCAATAAGACCGTGTTTTAATGCGTCCTCTTTGGTATTTCTCGTTGTCATCTCAGGGTCACTTAAATCAAAATCCTCTACTACAATGGTGTCATCGCCAGCAAAGACTTTTGATCCATTCGGCTCAGGATTTTTTAAGAAGTGCCGGCGCAGTTTGTATTTTATGCTACTTCTTTTCTTTTCACTCTCATCTTCAAGCCATATGAAACCATCTACTTCCACGTCATCAGTCTCATTGAGTATAATTTTTTTGAATAACTTCTTGAAAACATTTTTTTTCTTAGGGTTTACTTGATTTTTAGTTTCTTGATCTATAAATTCATTTGCATCCTTAGGAGTTTCCTCACCAACTTTACCATTTCCGGATTTATCATTTCGATTGGAGTTCTCAGGTTTATCCGAAGTTGTAGTTGTAACAACTTCCTGATTGTCATCGTCGTAGGAGTTTTGTTTCGAATATAGATATTCCTCTTGTTTATTTCCATTATTTAGAAATTGAAAATAGTTCCATCTCCAAGGGGGCCCCTTAGGGTAATTTGTTGATCTTCCATTGCTTTGGTTCCGGTCCATTTGTTTAGCTACAACCGATCAAATCGATTTTTAAAATTTCCCATAATTTGAGACAAAAATTGGGGAACTGGAGAATTTGAAATGTTTATCAATCAGTTGAATTTAAATTGTAATAGTTTTTGACATTTCAGAGTGCGGATACATATTGAAGTTTTTTTTAAGATAGTTAGGGTATTCGGTGTGTACAGTTGATTTGGAAAAAAATTTTACACTCCATTTAGGATTACATACTTTAGTTTTATTGGTCATTTACAACCTGTTTTCCTTAGAGGCTTTGGAGGACGAAATACTCACTTAGTTCATTGTGATACCAAGGACTAGCGAGATTAAGTGCTAGGCAAACCAGAAGACCATTTAGGTTGCTACAATAAGCTCAAAATCCTGTCGACACCTAAATGATATAGTTCTCCTAGGTTCCCAAAGTAGTATAATCCCATAGTATCCAGTCTCTTGCTGGTTAGTGCTCGACCCGTGGTGAGAAGTTGTCCAATGGTTCTTCCTGTACATAAGTCATTTCCCGTGACCTTTAGTATGGCCGCAATCCTACCAATCAGACAGTGTCCCCTCAAACTGATGAACACGTTGATGTTTTGAACCTGGCTAGAGACAGAAGTTTCATCCTATCAATCTGTACCCCCGCCCACCTTTCTGCACTATCACATAGAAGCCTTCTCGCGTGATATGGGGCCTATTTGGAAATGTTTGTTTGTTGCTATTTTTTTTTGCAATAACCAACTCAAAACACCTGCAACGTTGTCAGATGTTGAACATGCCAACACGTTCCAATTCATGTGGAACCTGTAGGCTTCCAAGTCGCTGGGAACATTCCAACACGTTCCGACTCCAGCGGAACCTGTAGGGTACACCGTAGCGTTGCCAGCTCCTCCGCTCTGCAGTTTCCTGGAATGTCGCTGTGCCCCGGAAAGCATATAAGTGGAATTTCGGGCTGCTGGGCCTTCTCGTTCCTGAGTTCAGGTATTGTTATTCCATATACATATTTGATAGCCGCTTAACTGTCAGCTAAGACATTGACCCCCATAACTACTGGACTATTATCCCTCAGGCAACCGGGCACTTCCTCAATCGAAAACAATTGCCGGGCTCATAAACGCTACAATGATCAAGTAGTTTACGACAAATATACAGCCCTAGTCCCCTAGACTAGACCCCATACCCTAGCTGATCATTCAGACCATATACCATATAAGCCTTTTTGTTCCACTAATTCCTTTGGGGAAGAGAGTGTGATGTATCCGATGTAATAGACAAATGCAAGACTTTTGGGAACAACTTCCAACACTGTTCCATGACTGCTTTCGATAATGCCCTATTTCGCAAGATGCCTTAGCCTAATGACAGATATACAAGCAATCTACTTCCGTATAATTCCCACCGGCAACAACTGTAACAGTTTATTCAGTGGATTATAGGGAGTGGTGGGCAGAGCACCCATTATCCACTTTGTCGCTATTATTTGAACTCTACTCAGTAATGTTCAGCAGAGGGGCTTTTCAAGCATTTGCCACCACATTTGCCGCCCACAGCCCTCATATAATTATTGCGGGCTACTTAGCAACTTGCGCCTTTCAAATATGACTGAAACTAATATTGCGGTGAAAAATAGCATTCAGGTATTTGACGCTCTCTGCAAGTTTATGGGTCGATTATGGATGGCAACCAAACTTTAGTTGCGTTGTCAACTGGCAATGCCACTGGAATACAAATTAGTATTATGTACGGCAACTTTTGATAGTTGTCGTAGATAACAGCGTTGTGGCGTCGATAACATTGTTTTGGCACTTTGGTAACTGTAAATATTGCAAACAATAAATCTAGGGTTTGAGAAATAAATGAAAAAATAACAACTTTTTTAATAACAAAGATGATGGGTTCAGTGGAATTATTTGTTGATGAGAAAGACAAACTACAAAATGTGTCATCTATTAGAAGACTCTTAAGAGACAACTCTGATCCTTTAGAATTACAGGTTACAATGTGAGTAAATGTTATTGCTTCGAATAATTGTTAATAAACAATTCCCTGTTACCCTTCAACGCATATTTTCGCCTTCCAAAAGAAGAGATAGTTATTGTATTTGATACTTTGAAAAATGTCTTCAAACGAAGTCAGCTCTCAACATCAATACCTACATAAATAATATTAGACGATTTCACGCAGAATTATGTTGTGGTAACCGAATTTAAAATTAATTCGGTTGTCGCAACACAATTCACGAGAAATTCGGTTGAAGCAACAACTTTTTTAATAAATACGGTTGGTGCAAACCGAATTACCGCCAAATTCGGTTGTTGCAACCGATTTGGTAACAAATCTGATTGTTGCAACTGAATTTATTAAACATTCGGTTGGAATTATAGAAAACTAAGTTGAAAGAACGAATGTAATAACATATTCACGTGTCACAACCGAATCAATTCTTAAACGAAGTTGTTTCAACTAAATTTCAATTTCTGGCATTAAATTCAGCGGTGACAATCTCAGTTCGGTTATGGCAACCGCAATTCGGTGACAACAGCCATGTTTACGGTTGCTACAACCTCTTTTCAAACAATTATTTCCGTAGTGTATGTCTGAGCTTGGTATCCCCGCCAAACTGATGCGTCTCTGCAGAATGACACTCACCGACACCGAACCGAATCGTTTGACATCGGACAAAGCGACAATCTATCTTGCGATCGATTCTACACCTTAATGGAGATTATATTGAGAAAAGTTAATAGCCTGTTTCTACTTTATTGTATAGGTTTGAATACAACCCTGCCTATCTATTGCATAACGCAACTATTGTATAGAGAAGAAAATTTACTCATGGAGTGCAATGCCAACAATGAAAACGAGTTTGGCGTGTCGTTTCTCTGCTCGCTCTCTTACCCTCTTCGTTGAATATTTGAATACACGAGCAGTTTGCTGATGATTTTATTCTATCTAACTATAAAAATTCCAACCATATTTAAATAAAATTACATAAAGTATGAAATAATAAGTTATGACGCGGGAAAGAAATGCGTTTGAGTGAATCGCGTCGACTTTTTTGGTTCTCTTCTACTAGGGTTGCCAAATTAAGGGGTTTTTTTTCTCTACCTGTACATCCTTTTTGTCTATTGATACCGCTTGCCAGGGGAAAGCAAATCAAAACAAACAAGACAAAGTGAAGAAAAAAAGTAATCTAACAAATTTAAAAAAATTAAAACCAAATTAAAAAATTAAGAACAACCGGCACCCCGCTGGCAAACTCTGTGTTTTTTCCAAATGGTGGACTAGTGCATGCAGCTTCTGCATCGTTGACTTTTTCAGACTATCAGGGGTATTATAGAATCCAAGTCGGTTTTGTTGATTGTCGGTTTTGCAAACCAATATTGGTTTCATTTGGTGTCATGAAACCAAGTCGGTTTTGTTATTTTCGAATGTAAATAAAACCGATAATCGAATCAGCTGTTGCAAGATATATGTGTATAAAGGTAGTGTTATCAGCTAGACAAAAAAACAAATTGCCTGTTGTTGTTGGCTACAAAAATTACCATTTCTTACGAGTCTACCTCTAGCTAAATCTTGAGCTGTTGTTTACATCTGTAGAATTGTTTACATGTTTAATTTATAGTGTTTTGATAAAATAGAATGTGTATTAATTGAAACGAATAAAAATTGTTGTGTTTTTATTATTATTATCCCCGTGCTAGGTCCGGATATTTTTCCATGAACTCCATAATTATGGAGTTTTGGGTGCTATTTTTATGATTTCCCCTGTTTGAGAACAATAAAATTGCATATAAATATTTATTTTTATTAAATTAACAATAATTTGCTTACATTTTCACAAAATATCCACCTGAACAATAAAATTAAATGAAAAACGGCGCTTGACGCTACTTGATTTATTCACTATAAAGAAAAGCGATAGCTGTTAGCTGCTTGTTTTATTTCCAATAAGAAAACCGAAAACATTGGTTTCTGTGACACCTAAATCCGATACTAATTCTAGTTCGAACATAAAACCGATAACACTGGATTCCATGACACCAAAGTATATTTATTGTCGTTTTCAAATCCTATACCGACAACATTGGTTTCTATGACAGCTCTGTATAATTTGCCCTTCATTTTAATTTGAAAATTTGTATTTGAGTTCCTTTACTTTTTATATTTCTTTGCCACTCGAAAACAAAACAGGAAGTGACTGAATTTGACACTTCCATTCGCAGTGTTGACAACTCATTCGTAATAGAGAAACCTGATTTTGTATGTAAACCTTTACGTATTCGAAATTTTCTGTAGACTTGTCGTTCGAGTCGTCTTTCGCATAAAGTTGAATTAGTGAAACCCAAATCACATTTCTTTCGCTTGCATTCTTTCGACATCGAGAAACAGGCTATAACATGAATAAAACTATCAGCAGCAAAAGTCACATGCTGCTCGCTCATGGACATACGAAATGGTACTGCGGTACTTTCAAGAATCCAGAAAAAATCAACAAATATGGGGTTGACGGTAACTGAGGACTAGACAAAGATAATGGTTTCATAGCAAGAACGTAACAAAGAAATAACGAATAAAAGAAAGAACTACGACAAAAAAAAAAAACATAACGCCAGCATTGAGATCAAACGGAGGAGTGCGCTTGCTAGTAGCCCAGTTGGAAATTTTGTCTTGGATACAATTTCAATAGCATTTCCTTAGGACAATGTCAGTAGGTAACGACAATTTATATAAGACATCTTCATCACAGTCTGAAGTCAATGCCGAATGTCTATAGAGTAACGGCTTTATTCATAAAAAGTTATGAGAGGTTTGAGAGACGATTTATCATACAAAAAGCGTCCCTCAAACCTCACAAGTTTTTATGAATAAGACCTTAATCATTTGTGTGGATTTGAAGTTTTAAAAATATTTCAACCTGAAAAATGCCTGTATATTTATTTGTAGTTATGCAATGAATGTCATAAAGTTTTAGAATTTATTTCAAAAATATTGATAATGAGGAAAATAATATGCTCATTTTCAACATAGGGCAAATACTAGGGATGGGTATCGATGAATCGATTAATCGGAAAAATCGATGTTTTTAAAAAGTAATCGATGTTTTTCAACCGATGTATTCTATGTTCGATAAATCGAATAATCGATGTTTAATATTTAATATATCGATAAAACATATACTATTATAAAAAAATACTATTATTAAAAAAAAGAACCAATACATTACAATCAATACATACTGCCAAATGGCACGTGTTTTGAAAAGACAACTAATTTAATATAGATGGGGAAATTTATTGGACATTGAACCCCAAAATTACATAGGTTTTTACACATTTTATGTGAATATTGTTGGTATTTTCAGTATTATAAACAATAGCAATCTTAAAATCTGGTGATCTACTGAAATAGAGCTACATTTTTTAATCTTTTTCATTCTGACCATTTCACTCAAGATAACTGTTTCTAATCTATAATTGTTTATGTTAGTTTGGCAACTCTATAACCCGCATATGTCATTGACAGCTTTTGTAAACAGACGCAAGCGCGAAGTGATGTATAAACTGCCATTTTTGACTTTTGACGTTCGCGTTAGCTTCTGCGTTTACTTTCACTTTCGGGACTTTTAGAATACTACCCTAAATCAATACTTCTGAACATGCAACGTGTATCCATCATGGTCAGCTGATATGGTTTTGAGCACAACTACGCTGAGCAACTTTACTTGGTGCCTCATGCAACGGTGCGAGGGAAACTTACGCTGAGCAAAAGTTCTCGGCTTTCACGTTTGCATGAATGCCGCTAGTGAATGTACAGAGATCCAAATGAAAGGGCAACTGCAGCGACAACAATCAGCTGATGGCTACACTGGAAGAAAATGTTAGGTCAACTACCACAGTTTCGAGTAAAATGCAGCAGATGGAGAAAATGTGTTCTTCAACTATTGCTAATGTAAATGAAAAATCGGGTAACACCTCCAACGATAAGGAGGGAAATGTAAGGTCAACGCAAACTGGTATGGACCCGTACATATTGGTTTGGCGGAATTCGAGCACATTAAAGCCCATACTGGAAAGTAGTAGAAAGTCAGCAGAGCTGAAATTGTGGGTGGAAAATCGGACCCGCTGTCGAAAAATGGTTTCGCGCCAGCCCAGCAGTTCTAGCTCGGTTTCTAAGAATACAGTAAGGTCTCTCCCGATATTCTTACGAGAACGAAGATCGAAACGTTTAGTGGATAATATTGAGAAAATTATTGGAACTAACATATTCCACATTATTCCTCTACTGAAGGGTAGAATATATGAAACGAAGGTCCAAACGTATAATGAGAAGTTTTAGGGAAATATCTAATTATTTCACCTTATCGAGGAAAATCTTTTACACATACCAGCTAAAGAGCAGTAAGGGTTTAGCTGTAGTAGTTAAGGGCATTGAGTCTGACGTGGAATCGAAAGGAATTAAGGATGCTCTATGAGAACAGAGGTTCAGTGTTCGCTAAGTTGTGAATATTTTAAACAGAAATATATTTTAAATATGTTTAAGGTCAGGATAGAGCCAGATGTACGAAAGTTGTAAAGAAATGAGTTGGATTAACCCCGTTTAGAATATAAGATTCAAACACTTATTGTTAGGATCCTTTGGATCATATTTAATAAATCACAATAAAGTCGTTACAAAAAGTTTAAAACATGGTTAACCGAGGTCAAATAACCGGTTTGTTCGAAAATTCCGGTTTCGAAAATTTAGCTTTTTAAAAACCCAGCTAACGGTTAGTAGCAAGAAACTGGTTAAACGATTTTGGACACCCCATATAACAAAAACAGTGGAGGTCTCCTCATTCTAGTTTAATTAGAGGCAAATTAATAAGTGACAATTGTGTCAGGAAGAATTACAAAGCTCTATTATCGATTTAGTATTAGGAACTTTTGCCGACTATCATAATTATTAGTGTATCGTCCAATCAATTCAATATTGCGTACTTCCACTTTGAAAATGTCCTGGAGACCTAGTACTCTCTGGAGCATGACTGAGCTGGAAGTCTCCATTATACATGATATAGAACACAACTCCTCCCGAATTTCTGCTAGGGGGTGATCAATATCTTTGTAGAAGTGTTATCGTGGGTGGTGAGAATCCCCTTACTTCTCTATTTCTTTAATATTGACTTGGATACAAAATAATGCTAACCATGCCCGTCAGATTCTCTTATCTCAGCCGAAAATAAACCTCTCCGATCGATTTTACAAACTTACCTTCATTTTGAAATATCTGTTTGGTTAATCGGTACGGTGTTATCGCTGCTATTTTACCTTCCATGGGTACATATGATTTCATCTTAAAGGGGACAATCATTATTCATCATGTTTATACTTATTCTCAGTACACAAACCTCCTGAATTGATTGCAATTTGCACTTGACCAGTTCAGTGGGACACAATGCAAATGTGGAAAAGAAAGCTGCCAAACTGCCAGCACATCCATTGCCAAATACCGACAATTCATGGGTACTCTCAATTTCCAAAGCATTAGCGATTGTCGCTTGACTGCTTCCATAGGCAACTAAGAGTACCGAATGCTCGGCTAGACTGGCAACCATTGCTGGTACAGTGCCGGCGTATAGGCCACGGTATATTCCATCTTTACGGTAGGTGAGCATAATGCATCTGAACATATTTGTATAGACATGGGGGAATGTTTGTTGCTTGACTTTGACGGTGTCGAATGGCTGGCAAACACATATTTGAAGAACACGAGCTAGAAGGAGGAGATGTACTTGGTGTCTGGCATTTGGATTCGTAAGGGTTTCATTACCTACTGAACCCGCAAGATAATCAATCAAACGATGTTTGCGAATATTCTCTGTATCACCTGGTGTCTCAGAATCTACGTACACAAAGTCCTCCACCATTGTGTCATCCATATCATAATATTTTTCGGCATCCAAATTGGGATTCTGTAAAAAGAGCCGGCGTAGTGTGTATTTCAGACTACGCTTTTTCTTCTCATTTGTATCCTTACTCCTGTCCACTCCAGTGTCATTGAGAAAAATTACCCGGAATAGCTTCTTAATAAATTGTTTGATTGTTAATTTATCGGCTTCCTGAAGGGAAGGTGGCTTTGGGTCTTTAGATTGTTGCACCAAAAGGAAATCTTCGACCTTAACATTTTCAGATATATTGCTTCTTCTTTCGGGCGTTAACAAATTACCAGCAATTGTTTCATGTTTCTCATGTTTGTTTGTTTCCGATGATTCCATGTCGTTATATTTATCTTTGCTATCAAGGGGTTCATTAAGTTTTCGTCCTGCATTGCTCTGCTGCTTCATTTTTTTGCTGCCGGACCATTAGTTCGTCACATCTATTGAATTCCAATTTACTTATTTAACATAATTTGTGACAAATGTTTGGAAATTGCATAGAATATTATTCTATGGGAAATTGGTAAATTTCAATGTTTTCATATTTCAGGGGAAGTTTCCTTAATTTACATTCCTAAACGTCATACGGCGCACAGTGGTTAATTTCCAGAGAAGGTATCACAAATTAAAAGCATTTGCAACAAATTTTAAAAGCATTATTCTGCATTCACACTGCAGCAGGATTCTCTCATTTGGAGATTTCGTATAAATTATCAGCTGATTATTGTATTGAAAAAAAGATGTTTGTTTAATGTTTTACCCCCCCCCCCCCCCCCTTTGTATGGGGGTACCAAAAAGGATGGTCCGATACTGCTCAAACTATGTACAATACAGATAATAGTCAGAAAATTATGATTCGCAAAACTTGGTCAAAATTAATCAATCCAATAGGGTTGCAGTGAAGATCGCCTCCTCGCGGTGCAACCTGGGTAACTCTAAATGATCTTCTTCCTCTTTTGCACAGACTCTGCTACGACCCTGGTTCACGATTTTCGTAATTATTTGATTTTCTGCTCTCGAGTTGTCGTCCTGTGCTCTGCGACCTGAGTAGGCAGAGGTGACACTCTGTCGAAATGGGTCGTGGCTAAGGTACCGTTCGTCTCCGGCTCCTTAAAACTTGGCAAGTTTTGTAGTACGTTCGAAATCCGTCACCGTTAAGTTGGTGGTAATGGTGAGGTTGAGATGACTCCCTCTTTGGTTCGGCCTGGCTCTGAACACTCTGTCCCTCGCGTGGAACTCCCTGCTTCATAGACAACCACGGGCCCTTCTTTTTGAACATATTGCACATTTTGAACATTTTTGAACATATTGTAGATAGCGGCTACAAGTTGAGGCCCAATCCACATGAAGATTAATTTTAAAAAGTCTTCGGCCACAGGAAAACCTGGGACTTCCCCCAAGCCAACGGGCTCTTCCTCGAGCACTAGTGCTCGTAAGTCTTCTGCGGTCACACGCAAGGGGACCTCTGCAACTGCGAAAAACGCGGACGTTGGTCAACCCTCCCCAACTACGGGGAAAACTAAAAATTTCTGCCCCTCCCGGAAGCGGAGAGCTGATCTTCGACTGGCCACTAGATTGGTTAGTCAACTCTCTGCACGACCAGTCGCCGCACTCACTCCTGCACAGGTAAACACATTGGAGTGGGCTAAGGGCGTCTGTGAGGGCTCCAAGTCTGTAGTGACAAAGCCTCCACTGGCCATTACTAAAAGACAGCGTTCAGTGGAGGAGGATACTAAACCTGGTCCCTCATTTAAGAGGCATAAAAGCCACCCAGTGCTCAGCAGGTCCTTTAGTGATGTCGCGAAGGATAGCCTAATCATTGGCGTCTTGGATGAAGGTTTCCAGGATGGACGTATCCCCAAGGATAAATGGCGCCTTATAGAAGCGCCATTCATTATAAGCGATACCTTGACTATATATAATAGAGGCGAGGAACCGACCTTCATAACTTCGGTTAGGAGGGAAGTACTAGACCTAACTTTACTACTTGGCTACGACTATGTAACTAAGTATATCCGATGGGAGCGTACTTTCTGATCACTCATTTTCTGATTATAGTTCCACATAAATTCGATATCCTGAAGGTCTTATAGACAAATTTGTTGAAAGGGCTAATTGGCTGGACGACTAGACAATAGTTGCTATGGAGGAAACCAACCAACAAACCAACACTGTTCTATCGGTATTTTCACGGTGCGTGTTCCTCGGACATCTGTCAACTTATACCAGATGTGAGGACATTTGGCAGAAGTACGCGGCTTTCAAGGAACTCCCATCCGTTTACTATCTATTGGCCAGTCGATCGCACAACACACTACAGAGAAAATTCGTTCTTCAGTCGTACGGTCCGTATGTGGAATAAACTTCCCACAAGTGTATTTCCCGCCAATTGTGACATACAGCGATTCAAGGCAAATGTAAATAAGCACTACTCCCTCTTTCCACCCTCCTCTACCTAAATTTCCGTCGCCAGTACAATGCATTGCATTTATAGGGGGCATCCCCTGAGTGCTGGTCTTAAAAAAAAAAAAAAAAAAAACTGCAGGTATCACAATGGGCTTCTTTAGCCTAAGTGTGATAGACAGCGTGCTGTCTTGCAGCCTTTCAACCAACCAACAAACCAACAAACCAACCAATCAATTTAATAGGGTGATAAAGTTAAAGTCGTGGCACTTTTGGGTTCAAACTTTGAAATTTTCTTAATTTTGACTTAGTATCAAGTCACTAATTTCCATGTTGCTGCAACTACGATTTGTGAATTGTACCTACATATATTTTATATAATGAAGTTGCTTTTAGTACGTCTAGGTTTGTTGTAATAAATGTGTATATTGAAGTGAATATTTGAACACTGTTTTCTTTTTTGTTGTTTTCGAATAATCGATTAATCGTATAATTTGATTGCGGTTTGTTCGGTTAATTGTTAGATTGAAATTTACGATTAACGATTAACCGATTAATCAAAAAACCCGATTAAATGGGTACCCTAGTGCAGGGCTTTAATTCAATGTTAGAAGATAAGACATAAGATAAAATATGAAACGTATGAACGCTGCCTTGGCCATGATCTTAAGATTGTACTAAGAGATTTTAATGCTAAAGTAGGCAGGGAGAATGTGTTTCATCCAACTATTGGCAATTTCAGTCTACATGCTGACAGTTCCGACAACGGTATGAGACTGATTGACTTTGCCGCGGCAAAAAACATGGTCATTAGTGGTTCCAGCATAAAGAAATCCACAAGGTTACTTGGGTATCCCCTGATCAAAGAAGCAAATTAATCACGTGGTACTTCAAGGATGTCCAGTGTAATGGACGTACGAGTGATCAGAGGAGCTAACATCGATTCTGATCACCACCTGGTAGCAGCAAAGGCTCGCACAAGATTAAGTAGATCGAAAATCGTACAAAACCAGACGCAGAGAACGATAGACATCGGAAAGCATCAATTAACAGATGTAGCCACATCCTACTCACGCAAGTTCTCGCAACTTTTGGCACAGAACCCACCCCCTCCCGATGACGATCCTCAAAAGCAGTGGTAACCCATTTCCGACTCTATAAAAACTGCCGCAACAACTGAACCTGTAGGGGAAAAGAAAGGAGGTAAAGCGCCCTTTTAGGCGTAAGAAATGGCAGGGGAGAAAGCGCAAGAGTGACAACAATTGAGACACAATGGGAGAAGTTGCTGAGGTGTTCTCGAGAATTGAGAAGGAGTCAGCAAAATAAATTACACATGTATCACCATGGTAAAATAAGTAAGGTAAACGCAGTAGGAATTGTTGTAATTTTAGGCAACAAAAACAGGCATTTTGTTTTTGTTTACAAAACAAACAAAAAGGCACAAAAACAAAATACATGTGAATTTGACATAAAGAAACACCTAAGCAAGAAAAATTTTCAAAACAGCTGTTCTAGAGAATTTACCTTACTTATTTTACCATGTGTAACACTTACAATAAATTTGTCTAGCGACCGCTTCATATTCTTACTGGTTATAAAACATCAACCTTTCAGTTCATATTTTCTTTTTTGCTTTATCGATCTGTAAAAGTTTATGGCTTTCAATCATAATTCGATTCATGATTTTTGTTTCAATTAAAAATAATGGGAACAATTAATTTTGTGTGAAAACATCCAAAACCATACTTTACTGAAAACATCAATATTCACAACTTCTTGTCTATGTAGGCTTTCATTGAAAGCCAATACATAGATGTGGTTGTTTCACAAACCAGCGGACCAAAACTTCGTATACGATATCGCATACGAGAGTTACGCGAAACTTTTGCGGTAAAACTCTCGAAAACAGATCCGAAAACGATCGGAAAATGAATCATCAGTCGCTCAGTTTGTGGCAGTAAAAGTTTCGTTTACGATGTCTTGCAAGAGATTCGTTTGCGAGACTTTTGCAATATCTTTTGCGAGAACAACACGAAAAATAAAACAAAATGCAATAGCCAAAACTTTGTTGTTGTGTCGTGTGCCTGCACGTGTGTGCCTCTGTTTGGCGCACGACACAACGACAACAATGTTTCTCTCTTTTCGTCCGTTTAGCACCCGTTTTTAAACCAGTTTGCGAATATTTGGGCGAGTTTAATTTCTCCCCCGGTTTTGGTCCGGTAAATACTCGCTTTTGAGCCCGTTTGCGAGCATTTAGTGTAACACTCGCTATGGCTCGGTTTTGGCTCGCTGGGAATAGAAACAAGGTTTTTTTTTGTATGATAAATCGTCTCTCAAACCTCTCCTAACTTTTTATGAATACGGCCGTATGTCTATGGACTGAGGTTATGTATTAAATTTTAAATTACAACACAATTTTTAAAATTTTTTTTATATTTAGTTTTGAATGGTTTAAATTACAAATTATTTCAAACGCGCCCGTCTGCCCTGTTACATATTTTGGATAAATGCATAATTTACGTGTATTCAGTGTTACCACATTTTTGTATTGAGTTGTGTTTTGGATGCTATGGCAAAGCTAAAAATGTAAACTGTACTATATTCGGACTTATACGTCATTTACGCCGACCAAAATTAGCGTATTTCGAAGGTTAACTTCATTAAACCACGCAAACCCAGAAGATTCCTCATACAATTTTAATCTGTCAAAACTGGAGATTATTTATTAAGCTCATTTTAAACTGGTGTATAATTTGATGCAACCCGGGTATTTCCCAAAAAGCTGCAATCGTAATAAAAACGTGCACAAAAAATCAACTGTTTGACAGATGGAAACAGATTGAAAACTTTCCGATGCGTCGCTGCCACCAAAACTTTTTTGAAGCTCACGCCGCCGCCGATATAAATGGCCCATATTGGTTTGAACTGTGAGCAGATTTTATCGACTGGCCCGATTTGACTCACTGGTTCAACTTTCAAGGTTCTGTTATTTCAAAAACATCCCAAATTTATACCAAACTGGCAAAACCAATAGCCGCCAACTTAATTTTTCTGTTATGTCGCCGTCTTCGGTAATTTTGTCTGGGCGCGGAGTTTGTCTAAGCACGGAGTTTCCAACTGAAATTTCAATTTAATCTCGAATTGGGCAGTGTAAACGGCAAAGATTAGAGAACAAGGTTATCGCTAAACTGGCCGAGATAAAAGGCAGTGTTATAGTACGGCATTTACACCGACCAAGATTAGCGCATTTCGAAGGTTATCGCCTTTATTCTACCCTAACCCAGAAGATATCTCATATAATTTTAATCTGTAGGACTAAAGTTTGATTGTTAACCTCACTTTAAACTGGTGTACAATTTGATGCGACTGTACTAAGTATAAAAAAATGCAACCATAATAAAAACACACAAAAAATCAACTGTTTGACAGACGGAAGCCGATCGAAAATTTTCAGACGCGTGGCCGCCACCTAAAATGTTTTGACGCTCAAACCGCCTCCAATAGAATTGGCTCTCCGGTTTAAAATGTGTACCGATTTGACCGACTGGCCCCATTTGAATGCAAAAACTTAGTTTCCCGTTACATCACATTTGGTGCCGTCGTCAATAAGTGATATGTCTGTCGGGGATTGAAACCATATTCTCTTGTGCAAACCACTACAACTGACGTTAATGCACACACATTTGTTTTCTACAGTTTGCTATAAAATAATAGTATGTTATTCACAAGTAATATTCGAATCAATGACTGACATTGTCAGAATAAAATACAGTCACTGAGTTCGAAAAATGATTTTACAAAGTGACAGTGTTTCTACGCCTTTCCATTGTGCCGTATTTTGGATGACAATTTAATTCCCGTATTCAGTTTTTGCAAAATTTTCGTATGCAATTTTGTCATTTGTCTGTAAACAGAATTTTTTGTTGCAGAGAGTTACTAGTTATTTCCAATTTATGTTGCAAATATTTCATTAATATTTTCTCTTCGCACTCCATTTTATTTTGAATGCACTTTTTTTTGTCAAAATTCGGCTCCAAACACTGGTTTTCATAGGAAATATCGTTGGAATAACAACCCTGTACTTGATTTTGTTCAATACAATTTCGCAAAAAGCTGAGTACCAAGTTAATGAAAAGTAAGTGAAATTGTTTTTACTTTTTATACATGAACATCCTATGTGAACGGAAATAACATATGAGCTGAATACGGGTCTTAAGTGTAAAATTATTATTATTATTGACCTAATGTCGCATGTTCGCAGTTTATCGCGACCAGGTTAACGCTTAGCTTGTTCTCTAATCTTTATGTCGCATTTAAACCGCAGTTTATCGCGGCGAAGTTAGCAATAACCTTGTTGTCTAATCTTGCCGTTTACATCACCCAATTTGAGATTAACTTAACATTTCAGGTGGCAACTTTGTGCTTAGACCAATTTAGTGCAACTCCGTGCCGAGACCAAATTACATAGGACTGCGGCACAGTTTTGAAAAAATTTAGGATGTTTTTGAAAAAGTACTTTTTAATAGTTACTGATCTTGAACTGGAAAATTGTTAAAGAACATAAATCCAAAATGTTAAATGTTATCAAAAGATTTTCGGTGTAGGCGAAATTGCAACACTGTGCGTCGATTGTTTTTTTCAAAAATACACAAACTTTTATGACGATACTGCTCTTACTAGTAATGAGTGTGGATGTAAAGTCAGAATTCTTGAGAGGTTTGTGTATCACTCTTGCTCGACTCCAATGCACAACGTGGGCGGGTTAAGTTTACCAAACCTAAATAGTATTAACATAGCTATTTTTTGAAATAGACCCCATGAAAAATGAAACGTTTAAATGAAATTGATTCGATTTTATTTATTTTTGGTAAATTTTATTTCCATATGTATATAGTTTATGTATTAGTTTTATTATATTTTATCATTAAGTATGTGTATGTATATATAATAATAATGTATTAAATATATATTAATATTTATATGTATATGATAACTTAATGGTTTTTTTATTTTTGTTTCATTCGTACGTCGTTAATGCTAATATTTTACACGAAATGCTAAACGTAAGAATTAACTTTTTAATATTTTTTTGTGTCCTTTTATAAATATTTAAATATTATGCCATAAATTAGTTTTTATTTTTTAAGGGTTTTTGTTTTACTATATTTCATTAGGTTTTATCAAATGTTTATGTACCTTTTTTATTATTTTTAATTATAATCGTATATTTGCAAATATTCAAAACAAAATGTGATGTTCATTAAAAAATATTATTTTTGATTTGTTTAAAAAGTAGGGTACAGTGTGTTTATCGAAAATTGAAGAAATGAGATTTAAATATCATACAAAAATCTAAAACGGATACATGGATTTTTTTAGTTGAGAATCCTTGGAAGGACTTTCTGTTTATTTTAATTTTTTTTTACATTTACACATAGACGTTAACTGGACGTTAGGGTGTTACGTTATTTTCAACCTTTAATGTTCGTCGACTACACTTTGAAATATTAAGCCACTGGATATTAAAAACAGATGGTGTATACTTGAAGATAATCAGACAAGAAAATCATAAGACGAATATCAGACAACCGTAGACCATACTGCTCAAGTGGTGGAAAATCAGCTGGTAATAGAAACACCCTCATTTTGTATGCAAATTTAAAGCCGCTAATATTAATAAATCTTTTGTTAGCTGTATGATAAGCTTGCGGAAAACTAAATATCTAAACTATCTAAATTATCTAAAAATATCCTTGAAAATGATCAACGAAGTTGGTCGAAATATTGGTCGAAACTATTAATAAAATTGTAACAAAAATAAATACTTGCAGTTTTTCCGCTGGTGCGGATGTCCTACCCGCTGAACTTTTTAAGGCAGGTGGCGAAGGACTGATAGCCCACATGCATCAACTGATATGCAGTATATGTGACCTGCTCCACGAAAAGGGTCCTCTGCGCCGAAAAAATTGTTTTTTACTTTTTGAGTGATTCTTATAGGAAAAAAACGCTCTTTCAAATGTCGCAAACCGCAAGTTTCTATGTCTTTTAGTTTTTATTTACAAATCACCTGTAAAAATGAACATAATTAATGAAAAAATTGAAAAATGTGGTATAAACAGATAATATATATAATATTTGAAATTTAAAAAAAGTTCAATATCAAAGGTACAAAATTACAAAAATATCAAAATTTTACTCATAACCATGCATAACCACGCATAACCATGCGCAAAACACGGAAAAACGAAGCGCTTTTTTTAAACGCGTTTTTCTCAATAACTTCTTTTCGGCGCAAGTCACATATGGCTGGGGGAATCTATGCCCGACGATTGGAGTCTCAGTGTATTATGTCCTGTATTCAAAAAGGGTCATCCGTGTGTCTGTTCCAACTATCGCGGTATCAGTCGTTTATGCATCGCGTATAAGGTCTTGTCGAGTGTATTATGTGAAAGACTAAAGCCAATTATTGAAAACCTGATTGGACCTTATCAGTGTGGTTTTAGACCAGGCAAGTCCACAACTGACCAAATATTCGCGCTACGCTAAATCCTGGAAAAGACCCACGAAAAGCAAATCGATACATACCACCTTTTAGTCGGGCTGCCTTCGATAGCCCCATACGGGGAAAACTGTACGAAGCTATGTCTGAACTTGGCATTCCGGCAAAACTGATTCGCCTCTGTAGAATGACGCTGACCAACACCAAATCAGCAGTGAAAGTGGGTAAAGACCTCACTGAACCATTCTGTACCAAGCGAGGACTTAGACAAGGCGACACCCTTTCGTGCAATCTCTTCAACATCTTAATGGAGATAATAATGAGAAAGGCTGCAGTAAATACGAAGAACACCATTATCACGAAAAGCCATATGTTGCAGGCGTATGCTGACGACATAGACATCATTGAGCGAAATTTGCGAGAGGTTACTGCAGTATTTTCAAGAATCGAAAAGGAATCAGCGAAGGTGGGTCTTGCTGTTAATGAGGGCAAGACAAAATTGATGGTGTCAACGACTAGAGAAACCTCTCGACTTGGTCCGAACTTGAACGTTGACAACTGATTTAATTTTGAAGTGGTAGATGAATTTGTCTACCTTGGATCCGCCGTGAACAAGGACAACAACGTCAGCCTGGAGATAGATAGGAGAATTGTGCTTGCAAATAGATGTTATTTTGGGCTCAGCAAGCAGTTTAGGAACAAAGCCCTCTCTCGACGGACAAAAGTCCAGCTATATCAGACTCTCATTTTACCTGTCTTGACATATGGCACCGAAACTTGTGTCGTATCGCAAGCGGATGAAAAACACCTTCGAGTTTTCGAGAGAAAAATTCTCCGTCAAAAATATATGGTCCTGTTAGGGAAAACGGCGAGTACCGACGTCGTTGGAACGCAGAGCTATATAATCTCTATTCTGACGTGGACATAGCTAGACGAATCAAAGTGGGCCAATTGCGTTGGCTAGGCCATGAATGGATGAAGATGAGCCAGCGCGAAAGATTTTTGATAACGTACCCGATGGAAGCAGGAACAGAGGACGACCAAGACTCCGCTGGAAAGACCAGGCAGAAGAATCCCTCCGTATCCTTGGTGTTACCAACTGGCGAAGGATAGAGCCAGTTGGAAGAATATGTTGAAATTTGTTTAATTTGTTTATATGTGTAAGACGTCTGACCTCATGAGGTTGTAATATAGTCAGTAAAAGTAAAGTCAGTTTTTTCTTTTGGAACGAAGTTCCTTATCGCAAAATTAAAAAACTTTTTTTTAACACTATTATGCTACAACCTAGAATTATCAACTATGTATATTGGGTACTTTTGCTTTGGTTTCTGTCTAGACGAACATATGTTGGGAAATTTCCTTTTTAATGGGAAGTTTTCTATGTGGAACCTGTAACCAATATATCGTAGTTTTGAACCCAATAAAAAGTAAATTTAAAAGAAGTTTAAAAAAAGAACATTTCCTTAAATAATAAGATAAAAGTAAATTTTCTAAAAAAAAATACGTATTCATTTCTTAAAAAAGTACCTTTTCTTAAAAAAAAAAACCTTATCTTAGTACCGTTGCTTAAAAAAAGGTAAATTTTCTTATAAAAAGTAACTTTTCTTAAAAAGTTTTTTTTTTTTCAAATAAGTACCTTTTCTTAAAGAATTAAATTTTCTTAAAAAACTAAATTTTTTAAAGACTACCTTTTTTGAAAAACAAAATAACTTTTCTTGAGATAAGTATCTACTCTTAAAAATGTACCTATTCATAAAAAAGGACCAATCCTAAAAAATTCCCATTTCTTAAAAAACCTTTCTTCAAAAAATTACACTTTAAAAAAAATACCTTTTATTACAGAAATTCCGTTTCTTAAAAATAAAAGAATACATTTTCTTTTCTTGAGATAAGTAGCCTTTCTGAAAATAAGTAAATTTTTTAAAAAGTAAATTTCTTTCGTTGTGAAAATAATTCATACTCTTATGGCTTTTTCTTACTGAAAGTACTTCTTCTTAAAAATAGTATATTTTCTTAAAAAACATTAGCTCTTAATAAAAGATGTAAAAAATGGTGTCCTTTAACATCCCATGAAGGGATTGGGGAGAGCTTCTCACAATCACAAGTACTCGATAGTGTCGCCTTCACTAAGCGAGATGACAGTCGTAGAAAGAAATATAAGGTGGTCTGAGCAGGGATCGAATTCACGTTCTTATGCACAAGAGCCGCGCACACTAGCCATTACACCACCGACGGCCAGATGTACCTCTCTTTTTAAAAAATGACTTCTTCGGGAAAATATAACACATATTCTTACAAAAAGTAGCTAAGAATATATTTAAAAAAAAGTACATTCTATAAAATTTTCTTTTTTTTAAAAGTTTATCATTCTTGAATCATTTCTTAAAGATCCATTTAAATTATCGTATTTTTCAACGGGCGCCTTAGGCGTGTTGGAACTAACTAGTACATAACACAGTACGACAAAATCAAATTTTTTGGAGTACACATGAGAAATGATAACAGAATATGAAAATAGGCTTAATATAAAGAAATACGTGTCTCAGCGTTTTGCTACAGCACGTCAGAATTTTGAGAAAATCGATTTTTAAGTTTCGAAGGATCGTGGAGGTTCACTTGTAATGTAATACTATTATAAAAAGTTCTATAAAAACTGAATGGGTGAACCGATTTTAATGCTTAAGCCAGTTTTTAAAAGGGAATTAAATTTGAATTTTTTCTTTATTAAAAATACAATTTTTTTCTCCGCTAGATGGCGCTTTAATTTGCATGTAAAGTTAAAAAATAACCAAAAATGTAATGTAATGTAAATGTTATGTAAAAATACATAAATGAATATGAAATCTTAACTAGAGGGTTGCATTTGATGTTTCGGGATTAGAGAACAAAAACAAATATTAATCAACGAAAGTCACTTTATTGTTTTTCAAAATATTCCCCATGAAGATTTATACACTTTTGGATGCGTTTGAACCAATTGTCGAAACACTTTTGCCACTCTGATTGAGGTATCTCCAAAACATGCATTCGAATGCAGCAACCGCTTCTTCAGGTGTCGAAAAACGTTGACCTCACAGTTTGTTTTTTACGTACGGGAATAAAAATAAGTCATTCGGTGCCAAGTCAGGACTATACGGTGAATGACCCATCAAATCGATGTTTTGGGTGCTCAAAATGCAATTGTTTCAGCCGATGTGTGAGAGCTCGCATTGTCGTGGTGAAGAGTGATCGGTCTTCGGCGGTTGGTTTTCCTGATATCTTGGAAGACAACTGGCAAACAAATGGTTGTGTACCACTCAGATTCACTGTTCTGCGTTGTTCTAGTGGTACGGTTGCGACATGTCCGATTTTTCCGAAAAAACAGGCGACCATTTGCTTGGAAGTGCTTCGGGCGCGAACAACTTTTGTTGGATTTGGCTCATCTTGAAACACCCATACAGTTGGCTGCTGTTTACTTTCGTGCTCATACGCGTAAATCCAGGATTCATCACCTGTCACGATGTCATAGACGTGTTTCGAAGCACCTTGATCGTATTTTTGGAGCATTTCTTTTGACGAATCAACACGAGCCTTTTTTTGAGCGATTGACAAATTGTGTGGGATCCAAAGCGAACAAATTTTTTTGACCGTCAAATGTTTATGCAGTATTGAATGTATGCTGGTCCCACTAATGCCAAAGGTTGTCTCAATCTCACGATAGGTCACATGACGATGATGCAAAATCAGTTCGCGCACAGCATCAATAGTTTTCGGAGCAACAGCTGATTTTGGACGACCTTCACGAAATTCGTCTTGGAGTGAACTACGACCTCGATTGAATTCACCATACCATCGATAAACACTGGTCCTTCATCGCTTCATCGCCAAAAATTCATCGCCAAAAATTGAATTAAGTTCATCCATGCACTGTTGCTGAGTTAATCCACGTCGAAAGTTGTAAAAAATAATCGCACGAAAATTTTCTCGATTTAATTCCATTTTTGGGCCGAGTTGAATCTTTTAAGTTACTGTAAACAACCCAAATAGCGCTCGTATGTCACAACATTCTAAGTAGGCATAACCTCAAAAATGCCCAACTTTACGATAGAGCTGTCAGTTGCCACTAGGGTTGCCAAATCCCGAAACATAAAATGCAACCCTCTATTATTTTGTGTTAAAAATTACATTACATTACATTTCATTACATTTTTGGTTATGTTTTAACTTTACATGAAAATTAAAGCGCCATCTAGAGGTGAAAAAATTTGGTTTTTTAATAAAAAAAACCCAAATTTATTTCCCTTTTCAAAACTGTCTCAAGCATTAAAATCGGTTCATCCATTCTGTTTTTATAGATTTTCCACGGTCCTTCGAAGCTTAAAAATCGATTTTCTCAAAATTCTGACGTGCTACAGGACAACGCTGAGACACGTATTTCTCTATTTTAAGCCTATTTTCATATTCTGTTAACATTTCTCATGTGTACCAACCACTGTCGTATTGTGTAATATATAGCGAAAGGAACTTCGTTCAAAACGGGTGACCCCTGACACCTCATGTAATTTTTATTCTTATGACCTTAAGCCAAAAGAAATACAAACCAAAATAAATATTTTCCGTTGAAGTATAAATATAAAACTAAAGCCAAGTTTTGCTACACAATCAGATCAAGTGGAACGATTTGAGAACGATCTCTTTAACTGATCTAGATCTAACTTGCTTTATATTTAAGCCCGTATTCAGTTCTTGAGAAATTGTGTCATTTAACTCTACATTTATTGCAGAGTTACCACCTATTTGTGATTTACCCACCAAGTATTTATTTTTGTTCTCTTTTACGCATTTGGTGTTGCTTTTGGTTGACAAAATTATCGAAGTGTCAAAATTTGGGTCCCAAAAGTTTACCAAAAAATTGTTTTCGTACGACATAGTTTTGGAAAAACAGCCCTGTGATTGATTTTGATCAAGAAATTTTCGCAAAGAGTTGAGTACCAAGCAAAGGAAAAGTAAGCGAAAATGTTGCTTCATTTTTATTTTAATACACGTAGTTCTTTCTTATACGATATGTAGAATGAGAATCAAAGAGTATATGACTCGTCAAAAATGTAAACAAAACAAAATTGTACACGGAAATACGTGGGGAATAGATTTTTGTTGACAGTTGATAGTAACTAGTTCAGTCAATGGAAACTGTTATGTGGTATTAGAAATCAGTTTTTTCAACTCGCCTATCGTACATTCTCTGTCACGTTCTGTCCTGTATGCAATTTCAAACTACCACACAGTGGTTCAAAGTTTACATTTAACGCGAGTTTATTCAAAGTTCTTACATCTAAGAATTTTGCTAAATATCGTTATTTAATAACCAAACTATATCACAGCGTGCAAAACTTGTCATTTAAATTAGTATTTTAGTGGCCTGGTAGCACCAAATTTAGCAAAGTAAATACGTTTATAGCCAAAATAGACAGCTACATTTATTGGCATATTACGTTAACTTATTGAAATTTAATTTACTTTTATCATCGATCATTGAGTTCTGTGTACTTACTATTTGTTTTTACTATTTTTTCGAATTTGAAAGAAATTTTGTATTCTTTTCTATGTTAAAATGACACCAATTTCTTTCAAACGTAAGGGAACAAAGCTTATGTCTACTGGAAAAACGGTAAATTCAAGTTGTTTATTACCAGGTAGGACTTCGCTTAAAATACATATTGTTTTTGATGAAAAACACAACAATAAGTGGGCCTACAAAGGTGACTGCAGGCTAAAGAGAATATTGTATTCGTTGGTTCATATATTGATATTTCATAATGAAAAGAAAACAGAATCCCCGCATTATCCCAAAATTGCACATTTAATTTTTTCAGAAAATGGTGCTGGAATATCGTATGGTTTAAGTTCAAAAATTTAACTAGGGTTGAAATTGGTCCACGGCTGTTATTGAGGCGAATTTTATTAGTATTCAGGTATAAAAACATTAAAGAATAATAATGTCAATGTGTTGAATTCCAGTACCACCTGTATATAATTCAACAGCAGTTATACGATTTGTGTGCTAAATGTTGTATTGTAAGGGATGTTTGGGATATAACTCCGATTAGTATAAATAATACCAAAAGGCCGAAGAGAATTTTATCACCTTTTTAGCTGCGTACATACTTTTTTAAAGTTGTTGAGGAAAAAATATTTATTCGCGTTTAGGCACTAAAAAATCTAATTTTTTTCATTAAATTAGCAATATCTTCTTTGTGTTCAATCGGGCGGCAGCAAAAGTTACCCTGGAAAATTTGGGAACAGATCAGGCCTTCCAACTGTGTGTCATATTCATTGGACGCTTTTGAAGCTATTGGTCCAAAGTCAAATTTTTTTACAAAAATTATATTTTCTAAATAATTAGTACTACCGAACAGTAATTGGTATAAACAAAACTTAGCTGCCGTATTAAAGCCAACTAATCACTATTTTTGACAAAGGAAAATTGAGTGTAATATCTCTGAAACTGAATGAGATATAGTTCAAGAAATTCGAAAAAAAGTGAAATTTTTTCGATTCTCAAAATTCGAAAATAGCGAATATCTGTAATGCGGAAAAAATTTAAATTTGTTGTACGCATTATGAACAATTATGTCAAAATATGTTAAAAAAATTATAAAAAGAAAAAACAACAATTTTTGGTTTCTTTGAAGTCGAATAAACCAAAAAGTAGTCAAATTTGGAAATTTTTCTATAATATACCACACTGTATCGGCGTAGGTCAATAATCTGTAGCTGCTTTTGTCCAAACAGCTGATCGACCGAGTAATTAGAAATTTCATACAATACATGATCGATATGATCGATGAGGGAGAATGATCGATATGCGAGTTGACAACTGCATTTAAATTTTTTTTTATTGGCACTTACAACTTTTAAAATAACTTTATATGCTATAAATTATTTTTAATATGAACAAATACAACAAATTTCTTTTATTGTTATTTGTATTACTTAACAATTCTAGCATAAACACAAACTGTATCAAAACTCCAATCAATGCAGTGACTTCGACGAGAACGTGGTGGAACTGAAATACTCATGCACACTCTTTAATATATATTTTACTCTATGATCAGCTGTTGGAACGTAATAATAATAAAATAAAATAAAAGTTTTTATTCCGGTTTTCTTTGTTTTTGTTCGTTTCATACCAAATGCAAATACCAATGCAAAATGCAATCCAAATGCAAATGCGCCTTTCGATGAAACAGCTGATAGACCTTCTAGTTGGAAGTTTGATACAGGATAGAATGTAAGGAAGAATGAGAATTAGGTGAGTTAAAAAACTGGCTTTAAATTGTATTTTATTGACATTTCTGACATTTACAACTACGTTCTATGATACGAGTGTAAATGAGTTTTGATGTAACTATAATTTTCTATGATTTCTACTCACATTACATCAAGGGGTTTCGATGAAACAGCTGATCGACCTCCTAGTTTATACAGGATAGAATGTGAAGGAGAATGAGCTATAGGCGAATTGAAAAAACTGATTTAAATTAGATTTTATTGGCGATTATGACTTTTAAAATAACTTTATATGCACTACCTGAGTTTTGATTTGATCGAACACAACAATTTTCTTTTATTTTTATTTGTATTACGTCCAAACTCTGGCATAAATAGAAAATGTATCAAAACTGTCATTAGCCCCGTGACTTTCGACGAGAATTTGGTGGAACTGTAAACCTCATGAACACTCTTTGTATATTACTCTATGTATCACGTCCAAATTCTCCCATAAATTCAAACTGTATCAAAACAGGGGGTTTCGATGACACAGTTGATTGACCTCCTAGCTGCGCAGGACAGAATGTGAAAGAGAGTGAGCGTAGACTATTTGAAAAAAAAAACTGTCTTTAAATTTGATTTTATTTGCACTTATAACTTCTCAAATAAATTTATATGCAATAAATTAGTTTTGATTTGAAGAATATAACAATTATAATTAATTTTTATTTGTATTAAATACATTACATAGAACCATCATCAGCCCAGTGACTTTCGCAAAGAATTTGGTGGAACTGAAACACTAAGCTTTTTTTTTTATTCCCTGCTAAACTAATTTTTCGACGACTTTGTATGGATTGCCGCTTAAAATCGCTTAATATCGCTTAGTTCCCATACAAAGTCGTCGAAAAATTCGTTTAGCAGAGAATAAAAAAACAGGCTCTCTTTATTATTTCTCTATGATCAATACTCCAATTAGCCCAGTGGCTTTCGACGAGAACTTGGTGGAACTGAAACAATCATAAACATATTACTCTATGAACCCTGATCGCATTATTTTTTGAGGAAATAACTAATAGATTTGTCAAGATTTTTCCTTCCAATCGTTGTCCTTGTGTTTACACTATTCCATTCGAACTCCGGAAATGAAAATGTTTACATATCCAATGATTTCTCTAAAATCTTTTTTTTTAGTAAAACATTTGTCCGCCTTTCTGCTTTTTTAATTGAGTATTTTAGTACTTTTAACTGACGAACAGCATATTAGTTGTAATGCAAATGTGCATTCTTTAGATATGAATATTGGAAATATGTGCTGAATTGGAAGTAGAAATGACTCCATCTTTGTTCCTGGGATTATAAAAGTTGTTAAGTCGCAAGATAAAATATGAGTCTAAAATAGAAGCTTGCACGAACTCCGTACATGGGTAATATAAGCAATATAGGTATGGTAAGAGATTCAGCATCGATAACTTGAGCACTTCGACTAAATCCCCGTTAAAGAAGACGTTTCTCTACAAAACCCACACTCTGAGGTGAAGATGAAAATAAGCGTGAACAAATGATCTGAGCAGTCCTCTTATGAAAAAGTTGTCAGGAGGACAGATGATTTGCCTTTTCTGAATTGCCAATAGCGCTAACTGTGGTACCAAATTTAGAGATTAAATATAAATGTTTGTTCTAAAAATCTTCCAGATGAGAACCAGGTAGTGGACCACGGTCACTGAAGGAACTTTTTAAATTTTGAAACGAGGCCTAGACCAATTAGCCTAAGTTCGAAATAAAACTAAGGGAATAGTCGGAGTTCGCATTGACTCATTTTATGGACCGCTTGAAAATGACAGGAAAGTGGATAAGCTAACGGCAGCTCTGGTGAAATCTCTCTGCATACTCCGAGAGAGACCAAATCTGTCATTTGCTGATCGAAACTATAGTTGCCACAGAGGGTAAAATCACAATAATGACCGAGCAAATGGTGAGACATTACACATGTCATCGGTGAGATAATGGCATCTAACTTTCTGGCTGGATAGGCACGATTTACGGTGGAACAGCTGTAGTCAGTTAGAGTCACAAATCAAAACTTGGCCCTAACCAAAGATATGATAGGAAATGCGCTTAAGTGATTCAACTCGTTGAAGTGAGCAAGGTCGGATGATCATATAACATAGAATGGAATTAAAAGTTGACCACATGGCCACCCTCTCCAGGTAATTTTTTTGATATTTGGTTTTTGCAATTTCAAGAAGACACAGAAAAGTTGTACAAGTGAATGAAATATTTATTTGGATAGATAAATTAATTATTTTTGATCCTAAGAACACAACAATTTTCTTTAATTTTTATTTGTATTAATTCCAAATTCTCTCATAAAAAAAACCTTTCAAAACTGTCGTTCGCCCAGTGACTTTCGACGAGAATTTGGTGGAACTGAAACACACATGCACACTCTTTACATCTTTTTTTATGGATAAATCAATGCGTGCTATTTACTTTTTAAAGTTTATTTCATGCAAATGTTGTCCACGTTTACATTTCACTTCAATGCTACGGCTGTAACAACTTTAATTCGGTTGCAACAACTTCATTTCATAATTGATTCTGTTGCGACAACTTTTCTCATTATTTCGGTTCGAACAACCTAATATGAGATTTATTTATGAAAAATGCGGTTGCCACAATCGAATTTCCAATGTGGTGGGTTTTGATATATCGCGCTACAAGGGTGGACCATTAGAAACGGAGAGCATTTCCTTTCACTCGCACTTACCTATTATTACACTTGTGCGTTTTTCAAGATTTCGAGGTTCTATGGAGAATTCCTTCATTCGGACAAATTTCGGAACTCTGGGGAAATTTGTGTCAATAGGTGAATTTCTGTTAAAAAGTTGACAATATGTTATTTGTATGTTGTGGATTATATGGATTGCCAAGCTATATATTAAGTAAAAAGTGATAAAAGGCTATTTTGGAAAACATATAAATTCCGCTGTTGTTAAAGAATATTGAAACTCAAAAAGGCCTCACGTAGTTACACGCAATTATTAATAATAGTGTTATTCATGTAAACGCGAAAACCTCTAAAATTTGCACAGCAAACGTCGAAACAAACCAAAATTGTTCTCATTAAAAACGACTTGCACAGGTGTCCCACGTTTCGTTTTTAATGTTTGCTCCGCCAAATTGATTCGAAACTTTTCTACATTTGTGGAAGTCGTTTTGTATGAGAAGAATTTTTGTTTTGACGTTTGCTGTACAAGTTTTCGAGATTTTTTTTACATGAATACCACTAATAACACCAAAAGAGACTTGCCGATTTTAACAGAATAAGTGTTCTATAATGAAATTTCTGTTTTTAATTTTCTGCAGTAATGGTAACTTTGTATTAGTATCTCCCAGCGGGCAAAAAACCGAGCCTTGGCGAGTGTTACGCTAAATGCTCGCAAACGGGCTCAGAAAAGAGTATTTACCGGACCAAAACCGGGGGAGAAATTAAACTCGCCCAAATGTGCGCAAACTGGTTTAAAAACGGGTGCGGAACGGACGAAAAAAGAGAGAGAAACATTGTTGTCGTTGTGTCGTGCGCCAAACAGAGGCACACACGTGCAGGCACACGACACAACAATAATGTTTTGGCAATTGCATTTTGTTTTATTTTTCGTGTTGTTATCGCAAAACATATTGCAAAAGTCTCGCAAACGAATCTCTTGCAAGACATCGTAAACGAAACTTTTACTGCCACAAACTGAGCGACTGATGATTCATTTTCCGATCGTTTTCGGATCTGTTTTCGAGAGTTTTACCCGCAAAAGTTTCTCGTATGCGATATCGTATACGAAATTTTGGTCCGCTGGGCTATGACACAGCTGATCGACCAAGTAGTAGAAAAATGGTAGAAAACAGAGTGGACAGGCGAGAGAACGATAAGCAACCAGAAGCAAACCATGCAGCAAACTAAGTTTAAATAGTGTTGGATTGATACTAATGATAGCTAAATTATGTTTTATGTTGGTTGCATCGAACGAAAATACGCATTCCATTTTATTTCTGTTCGTTTTATGTCCAACCAAAGAGTAAAAGTCAACAGCAATTCGAACTCGATGGAATGGCCTACTACCTATCTCTATCGAGATAACGTAAACAGATAGAGACAGATTCTTGTATATGGCTCGGCTCTGTGGTACACCTCTTTCAGCTTGGCGTTGTTAACACACTGTTAACTCCCCATCTGACGCTAACACCATCTACATCAATCGGCTATCGTGAATCAATAATTTCACATTTCGCAACATCTTGGTATATATCGCATTCTAACTACTTCTACTAAGGCTGTGGGCGGATTGGTTCAAATATTTTGCACCGAACAAAATTTTGAAGTTTGCGTGGTGAATTTCTAGTGTCAAAAATTAGACTAGCCCCAGGGCTACTATAAATTTTGACAACGAACCAAATAATGACATTTGTTTAACAACAAGATGTATCTGGTAAGGTGGTAGCATCAACAATGCTGATCGGTTTTATTTCATTCATTTGGCAACATATTTTTGATTTATTTTTTTTTACATTTCAACGCCACCACTCACTGACTTGTCCTGTTTTGTGCGGCGACCGAATGTCAAAAATTTGTTAATGATCTGTCAAAATTTCATCACATGAATCCGTACAGCAAAATTGTATCTACCATAACAAAATTTATGCAGCTAATTTTACCACGGACTAAAAGAGTTCGATTCGCCCACAGCCTAACACCCCAATCCTGTGTATGTGGTAACAATCAAATTGTAACCACAAAATTGTTACAAAGTTGTCACCATTGTTTATATGTGATATTCTGGCAACACAGTGACAACGAAAAATTCACCTCGTAACAAATAATTCACCTCACAATAACAGGTTGTCAAAAGCAGGGACAAAAGAACAAAAACATATGGTTTTCTGTACCAACTGAACGCGGTAAAAAAAGGAAAAGTATTTAATATATTTATGTTTTATTGAATTAAAATTAATACATTATAATTTAGGAAATTTGAGGGCACCGCAAAAGCACAGCTGGAATGCTATATTGCCTTTCGCAAGGAACATCCAGAGATGCTAAGCGGAAAGAATACTCCTGCACATCCGCACCATATAGAAGAAGAAATTTACTTTAGCGCCAACTCTCTGATCTATATCAGAATTTCACCACCGACAAAAAGCTTCTGCACTTTTATTTCTTCTTTCTGCTCCACTTCCATAGTACAAAGCATAGATAAAGGAAATAAGTAGATATCCCACAGGCGTTGTTAAGTACTGCCACTAGGTGCTGTGTTGTCGTTTTGTAACTTTCATTGACGTTTCTCATAACATTCACTGACGTTTATTCAACAGTGTGGGACATTTTTTCAATACAAAAATAGAATCATTTTCCAGGTTGTGCTATTCAAACAACTAATTTAGTTTTTTTTCATGTCGTTGTGTTCCTCACTTTCAAATTCAAATGCATTTTGGTTATGAGCTTTTTTGGTGTACTGTTATTGTTGGTATTCGTTTGTGTTGACTTGTACAGCATCGGCCCTCTAAACAAAACAAAATGCCTGTTGATGTTGCCTACAACACCGACTGCTATCACCTGTTCTAAATACATATTGCAAGGTATATTTTGTTTGGGATCAAACTTTGTAATTATTGCATTCAGCTCCATCTAGAAAATATCCCATTGAACAAGAAATTTCCCACGGCATGTGCGATATCTAGTTAATTCCTTTATCTATGGTACAAAGTAACAAAAATCCTTCCTTCATTTAATTATGCGCTCTTGTCGTTTTGGTACAAAATATATTATTAATTTTTCCCGTATACAGTTTTATTGTTTACTTGCAGAATTTATAAAATGATTTCGTATAAACTTTCCGGCAAATGAAACAGCTGTCACGCACTGTTACCTCCTCTTTGGCAGATAACAGTCTTTGTTACTTTTGTCACCAAAAAAATGTGTCAGAATACCGATTTGTGACAATTGTCACATTGCTGTCAAATAGTAACCGTGGTGCATTTGTAACCCTGCCAGAATAGGGCCGTAAAGGCTCGTTTCCCCATACACCGTAGTCGTCGACGAAAACTGAAACTGAAAAACGTTGTTGTGCGGCACCGTTTCGTTGCTAATCGTTTTCGTTTCAGTTAGGAGCGTTGCGGCATAAAACAGAAACTGAACGGATTTTTTTAGTTATCATTATGATTATTGTGCATCAAAAATATATTGATTAAATACTACAAATATGAAAAATTACAGTGTCGATGAAATTAACGACGCAAATCGTCGAATTGCAGCCTATAAACATGCCACAGCAGCAATATGAAGAAGATTTGTTATTGCTGTTATTATTGAAAGTAAGAAAAAAAAGAAAAGAAAATCAATATTAAAATTCAATTTCAAAATTCAGCAACGAAAATAACCTACTTGAAGTTGTTTTCGTTCCGTTGCCAAATGTCTAGTTTTTCGTTGCTGATCGGTGCCGTTACGTTCCTAATTTTCGTCGCCGATTTCTGGAACGAACTTTCGTTGCAAATGCGGAAACGAGCCTTAAATAGTTATAACTCAAAATTGGGTTTGCTAAGTTAACAAATAAAGTATATATATGAAAAGTCTCATTAATAGACAATTGATTACGGATTTTTCTGATGAAAGAAAAGAGAAACTGACGCCAGACTTTTACAGTGGATAGAAATAATGCTTATACCGTCGATGGTGCAATGGTTAGTGTGCGCACCTCTTGTACAGGAGATCCTGGGTTCGATCCCTGCTCTGACCACCTTAAAGTTCTTTCGACACTATCGAGTATTTAGCCATGAAAAAGCTTTTCAAAATACCATTCGGAACCGGTGTAAAACTGTAGGTCAGAATCAGTGAGTATAAAACTAGAAAGCACACCGTTCACTGATTGTGAGAAGCTCTCCCAAAAACCTTCATGGGATTTAAGGGGAAACCATTTATTTAGAAATTATACTTGGTTATTGTTTTTAAGCAAAAATTTAAAAGTTTGAAGTTATGGTGCGATATGTCTTCGTTGAGGTTTCGTGACTGCTATAAATGACCGTTTAGCGGATGCAAATGCATACATCGTCGAGTGCTAATGCTATTAAATATTGTTATTGAGTACAAGTTTTGTACAGTATAAATAAAGAATACTTTTGTCACAGTCGTAAATTCAAAAAAGTCTCGACTGTCCCTCCTCTGCATTACTCTGGGTTTAGTAGTGGTACTAAAACCAATGTGCTGCATACTTTGGAGGCGATCAGAGGATTAAATAGTGGGGAGCTTTCAGTATAACTAATTACGTAGCTGTTGATTTTGTCAATATTGACACCTTCACTAAAGAATATTTGTACAATTAACGATTGACCCGAAGTGGCAGGTTGTACAGTTGTCTGGTTATTCTTAAAGATACTCGTACACCATCATCGGAATATTAAAAGATTATCGAAAGTAATCGATAAATGTCACACATTTCATTATTGTAACACCCTAGCGAACATAGAGACGATGAAGAGCACGTAACACAAAATGTGATTAGCTTGCAACTGTCATATACATATAGTAATCGGTGATTTATCGGAGTTTCTGTATACATATCATGGGTTCAAATGTTACTCATGGATGATCTTTTGTACTTGTACTGATGACTTTTTAATTTTTTTTTATTAAACTTTCGTTACGGATTTTTCTTAAGCTTCTATATGATTATACAAGGTGTAAAAATAGTTTTTGTGTTTTTTTTTTCAAAAGATTTTCTCAAGATCTCATGTTTGTGATACATATATGTATATAGACAAATACAATATTTGCATTTCTTTTCAATGATGTCTACCGTTTATTATTACACTTAAAATTGTAAGGTGAAATTTACATCTTAATTCATGGGGGGTTTTTCATCTTTCTAGTTACTTGGCACAGTTTCTTATACCTATGTATATGTATGCGTGTATACTATACGATGTGTATATGAAGTATATACTATATATATTTATATATAATAAATTAATTTATATATTTACCATATATTAATAATATTTTACATTTTACATACTAAATAGCACAACACAATGGATTAAAATGAAAACAATTAAATATTTATTTCAAATAAAGGAACTAAAACATTTTTCGCGTTTAAAATGCTAAAAATTTTCTAAATTATTTCGGTTTTATTTCTTAAGATTTTTCACATGATTTCACATGGTAACTGGAAAATAAAAATATTAAATTTGTTGACTAGTGTTCATTTGTAACTATGAACTATTTATGCTCTATCCTCTAAAGATGAAGTGCGAAATAGGAAACAAAAACAAAGAAAACGTTTAACAATTCTAAATTATTTGACTAAGTTTGAAACATCTATTGGGGAGGGCAAAGAGTGTGTGGTGAGAATATTGAAATACATACAATTTATTAAGTCTTTCGATATTGAGGATTTCCATTGACTAATTTTCAATCGCATTGGGGAACAAAAGTTGAACTGAATTACAAGTGATCATCGACATATCATTGAAGAACAGAAGAGGTGGTCAGATTATTCGAGTAATTTTCAGAAAGGCTTGAAGTTGAAACTGAGATGGACATGAGGTACATATGGGAGGTTTCAGCTTTCGTGAGAGATTTATGGCGACTGTCTACTCCTCGCATAAGGATGAGCGAATAGTTACGGATAGAACAAAAAATCGTATTACGTAGCTTGACCTATGAGGAAGTCAAATGCGCCTTTTGAAGTCATACGTGAAAGAAACCCAGTAATGAAGTATCAGATGGAGGAAGAGAGTAAACCTACCCTTACCAACAGCAGTTTTGAAATTTTAAACAAATTCCCTGTCATTCCCACATTATTTTTTCTGAATGAAATAGTTATTTTTGGATCCCTTGGTCCCATTGAGTCAAAGTTCTATTTCAAATAAATAATTCGCAATTTTCAAGACTATGATAATTTTTTTTGTGGTATCCTAATTTTCCCTTTACAAATTTGGATCATTTGTGTGGAAGGTGCCCGAGTGTGAGTGATGAACTCACTTATTTTCAATATAGTCGAAGACCACATTTCAAGTAGATCAAGCGTTTTATGGGTGGCATACTGTCAACCAAGCAGGCGTGGATAAATCGGCTTGGAACATCACAAGACGTATTTGGTCTCTAGACACTAAAAAAAGCTGTATGTTTGGATGCAAATATAAAGTGTTTGTAGCTTGTCGCAAATATAGTACACGTGTGTCCAAACACATTGTGTTTGCTATTCAATATTACATGTTGGAAGCACAATGATTAATATTTTGTTTTTGTGACCCGAATATGTTTTTGCTAATTGAAAACTGCTGAAAACAAGACGTGACAGACAACAAAGAATCAAAAAACAGCAGATCTTCAATTCATTAAAACAATGCCTGCACGTAAGTATATATAAGTATATATTCCAAACATATACATTTGGTTAGCCAATGCTGCTATGAACGAACAGGTGAAATATCAACTTGTTCCAGTGACTGAACTTAGTGAACTAGTAAATACGGGACTAGTTGCAATATTCACTAGTCCATATACTATTTTGCAGCTCATAATTCCAGAACAAGTCTCAAAAAAAACTTATAACTTTGGCGAAAATATGCAAACCAATGTCTCATGTTCTCCAAGATACAAAGGGGTTTAGCGGATTTTTATATATTGTTAAGAAAATTTCATTTACATTTAGACAGAACTAACAGTTGAGGCGTGCAGAAACCAAACTGACTAACTCTACCATTAAAATATTATTATATTCTAAAATATCCAGTACATTTTGAATTTCACTATAGTATAGCTAATAGACACAGGTGTATTAGATTTATATATGTACATATAATGTTAATTTGACTTTATAATGAACGAGGAATTTTAAAACACACTGAGAACTTCAGTTTCCACACACTCTCCTGAAGGAGTTAATCGTTTTGGCTACTGACACATCCATATGTGTGTTAATTACACATTTGAGCTACCATTGGACCGCCAACGAACAATGTGTGGAGTTTAAACCAGCAGTTGAATGTTAAGTGCCAGTTTGTGGTGTGAATGGCAACTTGAAAGTTGAAAGCTCTCTGTTACTATCTCACCACCACCGGTTGATGAATTCACTAAGCAACTTCTGGGAGAATCTAGCCTCAACTAGATGGCATTTGAGAGAGATATATGACTACTAAGTGTTGTGACAGCTACACGCTGAAAAATATCGGCCCCAGTAACATATTGCAGGAAACATGTACATGTTTACAAGCACTGTTTCCATGAGTTGAAGATCTGCTGATTTTTTGTTTCTTGTTGTCTGTCTCATATTTGTTTTAGCGGTTTTCAACAAAAAAAAAACACTTTTGGGTCTCAGAAACATATATTGTAGCCTATTAATCATTGTGTCTCAAACATGTAATATTGCATAGCAAACACTACGTGTTTGGGCACAAGTATAGTATATGTGCGACAAGCTACCAACACGTTATATTTGCATTCAAAAAAAAAAAGACAGATTTTTCAGTGTGTACAAACAGCAGGTTGGGGCTAACTTCGAGTCTGTCTGATTTCAAACATGCAAAAGTATATATAAGGGTTTTTCAACAGAGACGCTACAAAAGTAAATCGATAGGGACAGCAAACGACGCCATATTTTTTCCCGCTCTTTTGAAATTTCTCTTCAGTAAGGTTTGCCATTTCATCATGGAAAGATATACGAGCCAACAACGAGTCGAAATTATTAAAATTTACTACCGAAATTTGGAGTCAGTGGCCTCAACTTTAAGTGGCCAACTTTAAGAGGCCTCAGCGATGAGGCACATTTCTGGCTGAATGGCTTCTTCAATAAGCAAAATATGCGCTATTGGTCAGACTGTAATCCACACGTAATCCATGAGTCATCATTGCATCCCGAAAAAATTACGGTTTGTGCGGTTTATGGGCCGGCGGCGTCATTGGGCCGTACTTCTTCCGTGATGATCAAGACCGGTATATTACTGTGAATGCGAATCGCTACCGTTCAATGATAACCGAATATTTTTGGCCCCAATTGGATAATATGGACTTGGAAGACATGTGGTTCCAACAGGACGGCGCCACAAGCCACACAGCGAATGCCACAATCAATTTATTGGAAACCAACGTGTTATCTCACGAAATGGCCCAGTCGATTGGCCGCCTCGGTTGTGCGATTTGACGCCGTTAGATTATTTCCTGTGGGGCTACGTCAAGTCTATGGTCTATGCCAACAAACCAGCGCCGATTGATGAACTTCGTACGAATATCGAACGTGAAATTGCAGCAGTATCGGCCGATTTATGCTTGAAAACCGTTGAAAATTGGGTTCAGCGTCTGGACTTCTGCAAACGTGCCCGTTTTGGCCATGCAAAAGAAATCGAGTTCCATACATAATGGCATCGAACGTACTTTCACAGGAATGAAGAATTTCATTGGTATCTAAAACCGGTTTTGTTTTATTTAAAAAAAACTTTTGTAGCGCTCTTATTGAAAACCCCTATATGTCGAACCGTAGTAACATTGTTGTATCAAATTCAGTCTATTGGAACCAACTGCAATCCTCCAATTAGTACTCTTTAAACTCACCCAAAACTAATTCCAAAAATTGGGATGTAAATAAATTCTATATGAAGTTCCTGGTCTGCGTTCTAACAGTATCTTATTATGTATGCATGTACTTTCAAATACACAGACAAAAACAGTATGGAGAATTCAAAAATATGCCGTTTAGGGGGTTGCTGCAGTGAACTGTAACAGAAGGCCAACAATAGTTGAAGTTAAGGGACTGGGCTTACCAGCATCTAGCTACTGAACTGAAATGAAAATTCCACATGTTGACTAGACTCCGAAAGCGTTATAATGATTATTCTTGCTGAAAATCTTAACCGAATTCTCGAAGTGAATATAAGCACGGACAACTGCAGACAAACAACTGAAACTGTCGATAAATTTGAATTTTAGTATCTGAAATATGAAGAGACATCTGGACAAGGGTGCACCAGTCTTGGGCAGTATAATTTTACTGAATGGAAGAAATAGCATCATATTCTGTAAGGGGCACTACTGTACAGCATAGATAAAGGAAATACTAGATATAGCACGACCATTGTCAACTTTGTTCACTAGGTGCTGTCCTGTACTACTGTCACTTTCACTGAAGTTTCCCATAATTCTCATTGACGTTTGTTCAAAATTGTGGGAATTTTTTTAAAGTAATTTAAACAATGAAAAATGTGACAAAATTTTACATAATAGCATTTGTTTCTTATTTAGAAATCTATTTCAAAGCCATGAGGCCGGTGTTGGGATATCAATAGGAGAAAAACCGTAAGACTGCCCAAAGAAGAACATCCCGGAACGCGGTTTTAATCTAAAAACTTCCCCACCCAAAAACTATATCAACTTCTGTGGTCGCAGATGCCAAAACAGTTAGAGTGTCTGAGGACTCCCAACAAGGAATGATAGCTGAACCGGAGGAAGCACCAATTAATTAGGACATAGACGGTGGTGACATGGCCGTCAACGACATCTAGAAAATTACCCATTACACTAAAATTTTCCCAACGCTTGTGCTTCATCTATTTGTTTATTTTATCTATGCTGTACAGTACCAGCTTAGGAGACAAACACTTTGTCTGCCGGGAAACTATCCCATTTCCACATGTCACAGAACACACACAAGTCGACACATTGCTAAATACGAGACTGAAAAGTTCGCTTGGAAATCCCCAATTTCTTCTTCTTTAGTTTCACTTTATATTCTTAACTAATAATATGCCGGGAATGGATGATAGTTTGATGGATTGGAAGCATGATGATTAGCTGTCGGCAAAACGGGTGCTCTTACACCAGGATGGTAGTTACTCGATGCCACTTGGTGATATGCACCGAAGCCACGAGCCATATGACGATTTTGTGCCGATTCACCTAATAAGCGGGATTGATCGGAACCCAACAAGCGATTATTTTGTTCCATTAGCAGATGGGCGGTGGGATCCACCAGTAAACGATGTTGGTCTGCAGCATTTGAAGCTGCCAAAATGCGATGCTGCTCAACCGTCGAGAGTAGTCGATGATGCTCTAGGCTTTCACGGCTTTGATGTTGCATTTGGGATGAAAGGAATGAACGATTGTTGCCAACCGACATATTAGTATTCGGCGTGAGATCCAACGAAGCCATTCGTAGCATGTCGTGATGCGGATGATTGTAGGGCAACTGAGGCGGCGAGGGAACAACATAGTTGGCGGTGCGACTAAGATCGACCGAAGTGGCCTGATCATGATCCTGTTCACTCAACTGCTCGGAGAGCATACTGTGCATTGCCGACTGATGTTGTTGCATGACCAGTTGGCTGGGATGTTCTTGTTGCTGATGTTGGGAGGAGCCAGTTGGACCACCAGCCGAACCTGAATGATGTTGCTGACTCTGAGCTTGTGATTGCTGATTCTGTTCTCGTTCCGATAGTATGTCGTAGATGTGATGATGATATCGTCCAATGCCTGGCAAGTTAGCTGCGCTATTACTGGGCAGTTGGAAGTTGTGGTGGTAGTTTGAAGTACTGACATTAGACCGAGAGGACATATCAAGGCCTTGCAAATCGGACATGTCATTCGAACTGGCAGCGGTGGCAGCGGAGTTGGTATTACGATATTCAGAGGGTGAGTCCATATTCTGATTGTTATATTTTAAAGCTGCGGAATTAGCTAGACTTTCGTACTTGGAATACATAAGATCCATTTGAGACTGTGGAAATTTCATGCGCATATCTTGACCCACACTGTTGTAGAAAGAAAGAAAAGGACGAAAAGATTTGAAGTGAATACATTGAAGATGTGGAAACAAAACCTAAGAGTCAATATATTTAGCAGTGTTCTGTATTCCACATTCACGTAAATTGGATTTTCAGAGGCATTTGATCAGATGTTCTCACAAATCAGAAATCTAGTTAATATGGAAAGATTCGCGCAGTTTCTTAAATCTTGCGAATAAAAACCATCTAAGGCGGGAAGGGATCAATGAAGTTTTTGGAAATATTTCGTGTGAAGTCCTCGACTTAAGGTGAAAGTGGAATGTAGAAGATACCGGTTTAGATCTATTATACAGTCATCTTTAAACATTTTGGTGTAGAATTTGTGACTAGAAAGTTTACCGGAAGTAGAATGACAATTAGAACAACTCTCCACACACCATGAAGGATATGGATAATCACACCAAGCAAAGAAGGAACACAAAATATATTGCCAAAATGTTTAACACATTAGAAACAAGTAATTTCAATCTAGGTTTCTTGACTCACCTATGTGGCATTATGCTATTCTCCTCGTCACTCGAGAGATGATGTCCCGTCGGCAAAACTTGACGTCGATCATTTTCCGAATCAGATCTTTGTTTGTGACGCATGACATCGCCATTGTTAAAGTTGTAGCGGGGTATTGAAGGCGACGATGCCGGCGAAATAAGTTCGTGTTCGGGGTACGCACTTCCTACACTTGGTGCATTACGTCGTTGGACTAAAGCGGCGGGTAAAGGCGATGAGGCTGATATGTTATTAGTACTACTATTGCCTCCTGTACTGTTGGCACTGCTGTTGCTGCCCGCCGTGCCTGGACCACCGGGTGTGCCGTTTGATCCTGGATTATTACCAAACATACCGTAGTCGCGACCTGGAGAGATGGGCTGCGGTGTCGGTGGTGTTCGATGCTGGGCAGCAGCTGGGAAGGCTTCCGCCTCATTGACCGATGAATTGCCCATGTGTTGAGCTCTGGGTGTGGACCCAGCATCGACATCCACTTCGTTCTGGTTTTGATTGCTCCGCGGATTCGTTGGTGTTGAAGCACTGGGCGATATGTTGCAAGAATTAAGATTATTGCCTGAGTTCGGAAACATTGGCAGTGGTGGAATTTGCATTGGGAAATTATTGAGGTTTTTCATCATTTTTAATTCGCTCTCCAAATTGTCCATGGGATTCGAGGCGTTGAAACGATTCGCTTCGGAGTCGACGTGTGAACTCATGGGACTGTCGGTGTTGATGTTACTCTCGGTGGGGACTTTCATGTCATTGTTTTCACTATCTATCATATTGCCGACCGAATTCAGAGCTGCCTCCACCAGCATGCTCGCTGAGGAGGACGATCCGGTGGCTGTGCCACTCAGTCTTGCGTTTGCATTATTGTAGAAAGAACTCATAAAAGCTTGTGATTGTGATAGAGAATTCATAGCCATCTGATCACTCTCATCCTGGTTGTTGGACGAACCCGTAGGACCGGTTAAACCGGCGTTGGGGTCGGAGGCCACATCGGAAGCGGATGTGTTTGCTACCGCTGCCGCAGCGTTGTTCTGTGCATTGTGGTGATATTGAGACATTTGGCCATTCGCAGCAGCATTATTTGACTCGACAACGTCCAAGAATGATGAATTCTCATCTTCCTCTCGGTTGTTGCCACCATGGTGGTTGTGATTAGTATTGGCAGAGTTAATGAGACGCGACAAGAAGTCCCTGTTGGAACCCATCATTTTGCTGGGATCATCTGGGTTACTCTGAGGCACAGCAAACGGTGGCAGTGGCATATCGTTGCCTCCGGTCATACCACAAGGATTCGTGTTAGCATTCATGCCAGCCGCCGACATATCTCCCACAGCACAGTCTCTGCCTAAGTGGCGATCATCGTCACTTATCCACTTCTTACTTCCTTTACTCACAACCAAATTTTGGCCCATGACATTCATGCCAGGGTGATGCCGATAACCGTTATTGTCGTGGGTCATCTGTTGGCCACCGTGGTGGCCATGATGGCCCTGGTCTTCCTCTTCTTCATCCTCCTCCTCTTCTTCGTCCTCATGACTCATAGGAGCTTGTTGATGATGGTGGTGATGGCCGCCCATGCTCATATGCTGCGGAGTTAGTCCAGACATCATATGCATTTTGCTGGTGGGATCTTCAGCGGTGGCCCCAGTCATGGCTGACACAGCAGCCGCCGCTGCTACAACCTGTTGCACCTGTTGCTGGGCAGTCAAGCGCTGGGCTGTGGTAGTCAGGAAGGATTCAACTAAACTTAATTGAGCATTTTGTTTTCGACGCATCTGCTCCATGTGCTCCTGCTCCTGTTGGTCCATAAGATGGAAGTCCTTGGGTTTGCGTCCCCGTTTGCGAGGCGGAGGTTTTTCACCAAATATGCTGGAGATCTTGGACGAAAGCAGCGAGAGATTGGGTTCGTTTCGGCACAGATCTTTAATAGATTTGCCCGATTTCTTTATGGCCTCGAAGATGTTATCGTCCGAAAATTCTGCATCACTTTGAATGCTGGAGCTCATTACCGAATTTTGATCTTCCAAGCTCTTGCGTCTTCTTCGGGGAGCTTGTTCTGAAATGGTAAAGAAACCAAAGTAAAATACAAACATACAGCAAGAGCGGGAATGACATGGCTACAAGCTCTGCTCCCTAACTCACCCAGGAAATCAACTTTCATACCACCCGAGTAAGCATCAAACGTATAGGCCACACTTCGCTCAATTTTCGGCATTTGCTCCTGGGTGTAATTGTGGACCTTCTTGTAGTGGAACTGCAAGCACTGCTTGGTGGTGAAGGCAGCGTTGCACTCTCCCTCGGCACACCTACAAAGAAACCATCTATGCTGAATGAACCAGCACAGAATACAAGGGAAGGGGGACACTTACTTGAAAGGTCTCACACCAGAATGCGTGAGCATGTGTATCTTGAGATTGCTACGATTCTGGAAGAGCTTCTGGCATCGCGGACAACTGACCACAGTCGAGTTGCGACTGTGCACCTCCTTGGTATGGCGCTGCAGTGCTGCACGTGAGCCTAGAAGTTTGGAACATAATTTACACTGAAAATCTCGTAAAGAATCAGCCATATCTAAAATGAAAGTTTCGGAATGAAGATAATGAAATTTTGGATTGTGGTGATTTTGGTGTTTAACGAAATCATAAACTCAAAACGTGTTCAAACGTCAATTCGAATCGAACCAAAATACAAAATGTGGTTAGGCAGGTTAATAGGATGCAGTAGTAGCAGGTTAGTACTTTTTGTTAGTTTGGTTAGTTCTAGTACGAGTTAGTAGTAGTAGTACATGATCATGCTGTGTAAGAAATCCAAAGTGGTTGCGAATGTTTTACTGATCATACGAATAAGTTGCAGTTTCCTTTACGTTGCAGTTTCCCGGGACGACAAAACTTGTGAAGGTTGTCGGGGTTTTTGCTAGGGTTTAAGTAACGTCGTTGAAATCTGTTCAATCATAGTATTTATTAGACAGAAGTATTTCTAAAACAGAGATGGAGTGATTGCTGTTTGAAGAAGCCAAAAACATCGAAAACGAAAGAAAAACTTGGTAATATGAATAAATCTGTTTGTCGTCACAATAAATGTTTTCGTCTAAAGAGAACTAACTTTCAGAATCATCGCCGCAACGAAAATGATTTAATTAACTAATAAAGCTTCGTCACTGTGTTGAATATGTTTCACTGCTGCGATGAATGCGTTTCACAGCTGAGTTGAATATGTTTTATTGGTGCATTAAAAGATTCGAAACTGAAGCACCCATATTATTAAAAGGCACTTTTCCAGTAGGGATTTTATGGCAGATGAAACTGTCAAACGGTATTGTTTCCAATTTCGTTATGGAAAGACAGCGTCAATAAATTATTCGGTTTTGTTTGGAAAAACAGCGTTCTGCGAAGAATGTGTTTTGTGCACTTGGATAATTGTATTGTCCCCATAATCCAAATAGCGAATGCACAATTACCTATAGCATCGATAAATTTGAAACCCAATTTTCACCACTGGAAAATACGCGACCAAATGGACAAAATCCAGCACATACGATAGTGAAGAAATATGGCGGCATTAGCTGAGTGAGAGTGTACGGGATGACGGTGATGAATCAATTCGACGCAGGTCTCTTTTTGTGGAACCACGGGCTAATGCGATTAATCGCCAGGACCATCGGACAGCCATTTAGTTTGCTCCTAGAAGCTTCAGATCCTGTCAACACTTATGTGAAATAATTGTCCCAGGTCTCTAACTAAGACCTAAGACCCATAGTAGACATCCTCCTGTCGGCTTGTGCCGGATGCATTCAGAAAAAATATAGCTTTTACAGAAGTCATTTGAGCCGACCTTAATTATCGCCGTATGCCTACAAATCAGATAGAGTTCCGTCAAAACTAAAGCGAGCACTGACACCTTGGACCTGGCTAGAAACAGGTAAACAATCTGTGCACCTTGTCCACCTCTCCTGCATCATCCAGAAATAGCATTCTTACACGATATGCCTACAAGTTGCTAATGGAATGCCAAAAAACCGTTTACCATTACATCCCATGAAGGGATTGGGAAGAGCTTCGCACAACCAGTGAACTTTGCGCTTTCTAATTTTTCACTCACTGATTGGGACCTACAGTTTTTACACCGATTCCGAACGGTATTTTGAGAAGCTTTTTCATGGCCAAATACCCTATAGTGTCGCCGTCACTATGCTAGGTGACCGCAGCCGAAAGAAATTTTTAAGGTGGTCAGAGCAGGGATCGAACCCAGGATCTCATGTACAAGAGGCGCGCACACTACCCAGTTCACCACCAACGGCTACGGCCAACACGTTTCAATTCCTGTGGAACGTGTAATGTAGTCCCTAGTCTCACCAGCTCATTTTCTTTGCAGCACCCCGGAATGTCTCTGTGGCATAGCACCCATGTGAGGTGAATATACGGCAGTTCTAGGCAGGTGTTGAGTTCAGGAATACTGATTCGACGTGCTGGACTCTTGTCCCTCAGCAAGCCGGTCACTTCCCTAATAGCCAAAAGTTCCGCCTGACATGTGCTACAATGTTCAGGTAGTCTACGAGAAAGAGACAACCCTAGTTCCCTAACGTAGACCCCATTTCGATACATCCATTTAGAAATTCAAATATCCATCTATAGCAGGATTTAATGTTTTTAGGAAACCCATTGCGGTACGAGAGTGGTATTTCCGGTAGAATATCGGTTCTGCTTTCAAGTAGTCGACAAATGTGGGAATGTTGGGAGCACTTTTCAGCACTGTTTCATGACCGACTCCGACCATGTCTCATTGTGACAATTGCCTGAAACTTAGTGCAGACGTAGATGCAATCTGTCTGTAGGGCCCACCGTTAACAAATATAGGATTACATTCTTTGCATCGGTGGGAGTGGTGCGCAGAGCACCCGTGATGAACCCTATTCAATGGTGCACAATAGGTGGGTCTTTCAAGCACCACACGGTAACCACCTATAACATTATCGATCTCACAAACACTTCATAGATCCAATGTACTAACCTGGGAGAACGTCCCTATTTACAACCTATAGCCCTCTTGCAGGTCTATAGGGATATCGTTGCAACTATATTGGGTCTAAATCAAGCTTGCTGTCCAAAATAACACCCAATTAGTTGGGGTATTTTGTAGGCTTCATTTCAGATCCATTCGATGTGTTCTGTTCTAAGGTAGGTATTTTATACCGTCGGTTAGAATGGACTAGATCAGTCTTGGTCGTAGTTACACCTTGTCCATTTTCACCCACCCATCTGACCAAACTATCCTAGGGTACTGCGATTCGTACACCTTACTCATATATCCAGGTTGTCCGTAGAAAAAACAATTTTCGCACCCACTTTTTCGAGAGTGACCAGTATTTAAGATAGCTCAAGGTTCCATAGATGTGGACACAATACCCCACCCTGAGGTATGCCTCTGTTAACATACCAGGTAGAGGTGTCCAATTCAGCTGTGACTCGTAACCTGGCACACCGACTGTGAAACCTTGGCATTATTGCGAGAACAATTCGGTGAACTGTTAATTTCTCGTTTCGGACCGGGAAATTGACCACCTATGCCATATGATATCACTCCTCTAGTCTTTCTCCTTTGGGGCTACGTCCAAAAGTCAACATGGATAACCCGGCTACGATTGAGTAATTGGAAGCCAACATTCGCGTCATACGCCAAATACTATAGAAATGCTTAAACGTGTCGTCGAAAGTTATAACCTTAATGGTCTAATATGGCCCGCTGTTATGGCCCATATTTAAAAGAAATAATCTTCAAAAAGTAAATGAAAACAATGGATGTACCACGATTTCCAATTACAGAGCCACGAAACTATTCGTCCGTACATTTAAAAAAAATAAGGAAAGGAAAAACAGAAAAGACTGCATATCCGCCTCCAACCGGAGGCGAACCATCGACATGACATCCCTATGCACTATCATCGTGCTATGGTATCACACATTAGCATCAGAACAAACAACGCCGGTGCTGCCACACACACAGGCCACCATGTATTCACAATTGGAACAGAGATGATACATTTCATAGCTAATTGGTACGAACTGGAATTACCCGATGGAAGCAGACGAACTGCAAAGAAGAGGAAAATTATGCGCAATAGAGAACTTGCCTAATACTACACTAATTACCACGCATAAATGGAGATAATATATAACGACCAGTGATATAACAGGTTTATGCAATTGGTTTATGTGTACAATACTTGTCTCGAATAGTACAGCCATACGACAATTGCCATCCCTGCCCAATGACTAGTCCACAGAAAATGGTGTGATTCAAAGCGGAACGTTCCTGTACATTTACTTCACAATTCTCATTTAGTTCATAGTAATTATCGTATAAGCGTTCAGTTCTCGGTTGAAGTGTTAATCGGCTATCACTGCGAGAGGAATTTCATCGCCAAGATCACAATAGTTCTTTGAAGAACTCTACGAATACTTGTTTCTTTGTTCCTACGAAGGCTTTGTTACTACGAGGACTCGGTTCCCTGTTCCTATGAAGACTTGTTTCTTCAAGGCCTTGTTTCTTTGTTCTTACGAGAACTTGTTTCCTTGTTCCTACGAAGGTTTTGCTCCTTTATTCTTACGAGGAGTGAACTCCTTACTCCTACGAAGGCTCGATCATTTGTTCGCACGAGGACTTTGACTCTCATTACCCAGCTATTGTAATTCAAATCACCCTTATGTATATTTTCAGTGCCGAACACTACAGAATCGCTACTCCGAAGACGCTACTATGATCTCATCCGACCCAAATCGTCCATTCCATTTTGCTGCAACTCAAATATGTAGTAATTTTATTAACACAGAGTAAAGTGCGAAACACAATTGCGACGCATCGACGTACAACGTACGGCGTTCGGACGTAAAACGTCGTGAAAATACGTCCATACGTCCACCATGCAGACAATAGCGGCGTACAACGTAGCAACGTATTATACATCCACATACATATGTTTACATTTTATAATACATTTTATATGTCTTTACCTCCTCGATAATCGTTTCATTTAAATTATTTCCGCTCATTTTTTTATCAGCAATTGTTTTATTTTATAAATAATTTCACCAAATTTGAATTTTATTTACAAACATCGCCGTACGTGGCGTAAAAAATAGAAATATATATAATTGAACGTACGACGCAAAAACGCCAATACGTTGTCGTCGTCAATTGTGGGCGAGATCATAGGAACATGTGTGTTTTATTTTTGACAGCGTATCATTTTTGACGCCGTACGTCGAAACGTCGCAATTGTGTTCCGCACTTAAGGATGCAGAAATCGACTCCACCCCTACTACGGCTATAGGCAAATGCCCTGAAATCCGATTCCTAAAATAAAACTGCCACTACTTCCCCTGGCCATCATATATTTATGAAAGAACTTGGACTGGTACTTGCTTATCAGGGACCAATCAAGTGACTAGTTGCATACCAGTTCATTTTCCCGTAGAGTTACTACTATAGTACGGAGAGTACTCGTTTTTTATTCTCTTGAAGAGATAAAAATACATAATGAGAGAAAAATTGTTCTCTTGAAAGATAAATATTAGTTTTTCTCAAGATAATTATTTTTATCTCGTGAAAGTAATCATAGTATGGGGAGTACTCGTTATTTATTCTCTTGAAGAGATAAAAATACCTAGTGAGAGAAAAAATTTTTCTCTTGAAAGATAAATATTATTTTTTCTCAAGATAATTATTTTTTTCTCGTGAAAGTAATTTTAAATATGAAGAGAACAATTTGTTTTCTTCCTCCAACTCAAACGAAGAACAACAATAGCATGTATGAAAATAGAAAGGGTTATCTGAAGAAGACCAAACAAAGTACTATAAGATTATTTGGGAAATTCCAGAAGTAATAAACAGGCAATAAAATACATTTGGGAAAGTTGGATGGTAATGGCATAGAAAACGAAGATTGGCATTGCGTCAATACAAAAGAAAAAGAACAATAACAACATATTGATATGTATATACATACATATGAATATGGACATATATGTAAATATTTTAATAAAAATAAAAAAATTTCATATTTTTCATATATTTTCATCGTAGTAGCAAACATATTTGTCATATTCAAAACATTTCTGACGACCCATTTTTTGTTAACTGTTTCAAACAAAACATGAAAAGAAACTGACCTGTGTCAATTACCAAAGACAAGTATTTTTATCTTTTTTGTCTCCCTCGCACTCGCTCTCATTTTTATCTTTATCTACTATGGATACTACACGTAGTATCAATGCCTGTTAGAAAACATATGGCTTTGATTTATCGACGTTCAAAAGACTAAACAGTTAATACAATCAAATAATGGGGCACAAGTATTGAAATAGTCTTAGGCTTAAAAGGGGCACTGAATCATAAGTATTAGATTACGAATTATTAATAACTATTTAGGAAACTACTTGTTGCTACACTGGAAAAAAAAGTTGTAAATATGATACAACGCATTTTTGTATTCCCTTAATCTTCATCTCTTAATGAACTTGATTAACCAATACCTTCCGCGAAACGATTATTATGGATGAATAATCCAAATTTTAGTTGTAGACCCATTTTACCTGAAACTTCGTAGTAGGGGTAAAGAATCCATCTGATACCGTAACCTAAAAAGGTGAGTACCATGTCAAATGTCATATAATGGGGGCTTTGGAAACAACTTAAATATTTGAAAAAACATGAATGAAATATTAATAATATTATAATAAATTCAACCAATTTTCGAGTGGATGAGTTTAAATAAAATTATGCAAATCAGAAACGAAATTATGTGTTAATTAATTAACTAAATCAAACTGATGACAAACACAAAAACCAAATATAATTAGTTTTCTAAATGCATGATGGTTTTGTTTAGTGTACGAGTATCGATGATTATGATTTGGTTAAAAATGATTATGATAATTCCAAGAGGAGCTAATATGAATTCGGTTAATTGTTAGTAGTAATACATTTTATATACTATTACGACATACAGCGTGTTACACATATATACAATTTTACATAAATACATATGTACTTTCTTCATTACGAGTATATTATGTAGGTATCAACATAAAGGAATCACACAAAATGTAGCAACTAATGATAATTGTGCCCAGAAATGCGTAGTCTTTACATGGTACATGTAAGTAGCAGCAAAGTATGGGACATTCCAAATGAAATGACTCAGTATTTACTTGCAAACATATGGCAAAAGCACCTGCTCGTAATAAGAGACCGAGGGGATGCTATCAAGAATCAGTTCCAATTAACTTGAGGTATAAATAAAGGGTATTAAACGCGATCCTGTTTCAACTATGCGAACTATGTAGTCTTAATTCACTGAATTATATCTACGTTTAATATTTGTGGCTGACACTTTTATGGCAGACGTCACCATCGTTATCTTCACTGCATGTTGAGTGTACGACTCTTGTGGAAATCAACGTGGGTTCAATTTCCGCACAGACCTGGTTCCGAACGGAATTTTGAGAAGCTTTTTCATAGCTAAATACTCGATAGTGTAGCCGTCTCTATGCGAGGTGACCGCTGCCGGAAGAAATTTAAGGTGGTCAGAGCAGGGATCGAGCCCAGGATCTCATGTACAAGAGCCGCGGATACTAACCTTTGCACCACCGACGGGCACAGACATTGGCGCTTCGATTAATAAACCATTTCTGGGCATAGACTTAAACCAGTAGATAAGCCTGTTGTGTGCTCTTCGCTTTCACTGTTCTCAAATCCGTTACCCTTCCATACTCCAAACTAGGTATTGTATCGCCTGAGAGGTATTGTAGTCTTAATCCTATAAAATCCAAGAATTGACAGACAAAGTGTTCCATTGTTTCGATATCCTCCTCCCCTACATTAAATTTCAGCGAGCTGCTCAATTTTATGCAGATGTACCACAGAGTGGAGTGCCCAGTTAGGGCGCCCATTAGTCGGCTCAATTTCGATCATCTTTAAAAGCCCTCTGGTCTTGTTCGCGTTGTGTTAGCCCTAAAGGATATTAAGCATTCTGTTCCCATCCGAAGGGTTATTCTTGCCCATATTCGGGATAGTTTTCGCGTTAGCCTTATTCACATTTTGCTGGTTGGAGCCCATCCGAGCCACTTCATATACTCGTTAATGTCACAAGATGCCTCAGAGCTTTGAAGTTTTTGCTTATCACCAGTTTGCACTCGATCACCGTAGTTGAACTATCAGTTTGCGGTGATATCGCATTGATTGCTCCTTTACTATCTGTGAATAAATTCAAATTTCTGTGTCCAACTTCGTCATTCAGCCTTCTTACACACATTGAGTGATCGCCGTAATATGGAATACAGTGTAGTGATGAGGAAAGCCAAAGTACCTTTCAATATTTACGTCCTCACTGAATAGTCCAATTCCCGTTCTAGATCCGTCAGTATAACACTAGATTCTCCGCTCGCCGTCGACTAGGAAACCCTCCGCCATTGACCCTCTCCGTGTGATAGTTGTACAGAAGTTTATCCTTATCAATTTTTCTGGAATGTGATCAGTTCTTTGTTTTGGTGACAATTCCGTCAGCTTTTCCATTATGTGGTGGTAAACTGATTAGGGATCATCACGAATCCATTCTACTATTTCCTGTACTATTGTACCGTATTTTATTTGTATTTCAATGGGGATACAATGACACGGCTCTAGACTTAGTATATCAGCTCATGATTACTGTAGAAGCTGTGGGGATAAAGAGGAGGACGAGAGTGTCGAACAACTCATATGCTGTAACCGGAATGGGTACCTTAGTTGGTTCTCATATGCTGTCGGATGTCCTCCAAGGCGAGAGAGAGAGAGAGAGAACATCCTGCCCCCCATTTTGTGTGAATTGTATTCTTCATTTAGGATGTTAGGTTGGTTTTTCCTGAACACAAGTAATTTCGTCGGGGAATAATTTATCTTTCTACTTCCGCCACGTACTGCAACACCATGGTGGGGTGTAATATGACTTGAATGCCCCATAACAACACCAGGTCAATTACAGGTTCAACGATGAGGACGGAACGTGACGCACTGTGGTGACTTTAGACGCCCTCATTGGGCCCAGTGTGTTGATAGAGACTTCTATTTAACCCAAACTTAGTTATTGTTTTAGTCTGCTCACTGTTTTAAAACCTCAGGCTCAGATCATTGGCTATGCTTTTGTTTGATGCAATCTTGCCTAGAAGCTGAACTTGAGAAGTGATATGTTTCATATCCTATTTTTGGACATACACTGCTTTAGTACATTGTAAACATTTTCTAAGTGTTCCCCAATCAGTTTATCTGAGGTGCTTTAAACTGGGTATGGGATCAATCTCGTTAAAGCGGGACAATGTTAGAGTAAGTGTTTCATCGTTTCGATGTCCTTTGTGTCGCATCATTCAATTCTAGGTTGACTATAGTAAAATGTCCAATTAGAAAACTAATTGCGAGTTTCAGCAGCTTCATTAATCCTCCGGTTTCGCTTCCCTCCGGTCCTGCCCATAGGATCTATGTTGTTCTGCAGCTCCCATTTAATGATGCCACATTTTATTGTGTGCCATTCGTAGCCGTCGGTGGTGCAATGGTTAGTGTGCGCTGCTATTGTACATTATAACGTGAGTTCGATTCCTGATCTGATCTGACTACCTTACATTTCTTTCGACGACTGTCACCTCGCTTACCGATGGCGAGACTATCAAGTACTTTTCCATGAAAAAGCTTCTCAAAATACCGTTCAGGTCCGTTGTAAATCTGCAGGTCCAAATTCGTGAGTATAAAACAAGAAAGCGCACAGCTCACTGGTCATGAAAAGCTCTCCAAAATCCCTTCATGGAATGTAATGGGAAACCATTTTTTTGAGTTATACTTCCAATTTGTTGAAATTAAGCCTATGTTGTTTAAAAAGAGTTTGCGTGGATCGGATTTGTCGTCCTCTTGCTGTAGACTATCCTGGACAGTTTGCCTACTAAGGTGGTGGGATGCCCAGGAGTCCATTTGAACCGCAGTCTGACAAAGGAATAGAGTTAGTTGATCTTCTCCTGAAACTCGAGTACTGTTAACAATTTCACCCTTGGTAACAATATCGCCATAATAGCTGACTGGTTATCTATGAAAATCTTCCGATCTTCACACTAGTATGTTTACTGTCATCTTACACACACCGTGATCACCTTCATATTTAGGCGATTAAAACTCTAGTTCATTTTCTTACTAGATTTGTTAGTATAACAGTGGATCCTACTAGATTTGTTATTATAACAGTGGATCCCTCGTTCGCTGTTCATTTGGAATCTTCTTTCCAATTCAGTTCTGGTAAAACATCTGCGATTCCCTCGACCCCATTCTCCTATTACCTGTAGACATTTGCGCCGCCTAGCCAGTTTCATTCTTAATTTTTGCCGCAATGGGATTTTGTTAAATTACTGTCTACTTGCGGTACATCTTCTCGATTCCGTGACACTTATAGAGCACATGCATTGCACCTGCTGCAGTTTTATGATGTTCATTTGGCAAATCACAAGTTCATTGTGTAAGTCAAGTTCAGAATAATCAGGCTTGTGTGTAATTTTAGAGCTGAGGTGTCAATTTGAGACCATAGCTCTTCGAACTTTATGTTGTCTTTTCAAAATATTTGCTAAACTGGGAATACTCTCATGAATTTCAACTCATTAGACATCTAAGTGTCATCCCCAGGCAGCGAGGCCCATCGAACGTGATTATTTCGTCTTCCTGTAAAGAACCATCCTAAGTTTTTAGCTGGGTTTTCGTTTCCTCCTCTGGAATGTGCCCAGTTTTGTGGGGCCATTCGGCAATTATTCTCCGCTGGATAACAGATGGGTGTAAGTCCATCTTTCGTCGAAATCCTTCCCATTACATCCCATCAAGGGATTGAAGAGAGAGCTTCACAAAACCCAAATCCTTAGTAGCCTATTTATGGTAGCATTAAGAGTAAATTGAAATCGAAATCGACAGCTCTGTTGTTAGTTTACTGGAAGCCGATTCTTGGAGCAACTTCTATTCCGGCCTGGATTCCGTAAGGTTGATGACTCTCAATATTTACCCAATAATTTCTTTAATAGTTTCGCTTTATGGATATTTGATGCTAATGTGCCTGTCAAATACCAAGTGAGACAGATATACGATTTGAAAATAGCGTCAGCGGAGAAATATCCTTTGCTTAGAGAACTTCTTGATAACAAGTCATGGATGTAATATTTGGAAATTTGGCCTGGAATTTGCCCATTGCTAAGGATACATCAAGACTTTATGTATATATACACATATATGCACACATATATCACTCGTTGCTATGTAATTCCGTTGTACTTAAGCAATTTGGCCACACATACTAAGTATACTTCATAATATATATATATATACACACACTCAAATGGGTAGTACTCGTACATACATGTATATAATAATATGTACTTTGATTGCATGTATTGCATAATTATTAGGGTGTCCTTTTTTTGAAATTCCAACGGCGTCCCTAATTCCGTTCAAATGTACAACCTCTCAAGTTTCATAGAAATCGCAGGCGTCCAATCCATCTATCTCCATAAAACACCGTAACCAACTTGTTAAAAGCCACCTGCTATGGCAAAAGCTTATAATTTTATGGCGTGACAAATGTTCAAAATTTGGTTCAGGTTTTTTTTTGTTTTGGTTTTGGTTTCTCCATCATATCTTCAGTCAGGATAAAGTTTCGGCTTTATTTTGTAAAAGAATTTAAAACGTTGATTGATATTATTTGGGTCAAAATACTCCCACCGCCTAGTTAATGTTATCATTTTCCAATCAACAATTTTGAGTCACTTCTACATCATCTGAAATGAATCTCTAAAATGGGCTCATAGTTTTATTGAGAATCAAGACATTACGACGGCTTCCACATCGAAACAGGTTGAGAAAAGGCTTCACCCGGTTAGAATCCAAAGCGTAAAAAAGCTAAGGTGAGCGGTTCGATTGAGGTCGAGAGTCCTTTAGTGAGGTTGTTAACGGCAACCTGGAACTTTCGAAGGATACATAGAAATATGTTGTGCACGCATTTTCCTCAAGATACGTTCGATTCGAAAGGGGACGTCGGGCATCTACTACGGATTGGAAAGAAGATGTTGGGTCCTCCACGACAATGTATAGAACTAGATTCTAACTATATTCGTGGCGTTTGGCAATAAACGACCGATAAACGACTACCGAACTAGTCACAAGAAAATAGTTGAGCTGTGGCCAGTGGCTGCACTCGAAGTTATTTGGAGGGAAGACCTCCAATCCAGATCTAGGCCACATGCCTAGATCTCAACCAATCCAAACGATGTCGAAACGTCGATTGAAAGGGACAGATGGTCACCGTAGGCACACGATGTTCATTTTGAAGAAAGAGTCACTGCTTCTTCTGGAACTATTCGGTAATGTGATCTCGGTATGGTTTCGGGAACAGGAATGCGAGCCTGTGAATACTATATTGACTGTGAGTGTGGCAGTACCACAGGATGGAGATGGGGACTCAAAAAAACGGGATAAGTATCAACATGCTATGGTTAGTACATCGATTGTGATCGGCGGGACGGACCCTTAGCAGGTCCGGAAAAGGATTGTCCCTTAGGTTAGATGTTGGTGGCAGTCAAAGAACGACTCACTTAGACTTATTAACCCATTTTGATACCAAGGGCTAAGGAGATTAAATATTAGCCCCATCAACGAACCATTTAGTTTGCTCCAAAAAGCTTAAGATCTTGTCTACGCCTAAATAGGTAGGACCCCATAGTAGATAACCTCCTACCGGATAGTGCTGGATACGCGTACAGAATATGCTCAGTGGATTTGTCCTCTTCCTCATCGTTACGGCTTCTACAGAAGCCAGTTTAACAGACCGTGCCCTGTTAAAACTGAAACAAGCATTGATACTTTGGGCCTGTCTATAGACAGCAGGTTTATGGATCTCCTGCTGTCCACTTACGGCCAGATTTAACTTGCGCGTACACAATCTGTGCCCATCGTTCACCTCTTCAGAATCGTCATATAGGAGCGCTCTTGCACGATATGTTCCAATTCCTGTGGCACCTGTAAGGAAGTTCCTGGTCTGGCCAGCTTATCCGGTCTGCATTTGTTCCCTGTGCCCTGACACACACATGAGTTGAATATCGTACTGCCCGGCCATCCGGTTAAGAGATCTGCGTCAGTCCTGGGCAGATGTTGATTTTGGGAATGCTGATTCCAGGGGCTTGATGACCTTCTGACTGTCATAGAGACATTTTTATACCCTCACCCATAGGGATCGGGGTATATATCATTTAATACGTAAAAAAATGTAACCCATAGAAGGAACCATAATAGACCCTTAGTATCTTTGGACGAAATTCGTTTGGCTGGTACCACAAAATTTTGTCTGTGACTATTATTTATCAATACTTAGTTTAGGATTGAAAATGAGCGTTTTGACCACGCCCCTTCTGGTACCTCCCATACAAATCGACACATTTACCACAAAATCATATTTCTTCTGGTAGATGTGATTAGCTTCAACTTACACACCGGTTAATAATCTGTAAATGTCTACTTAACTGGAGGAAATGGGCGAGATTGTCACGCCCATTCTGGTACCTCCCATACAAAACAGGGTTGTCAATCCGATAAATCGCGTGAAACACTTCCGACCTTAATGCAATTAGGTATAAGGCTTCACGTTATCAAACGCCAATCAGCGTTTAAAACCAGGGTGATTTTGCCACGCCTATTGTGGTACCTCCCATACAAAAGATGTTTGGCCGTCTGATTGTTCGGCATGATAAGGCCCGAAAAACCAAACCAATCTTTATGAAAGCTTGTACTAGTCACTATTTAGTCAAAACAAAACTCTCCTATAGTAAATGAGCTGGTTTGCCAGGCCCATTCTGGTACCTCCCATATAAAAGTTGGACGGATGATCGGTTGATCGACATGATAACTCTTGTAAACTACATCCGATCTTAATAAAATTTGGTACTAGGCAGTGTTTTGCTAAATGCTACTGTGTAATTAATAACTGACTATTGTGCCACGCCCAGTTCCGTACCTCCCATACAAAAGTTGGGCGTATTTGCGGTTTGTCGACTCGATATCTCCAATAAATCATAACCGATCTTAATAAAATTTGGTACTAATCAAATTTTTGGCAACAACTTGCCATGCCCATTTTTGTACCTCGCATATAAACATTGGGAGGGAAATTAACTGATTTGGGTATTCAATAATATTTCGCGCAATGTCAATCTGCTATTGAATATGGGCACATTTTAAACAGAACTCCCACGCAATGGATGATTTAGGGTGAGGGTATGAATAAGTCGGTTTACCCGACTGAAACTTATGTACTGGTTGTTATTGGGGTTTTTTACTTCAAAAATCCATTTTTGGAAAATTAAGCGACAGTTGACAATATTGATCATTTCTTTCTTCAATTTGAGTGGTCACTGCATTTTTCTTAGGAACATTAAAATGTTGCTCGATACATGTTGCTGATATTTCGCTTGACGTGCGGAAGTATTTTGTCGATATTTCGCAGCCATTTTGTTTGTATGGAGTTTTCTAAAATTTCACGTGAAATGTTGATCTTAGTATTGGATTTTAGAGGTAAAACTTTTGCCATAACAGATTCTCTTTAACAAGTTGGTAACGTAACTTTATATTATATCCAATGATTTTCTATTTGTTGACGCTGTCAGAACTTTCAATCAGTGAGGCACAGGTTAGACTGTTTCGATGTGTATCAAAGGTGACACGTGGATATTTGAAGAATATTGGGTCTGTGTCTTTGGATATTTCAATAAAAAGGGACACCCTAATACCAGAGTATCCATGTATGTATGTATTTATATGTCTCAAATATGGTTAATTATACATAATTAGCACTACTAGATTTCGCTTGCAGTTTTGCGTGCGCACACACATAAGTACATAATCACAATGTTGCAGTTGTTGCATTACTGTAGTTGTTGTTGTTGTTATTGTTAGCTAGCTGATGCTTAGCTGTAGTTAAGAGTCTTACCACTGTGCATACGGCGTATGTGAGCTTTAAGCTTTTGCGGCCGATAGAATTTGCGACCACAGAAATCACAAATGGGCCGTGTACGATTGGGGTTAGCCGCACATCCATACGTCCGATGCATATCCAAATAACTGACGCGTAAGAAGAACTTATTGCAGAACTGACACTGGTGGGCACCTTTGCCATCGTGCTTCTCGGCTGCATGTTTCACAATGTTGTCCTTACCCAGCACGGCCTCGCCGCACACCTTACAATGGTATTTGCGTATCGTCAGACTCATGGTTGGATCATGAAACACTGAGCAATGGGTGCGATAGTATAGGGGATGATCGAATTTTAAATTGCAACCGCCACAATCTGCAAGAAGATTAAAGAAGAGTACAGAATATTATAAGATAGAAACAGGTATGTATTTGTGGTTTTCTATTAATGGAAAGATATTGCATAAATCTTCTTGAGCGTCTTAGTTGTAGGGCCAATTATCCTAACTCGCAACAAATTGAGAGTAATGGTCGTTTAAATTGCCTTTGATGACCTTGTAATGGCAATTTTCATTAACGAAAAACTGCATGAGAAAATATTTTGCTCGTTGTGTATAAAACATCGTCATTGACAAAATTAGCTATAAATTCCTATAATATCACTTGGCGCACTCTACTGACGACATGGTGAGAGATAATATCATTAGGTTGCCACCCATCAGAAACAATTTGACGTTGCCATCAAAATAAATGTGGGGGGAAAACTACAAACGGGACGAAATATGAAAAAGAGAAGAAAACCATAGAGTAATGTTATCTGGGGTAGCGATTTGTCTCAGTAAATTTACGAAGTTTGGTGTGGTTGCATGTGTACGTTGCATGTTATAAAGTATTGTTTTAATAGAGGCAATGGCTCGAACCAACAAACAAGAAAACGGCATTTCATTTTGTGTATTAAAATTATATTGTATAATAATCCACAAATATAGACTAACAAAAAAAGATAACAAAAAAGTCCAAAATACGTTTAAATTTCACAGTTCTTAACCAAAAAGACATGACAAGTTTAAGTGATAAATTTTTGTAATTCCACCTGGTGTAAGTCAATTTAAGTCAAATAACTCTTTTGCACCGACGGCACCACGAAGAGTATGAAATGAAACATCAGATGAGAAAGATGGCAGCTCTAGGTGACATTACTCTATGAAGAAAACAGTCGACAATTAAAATTAACAGTTGAACCATAGAGCAATAGACAAGACTTTCTTCCCTCTCTTTATGTTCTCTCGATTAAGACGAGGTAGTAGGCCATTTCATCGAGTTCGAGTTGCTGTTGTATTTTACTCTTTGGTTGGACATAAAACGAATATAAATATGCAACCCACATAAAACATAATTTAACTGTCATTAGTATCAATAATTTAGCTGTCATTCGTATTATCTATCTAAAACTATTTAAACTTAGTTTATTACATGGATTGCTTCTGGTTGCTTATCGCTCTCTCGCTCACTCGCCTCTATTCGATCAGCTGTGGCATGGAACGTGAACTTCCCAGCGAGAGGGTTATTTTCAATTTCATTATTAATAGTTCAAAATAAAATTTGCATTTACTTTTGTGGAAGCAATTTTTTCTAACTGTACACAACTGCAGCAAGGTGGGATACAGCCTGCCGAAACTAATCATCGTTGACGATATTGGCGAAAGATGGCCCTCAAAGATAGGATTGTCATGATGTCGCCATATTGTCGTTGTTGATTATAATATGAACGATAATATAACCAGGAATATTATTTATTCCCATTATGTTGTCCACAGGGTCGTTAACGACGCAATAAACGAAGTGTCGCTCATATGATCGTGTACGATATTGTCGACACAAGCATGAAAATGTCGTCGACGATTTCCATGCACTATCGCCGATTTGTCGGCAGCGATTTATAATGGTCGCGCACCTGTCGTATAAGATGTCTTGATGACGTGACCAACTGGGTGCTAAAGACCTTCACACGTACGCAAGTATTTACTGTACAAGACGAACAACAACGATTTGATTGAGATATCAATGGAGGAAACGAAAGATAAACTCAACCAAAAAAAAAATATACCCTAATCTATACCCTATACGCATATATTTACACGTACTCACATTCATTGTTTCTCATCACATTTCAGAGCTGCTTCGAGTAAAAAGTTTTTTCAGATACACGGAAGATGCATCAGTTGGTACTACTCCCAAGGGGGCATAAACCACCTGACCAGTCGTCTTTCTATCGCCTCATATGCGTGTGAACAAAAAGCAAGATACTTGATAGAATCACTTATGATCGTTTGTTGAAAACGCTAGTACGGGTTCAGAAAATCTCGTTCTACGATTGTTGCAATACAATATAGAACTAGAATAAATATAGAACTAGATGCCGAATTGGGGACTCATTGGATAGGCGTCTCCAGGTAATACCACGAGGATAGCATATAAGACGAAAAAATGTCTTCATCTCGGCAGATTGGGGTCAAGAAAAAGGGTCTTGATAAGAATACAGTCGCATATTCATATTTCTGATCTTATGCTGAATTTATATGGCGAAATCATTATAGCGGTAACTGCGCAGAGTTTTATAAGGTAGCAGCGGGTGTTCCACAGGGATCGGTACTTGACGCTCTTCTTTGGAACATTAGGTACGGTGGTCACTAAGACTGCGAATTTCAAGCGATGCTACGATTGCTGGATTTGCCAACGATACAACTATTGTAGGGGAGGCGAAACACTTCGCTAAAGTGGAGAGGATCGTGAATGATGTGGTCGCGCAAGTAAAAACATGGATAGATGAAGCTGGATTGGAGCTGGCAGGACAAGAAGTAAGAGGTCTTAAACACGTGTCTTAAACACGGTGGCTACAAAGGTACAAGGAGGGCACTGATTTCAACATATGCTATGATGCTGTATGCTTGCTCAATATGGGTCGAAGCTCTCGCAGTGACGATGCCGTATAAACAGTTTCCACCAAGATATTGTCTACCACACCGAGCCTAATATACAGTTTTTCGATCACCTCGGGGAAGTAGCACTAGTGGTCGCTGGTGATGCCAAGAAATGCCAACGCCACGGACTGAAAGGATAATCTATGGGAAATGCGAATTAGATCAGAATATGACAAACACGCTGGGAGAGTGAAGTGAAGGCTAGAAAAGTGAACTACTGCTTGACCCCCTTTTTAAATAGGCACTGGTGCTTTAGAAGTTATGTGCTTTTATTCAAACATGACTACCGACCTGTGAGAATCCGAAGGAATATGTCGAAAATGTTGTGTTTAAATGCAGCAGGTGTGGAGATCATATCGGTTCAATGATTGAACATATTTTGGAGAGTTTAAATGGATGGAACGACGTGGATAAATTTGACACGATCGTCCTGGTGAAATTTCGTCAAATATAGGGAGAACCAGTGAAAGGTAATGGAAGTGATGACAAGGGGGCATCACATGAGGTGAGCGGACAAATGCTACCATCCACCGCGAAGCAAATTTTTAACGATAGTCCCGTGGGGGCGTTTGGCTGGACAGTTTAGGAGGTGTAGTCTAGTATGTGGGTTCCAGATATTGTGAATCGTACATGCAGAGGTCCCTGGCTATTAGAATCTACGAGGTGTGGAACTCCGGATCGAGAGAAAGAAAAATAAAATAATCACTATACAAGACGTATGACAACGACTACATCGCTGTATCAACCCAGAAATCCAGAAAAGCGCAAATGAAAAAAAAATCCTCATCTAAGAAGCCATCAAACAGAAAGTAGACACTTGTTTAACGAGAATACACATACTTCTACAAATACGAAGGAATATTTACAGCCTCCGGAAAAAAAGCGGAATGCAAAAATAATTTCAAATATACGCAAGAAGTTTCACTTCTATTGGGTATCCTCATGACGCATAGATTATTCTACTTGTTGTTTACTGCATATTTTAAGTGCTCGAGCTTAGAGTTTTAGTGCATATAAATCCGAACCCTACTTTTAACTTAAATATACATACATACATAAGTCATAACTTACTCATTTTCTCTGACCAATGTTTCTTACGCCACATCGTGTTGCAATCATCGCTCCAGTACAACAATTCCATGCCATTCTTTAGATCTCTACAAGTAACGAAAAATGCCTGAGATTCAATGTAAACCAAATTAACGTTGCGCTCGTCAAAACTTGGAGCCGGTCGTATATAACGCAACCAATTCGATGAGTTGGGGTTATCACACAATAGAAATTGTGATTTCTCTGCACCAGCTTCGCATATCTCAAAGATCCATTTCATATCACTGGCCTCGCGAATGTCTGCAGACTGAACGGATTGACCAATTAGAGGGCCCAATTTAATGAAGGCTCGCACCTCGGTACGAGCGAATACGCCCGTAACATTTGGCTCTACGTTGTGTAGTTCAAATTCAGCGGGCACTGATGCTTCAGCAAAGGTGATCAGAGGTTTCGTTTCTACCTCGGACAGTTGCGAGGAATCGTCCATGTCCTCATCGTCATCGCCGTGTAAATGTTTGGCTTGGCGCTGAGCGTCCACATTGAGTTTTGCCAAAGCCTCAAGATTTTTTCGTTCCACCCACTCGGCCAGATCGACGGCATCAGTGACAGTGCCAATGGCTGTACGCAGAGGACAAACTTTGTAATCGTGACCCAGTGAACAATCTCGACAAGATTGATGCGACCGGAAGGCAATGTCAAGTTCATCTTCTTCTTCGACAAAGTTCTGTTCGTTCTTCATTTCACTAGCCAATGCTTCTTCGTCCAACTCTTCGTCCTCCTCATCATCATCCGTGCCCTCGATACCACAATCCTCGTCCTCGTCTATAAGGGAACCGGGCGGGTTCATAACTTTCGTCCCCTTCTTACTCTTGACGCGCACATGGAAGTTACTGTTGTTGCTGGGACCATTGATACCATCAATGCCATCACCTGTTATGGAGGTGCCAGCGTCATCATCCTCGTCTTCCTCATCATCGCCGAAACCATCACCCTTCTTTAGGCACAGTGCGAAGGACTCCTTCGATGCTGATTTTTCTTCCAGTTCACTTTTGATTTTCTCCGCTATGCGACAGTCCAGTACTTCGGGCACCACATCTCCAGTACGGGTTTCCCCGGCAGCCAACTGTTTTTTCGCCTTCACAGCAATGTTGGAGAAGTTTTTCAATTTATTCAAGCCATTGAGGTTGTTGTCACTAAATTGCACCCGCTTCTTGTATTTGCGTTTCGTTGGTGGTGGTGCATCCCCAGGTGTGACAGTGACAGTGGCAGGAGTGGAGGCAGCAGTTGTGGGAATAGGAGTGCTGCAGTTTTCACCAGTTTGACTGTTGCTGCCGAAGTCTTTAACGCTAAGGTTGGGTTCAAGTTTGAAGTTGCTATCGAAGGATTTGGTAGGTGTTGTCGATCCTGAAGGAGGTGGTAAGCTGCAAGTAAACAAAGTGACAAAAAGTTAGATGTATTATATGAGAGAGAAGATCTTAGAAAATACTGAAGGTAAGGAGGTAGGTTTAACATTAAGACACTTCATAAGATTTAAGGAGAAGAAACTGGATGATATACTGAAAGAACATTTCTTCGTTACAGGGTTGACACATGTTCGTTAGGTTGTCTATGTCGATGCAATGAAATGTTCGTTTATTCGACGATTTTGTCATTGCTGTAACGAAACGAGCCATATATAACACCTCGATAAATTGCTGATACAATTAAATTTTCGCTGGTTCAACGAACGCCTTAAGTGTACTTTTAGGAGTAAAAAGTGTTATACCCTAAAACTGTGAAGTGTTTGAGATTTGACCTAATGCTATTTGAGTTATTTCAAACTTTTCAATATTTAGTTAATTGGTCATGGGGTTTTGTAAAACAGTTGCAGCTGACGAAACGAGAGCGTTGCTGCAACGAAACTTTGCTTTAGGCGACGTATACGATGCCGTGTTTAATCTAACACATGGAAATTTTACTATTGATACCCTCCATCATATAATGGGGGTATATTCGCTTTGTCTTGTAGAGGTAAATGTGTTTAGAGGAAAAAGTAGGCGGTGCCACTCCCCTTTCTAGAGTAATGAAAAACTGTGAAATAAGCCAAGTACTTCGCCCGATGGGCTTGACTGTTGGCCACTACTCCAAAGGGAATTGTTTCTAGCTGTACATATGCGGATGATGTCGTGGTGATGGTAAAAAGTCCCTCTATCTCCGTGATAAGTGAAGTCATGGTTAATATCTGGAGAGAGATCAGCACTTGAGTCACAGGCTGAACAGTATTGACTGACAGTATTCTCAAATAGGTGAACTGTTCCACAACATCGGCTACACTCACTCAATGGTATACGACTAGAGTTGTCGGCTAAGGCGAATTATCTGGGTGTATTCCTGGATCCGAAACTGAACTGGTAACTTAATATTGAGCACAGAGTTTAGAAGGCGCAAGATGCCTTTTACGCTTGCAGGAAAATATTTGGGAGGACATGGGACCTAAACCCGAGGATGGTATTATGAATGTAGACGGCGGTGGTTTGAAACGTTTTGACCTATGGAGTATCGGTATGATGGTCGGCAATGGAGAAAGATTGAAAACTGTCAATAGTGCAGAGAACAGCATGTGTTGGCGTGACAGGGACATTACGGACGTGCTCTTCTGCTGCTCTCGATACGATGATGAATTTTCATCCGATTGAACAGTTTGCCAAGAGTGTAGCGGCAACGAGCGCTTTGCGGCTTAGAGAGCTGAAATGTTGGACCCAACGAACCTATGGGCATAATAGGATTCTGTGCAATTTGCCTAGTGGTGTTATACCTGAAAGAGCGCACTATGCTAGTCCAGAGTTGAACTTCCGAAAAAACTTTAGAAAAATCATACCGCGTCGAGAAGAATGAAAGAACCATTACAGGAAGTTGACACAGTAATTTTTATGGATGGATCTAAGACCGATAGTGGAGTGGGAACTGGGGTTTACTCAACGTCACTGGGTATAACAGTATCAATAGGTCTCTTCTCGTATAACCAAACGCCGATAAGGGCCCTGTCCTCAGAGGAGAATAAATCGGTACTGGTGCGTGAATGCAGGAGTCTGCTAGATGAGACCGACGGCATGACAAGCCTATCCCTAAAATGGGTTCCGGGTCATACGAATATAGCCGGAAACGAAGCCGCAGATGAACTAGTCTGGAAAGTTGCATGTGAAAATGCGGATGGACGAAACATGACGAAAGGCCTTTAAGAGTGGTGGGTAACGTGATTGATCACCACTTCCACCAGGAGGGAGACAGAAGCTGGAGAGAACTCACTACCTGTCGCGTACCATGGGCTATATGGCCTAGATATGATGGTAAGAGAACCGTGTTCCTGAGGACTCCGAACACGAATACAATAACAGTCACTGGACGATTGGTAAACATGCTGTTAACATGGGAATACAACACAGCCATTACTGTCATAGTTGCACCGACGAACTTATAGCGGAAACCCATGAAAACTATCTCCTACAGTGCCCAGCCTTGGCAAGTATTAGACCGACAACTTTGGGAAAACCTTTTTTTTTGACGGAATACAGGAACTGGGGAGTATTGAATTTAGTCTACTTCTAAAATACATTATCAGTATAAATTGGGTATAAGTGGGTAACCTCAATCTAGTACGATACTGGCACATTCATTTCTGTTCTTTATTTTCTTGCCAGGGTAACGTGGCTATTCAAAACAGCATCACTGCTAATTGGGTGAGCATCCTTGGGAGGAACTCACAGTCACTCGAACCTAATCGAGCCTAACACTCCAAAATACTAACTGCCTACACACATAAACGATCACTCACTGTACAAGACGAACGTCAACGATTTCCTTGCGATATCATCGAAGAAAACGTGAGACAGACACAACCATAAATAATAAAACCTCATCTACGATGCCGTCAAAACAAACGAACACATGTACGAACGATTATTCACAGTCATCGGACAAAACAGCGGAATGTTGGTTTTCAGTTGTTTCGGCTTAAGGTCATATGAATAAAAAGAAAACACCTCAGGTATTTCTTTTTAAAATTTTATTAATATTTTTCAATATTTCGACCAACTTCGTTGATCATTTTCAAGGATCTGATAAAACAAGAATAAACACAAAGTATTCATAAACATTATTGAACAGTTCAAACAAGAATCAACAAAAATAAATAAATAATTTTCCCCAAAGGCAGAACGATTAATTTTAATTACATTTTGAGATAAAACAGAGCGTGTCAAAGTTTTTCCGCAGGCTTATGTCAACTGATTTGTTCTTCTCTTGAATTTGTCAATTGTGTGCCTATACACTTGTGCACATTGATCTGTATCTCGTTTGAAATTAAGTCTTTTCTCCAATGGAACGTCAATTACATGCAGCATTTTCTGGAAGAGGCGTCTTGAGCAATTTTCCTCTTCAGTCAGAATTTCCACGTCGCCAAAATTAGGCTTGTGTCCGGTTAAAGTACAGTGGGCTGCGAGTGCTTTCTTTTGTTCTATCGGCATATAATTCGCTTCCTGGTCCGACTTATGTGCAGATATTCTAGTCGGTATGTAAAAATAGTTTGAGCTACGCACTTAAAGTTTCACTTCTGTCCTGCTACACTATGTATATGATTAACTTCAACTCATGTGTTGGTAAATATTTTGTTCGAGACAATGACTTTGGTAAAACACTACGGATCTTAATAATATTTGATACTAGGCTATGCTTCGTGTAACTACAGTCACCTATTAAAAAATGGGAGATTGATTTAGCAACGCCCACTTTGGTATCTCCCGAAAGAAAGTAGTGTGATCGCCTGATTGTTCGACACGTTAACTCCCGTTCAACAGAATCGACCATAATTAATTTTGAAATTAGGCAATATTTCGTCAGACGTCAGTCTGCTATTGAAAATATGCGATTGTGCCACAGTCATTCTGGTACCTTACGTACAAACTCTTACTCTGGTCAAATACAACAGCGTTCCGTCAAATACAATCGATCAATCGATCTGTTTAACCGATTCCCACTATGTAATTGAAAATGTATGATGTTGCCTCGCAAGACGTCTTGAATGGTCATTCAAGACATTTGAATTTTTCAAGGCATGTACTGTAGCGAAGTTCTCGTAGGTGTATGAAGTTGTAGAGTACAAGAAGCCAATACTACTACTTCTATATACTTCGCTTCACATCGTATTGTGTTTTTGTGTGCATGCACATAAACATATACCTGAATGCTTTGCCGACAGTACTCCGAAGTACCTGGTTGACCCAACTTCGCCACAGTACATATCTTGAAAAAGCAAATGTCTTGAAAGACCATTAAAGACGTCTTGTGCAGATGTCTAGTGTAAGTGTGTTTTTTTTGTCGATAGGCATCTACACTGAGTATATTTAAACACTCGTCAAAAAGTCATAGGAAAAGTAGACATTTTTGACGTTAATGAATAATTCCAACTTATTTAGTTGTCTTAGATCCGAGTTATTTTTAAAGTTGCAATTTCCTTTAAGGCTAAGATATCATGTTTTCTCCGGTTAGTGATTAGAACCACGTCGAGTAAACCTTTGATTTTGCTCTACACTGAAAAGATTTTCTTCATAAATAATATGAAATCCTTCATGGATTCTATGAATTTCTTCAATAATTGTCAGCCAAACGATCATTTCACAGGATCTATGAACCACTCACAGATTTAATGAAACGTAATTTATGCAATTTGTTCATAACATCTGTTTTCATAGATCGTTTATCAGATCGTAGATCGTAGATTCGTCATCAGCGATGGGTTTGAATGGAAATTTTTATAATACATATTAAATTAACGAAAATGTTCTTAGGAATAATGAAGACTGTTTCATAGATATTACGAAGATATATTGTTAACTGCGGAAAAACGAGTTGAAAATCTACGAAATTGACAGGGTAGTGCGGGAGAAGTAAATGACATCCATTATTCTAGTGATGTAGAATTTTGTGTAGTAGTTGTATCGAGTTTCAGAAGATTTTACAAATCTTAAGTGTCTACGGGTATAAGAAGAAATGGAAAATTTATGAGAAAGAAGAAATGAAAGGAAAGTCCATATTTCATTAGTTAACAGAACAGAAAAACTTTTCTAAGAGAATTTTTTTCCATTAAAATCCGTTTTCATTAGTAACCTGAAAGAAATTCAGTTTTTTTTTGCAATATTCAAATACGCATGTGGAAGACAATTTTCGGAAGATTTATCAATATACATCTGTAAAACATTGATGCATCACTGTTTCGCTGTTATTATCAGGCGAAAGGAAACTTTATATCCCCTGGGGGTGGGGGGTTGGGGGACATACCAAAGCGATTTGGACCACAAGAAGAATCTGCGACTACACCATCCACACCGTCCACAGCATCAAATGCTTAACTATTCCCACATAAAACTATAGAATATCAAACAGCAACCACAACAATGCCAAGGAGTATACCAGGAATCGAGAGTAAGCGTTGATGATTTAGGGGGAGGAGAAGAGAGGAAGAGGAAACGGATTCGGTGATTTTCTAAAAGGAGAAGTAGAAACAGAATCACAAGCATTGAAGCACACTAGTAAACAATACATTTGTATAGTTGAAATCATAATAAGCATGGGGCGTTTGTTTGTATTTGTGTAAGTTCTCATGTGTTCCTTGCATGTATACACATGCATACCATACGTATGAACTTAGATACATATTTATACAGTAAATCGAAAAAGAAAAGACCTACACTACTATATTGAAAAGGTTATATTTTTCATATTACAAGAAAGAACATCTATGGATACGTAACATTTTGGGTAGAATTTAAAATATTCACAGGGAACACGAAAGATGCAGGCGTTCGAACAAATTTGACACTTAACTAAGAAAGTTTAGTGATCATAAAGGATTACATATCCTCTCACCAGCACATAATTGAAAATCTAACAAGCTTGTCCGTAACGGAACGGGTAGCCTATCACTTCCGGAAAAAAATGTTGTGCCAATCTGCTACACGGAAAAATTTACTTCATAAATATTATGAAATCTTTGTAGATTTTATGAATTTCTACCATAATTTCCGGGAAAGAAATATTCCATAGTGTCTATGAAACATTTTCATAGATTCTATGTAACGAAACAAATGAAACTTGTTCATAACTTCTATGAAACTTTTTCAAGGATTCTAAGAACGCAGTTTTTGAAATTTTGTTCATAACATCAATTAAACATTTTCATAGATTTTATGAAACCTGATGTGGCCATCGTTGGTGCAATTGTTACATGAGACGGGGGTTCGATCCCTGCTCTGGCCACCTTACATTCGCTTTGTGACGGCGACACTATCTAGTACTTACCCATGAAAAAGCTTCTTAAAATACCGTTTGGAATCGGTGTACAATTATAGGTACCCTAATCAGTGAGTGCAAAACTAGAAAGCGAACAGATCACTGGTTGTGAGAATTTCTCAACAATCGCTTAATGGGATGTAATGGGAAACCACTGTTGTTTGTCGAAGAATTATAGTTCATACGTATGCTGCCTGACAAACTTTACAGTCTTTGCAGATCTATCCACTTAAGTTGAGTCATAATATCATATACACTTTAGAATCGTGTGGAAATTGTATTTTATGCCTTTATTTTTGTTATTTGCTGTACTTTTATGTACCAATGTTTTTATGAAACGTCAACCCGGTTTTGTGTTTCGGTTCTTGCGGACTTCGAGAATGTTGTAAAAACAGAGGATTTATTATCTTACTCGTATTATGGAGCTGGGAGTTACAGAGTGAAGGTTCCAATTGGGGCTAGGTGGATGTGTATGAATATTGTCGGGTAATTGACGTTATTGTGGGCGACGGTGGTGCGCAGCTCTCATGCATGAGATCCTGGGTTCGATCCCTGCTCTGACCACCTTACATTTCTTTCGACGACGGTCAAATCACATAGTGACGGCGACACTATCGAATACTTTGCCATGAAAAAGCTTCTCAATATACCGTTCGGAAACGGTGTAAAACTGTAGCCAATCAGTGTGAAGCTCTCCCCAGTCCCTTCAAGGGATGTTATGGGAAACTATTTATTTTATTTATTTAACTAACGTTATTACACGCTGAAAAATACGGCCACTGTAACATTATGCAGGAACCATGTATATGTTTGGAACATCTATATACTTACGTGCAAGCATTGTTTTCATGAATTGAAGGTCTGCTGCTTTTTCGATTCGTTGCTGTCTGTCATGTTTTTGTTTTCAGCAGTTTTCAACAATCAAATCCATATTTGTGTCATAAACACATATATTATAGCCTACTAATCATTGTGTCTAAAATATGTAATATTGAATAGCAAACACAATGTGTTTGAACACAAGTATATCTACTATATTTGTGAAATGCTACAAACATATGTTTGCATCCAAACAAAAAAGAAAGTCAGAGTTTTTGGCGTGTACTGGATCTATTACACTGACAAAAAGTGTGTTTACATTTATGAAACGTTTCCTACATCCGATAAATTTGTCGTCACTTTAACGAAATATTTTAATTGTTGTACAAAATTGTGGTTCTGGAACAACACAATATTCGCTGCTGCAACGAATACATTAATTGTGCATATTGAAGCAAAAAGGTTAAGGAATAACGCTATTAAGTGTTTGAGATTTAAACTAGTATTATTTTCAATATCTAATACTTTTTGCAATATTTGCTTTATGAATTATACATGTTGAAAAAACAGAGGCTCCAGCAACATATTGCAGGAACCATGTACATGTTTGCAAGCCTCGTTTTCATGAATTGGAAATCTGCTGCAGTTTTTTGCATCTGGGTCACAAAATCATATTGAGCTGGCAAGAAAGTAACTTCGGGTTTTTTCATATAGATGGTGCTTTTGTTATTTACTAAATGTTTTTGATCAGCTGACCAGCCTGTGCAAGCCTGGGATAGCTTAGGGAGACTAACTGGAGAGAAAATTGGCAAAATACTAGGCGGTTGGAAGAGTATTTTATGTATCTTTTGTAAGGCCTCTGACTAAGATAGATTGTAAGTGGACAATAAAATTACAAAAAGACTTCAAATGTCGGTTTGAAAATCCGACATCAGGTCAGGGATTTGCATATTCGTTATGTCGCATTTAAACCCCAGATTATAGCGGCCATGTTCTCTAATCTTTGCCGTTTACACCACCCAATTTTGAGATTATAATGTCTTTTAAGGTGGAAAATTGTTGCTATGTTCAATTTAAAGCAACTCCGTGCCGGAACAACACGTTGGCACAACAGAAGAATTAAATTGGCGGCTCTAGTTATGCCAGTGTTGTACAAATTTGGAGTGTTTTTGAAATAACTGAACTGAACTTTTGCGGCTACCTAAACGCTACCTAAGCACTACCTAAACGGTGTTAAGAATCATTCCTAGGAAGTTCATATGTTCTATAAAAAATAAATAAATGGTTTCCCATTACATCCCATGAAGGAATCGGGGAGAGCTTCTCACAACCAGTGAGCTGTGCGCTTTCTAGTTTTATACTCACTGATGGGGACCTACAGTTATATACCGGTTCCGAACGGTAGTTTTGAGAAGCATTTTCATGGCTAAATACTCGATAGTGTCGACGTCACTATGCTACTATATGTTCTAGAAAGTTGTTTATTGAGATCTTTGGTACATTTTTGTTGTTGATTGTTTCCTTGAATTTTGTACGGTTTGCTACCTATGGAGCTGAACAGGGGAAAAATGTAAAAAAGATGAAGTTTTTTTGGTTTTATATGTTCACAATTTTTGTTCTTTATGACAAGAGCTACAACTTTCCTCAGAGAGTAAATTAAAATTCCGAACAGTTTGCAAGATATGAGCCTGACAAAATGATATTTTTTTTTGCAAAAATTACACCGAGGCCCCATATGTTTGGGGCCCATAAAAAAAGTGCATGATTTTGGGAAAAACTGGGGGACGCGGGTCTTTTTTTTTGGTCTTTTATCACGTAGCCGTGTCCGTATATGGTTATGTATATTTTTTCGTGTTGCACTGTGTATTTCAATGCACTCGCAGCTTCACTGGTTGAGAGAAGCTCTCCCAATCCCTTCATGGGATGTAATGGGAAACGGGTGTTTTGTTTAGCAGCTTTTTGATAATGTTATTGTATATAACTATACAAATTCCAACCATGTTTAAATAAACTATATAAAAGAAATGAAATAATCAAGATATGACGCGAGAGAGAAATTCGTTTGAGTGAATTGTATCGACTATTGGTTCTGTTTTACGAGGGTTGCCAAATTGCGCACTAATATTAATTGTCTATTTCTTAGTCGTGGCTGCAAAGACGATCTAGGATTAGACGACCAGAAGATGAGCGCAATTTGGCAACCCTGGTAAAAGAGGAGCAAATACTGCTAGAAATTCATTCAATGGCATTTTGCTCATATCTTGATTATTTCATACTTTTTGCATAGTTTATGTAATTTTACTTCAACATGGTTGGAATTTGTATAGTTATATACAATAACACTATCAAAAAGCATCTCATGTATTGAAATATCCAATTGAAGAGAGTAAGAGAGGGAACAGAGAATGACTAGGGTTTCACTCGTTGTGTTTGTTGGCATTTGAGTGTAGAGAAATTTTGACTGTCTACTTGTACATCGTTTTTGCTGTCTGTTTAAACAGTTGATTTTTTGTGTATGTTTTATCATGGTTGCTGTTTTTTGATACTTAGTAGTGTTGCATCAAATTGTACACCAGTTTAAAATGAGGTTAAAGAGTAAACGTCAGATTTTATAAATTAAAATTGTATGAGTAATATTCTGGGTCAGCGTGGGTTAATGGATTGAACTTTTGAAATGCGCATACCTTGGTTAGTGTAAACAAAGATAGACGACCTCAAGTTGTGCGCAATTTGGCAACCCTCGTAGTCAATTATGTAGCGTGTAGCGTTTAGCAAAATATTGAATAGTACAGAATTTCCTTAAGATCGATGGTGGTTTAAGAGAATTATAGGGTCGATCAACCGGTCATCCGCCAACATTTGTATGGTACCAGAATGGGTGTGGCAAAACCATTCATCTTCCATAGGAGAGTGGTATTTGAACAAATATTGTCTAGAACAAAATGTCATAAATATTGGTTCGATTTTGCGGGTCTTCTCGTGCCGAACAACAAGATGCCTAACAACTTTTATATGGGCGGTGCCATAATGGGCGTGGCAAAATCACCCTTGCCTTTATCGGTTATTGGCGTTTAATGTCGTGAAGCCGTATACGTAAGGTCGGAAGTGTTTCACGCGATTTATCGGATTGACAACCTGGACGACCTACAAGCTTGTGTATGGGAGGTACCAGAATTGTCGTGGCAATCTCACACATTTTCTTCAGTTAAGTAGATATTTACAGATTATTAACCAGTGGGGGAGTTGAAGCTAATCACATCTACCAGACAAAAGTTTTTGAAGAAATATTATTTTGTACTAAATGTGTCAATTTGTATGGGAGGTACCAGAAGGGGCGTTGTCAAAACGCCCATTTTCAATCCCAAACTAAGTTTGAATAAATAATAGTCACTCACAAAATTTCATTGTGATCGGTAAAGAATTACGGCAGTTATCGTGTTGACCAGCCAGCCAGCCAGACAGACAGACATGGCTCAATCGTTCTAAAGCGAATTTCATCCAAAGATTCTGAGGGTCTAATATGGCTCTTCTATATGTTAATTTGTTTTCCGTATTGAATGATATATACCCCCATCTCTATGGGTGAGGGTACACGTATGTATATCAAAATGATGAGTTTTTGCATTCACCTGATGTAACTTAACTCAACGTTCAGGGAGTCTCTACTGCACTTCTCCCTCTTTGCTTTAATAGAGGACATTCGTTTTGGAAATTTGAGATCTGTTCACAGATATTTTTTGTTCAGTAGTGCCACTTATAACACTGAATATAAATAAAAGTTCAAAAATTTCGTTATTGAAATCTTCAGTTGCCAATGTTGTGTGAGGATTATGCTGTAGCACTTGTCTATAACTTTCACCGCTGAGCTCTCGTTGACCTCACGCTGTGTAATGCCTCGATGTGAGCGTCGTGTCGTTTTAATATTATGTGCTGCGCCCTTTGTTGAGTGTGCAGAGCTTACTGCTTTGCCTGTGCTGCTGCGGTCGGTGAAATAACATAGTATCTCAATGTTGAAGTAAACGGTGTTAAGAATCAATCCTAGGAAGTTCATATGTTCTAGAAAGTTGTTTTATTGAGATGCTTATTGTAGATGGTTGTTTCCTTGAATTTTGAACCGTTTGCTACCTATGGACTTGAACAGGGCAAAAACGGTAAAAATATCGAATATTTTAAAGTTTTTTGGGATTTTGATGTTGAAGATGAAATTTGTATATGTTCACAATTTTTGTTCTTTATGACAAGAGCTAGAACTTTCCCTCATAGAGTAAATCAAAATTCCGAACGGTTTGCAAGATATGAGCCTGATAAAATGATCACTTTTTTGCAAAAAATGACACCGAAACCCCAAATCTTTGGGGGCCCATAAAAAAGTGCATGACTTTGGGTAAAACTGGGAGCCACGGGTCTTTTTTTGATCTTTTATCACGTTTTTTCGTGTTGAACTGTGTAATCATAATAAATCTGTAAAGAGTACAAAAACGAAATACATTTGCATGTCAGAAGTTCGAACCTTGACATAAGAAAATTGGACCAGATGTTACCACCTGGTAAAAAATACATCTTGGGAGTAATAAACGACACAACCAGAAAGGTAAGCCGAATGGAGGTCGGCTTTCCATCTGCCGATTGGGTAAGCTACGTATAACTGCGAATTAGGTGCGTCAAAAAATTATTTAATATACATAATTTAGACGAGATGTTGTAAAAAAATACGGGGGATAAAGACGTAATTTTAAATTCTAAAAAAATAACCGCGGTTTTGAATGTAAGTTTACCAAAATTCATCAAAATGATGTAAAACACGTGAAAAACATGACCATTTATTTAAAGTAAATTTTCATTGCATCAATGAAATTTTACATCAAAATTTAGAAGTTTTATTCAAACTCACATTAAACTGATTTTTATATGAAAATCTTATTCATAATTGAAAGAGATTTTCATGTATGAAAATTTTATTAAGTATAAAACATTTAGTTATAAAATAATTTTAATTTTGAAATTTGAAAAAAAGTTTTCAAAAGCATAATTAATTCTTATTCACGTCATAAAATCAGTTTGAAATTTGATTAAAAAATTGTTTGGAAATGACATTTAGAACTTATGGAAGCAGAAAATCATATTTGAAAATAGAAGTCATGTTTCTTAATTCTAAAGTTTTATTACAATTCGAAAATCATATCATTTGCTATTATTTTTTTAATTATTAACTTAAGTTAAACCGGTTAACCTACGTCAAAAAACCGGTTTCCGGTGTGTTCGAAAATTACCTTGTTTAAATAACCGGCACACGGTTAATAGGAACAAAAGCGGTTAACCGGTTTTTTGGTTTCGGGTTTGGACACTCTAGTCGTAACGCTTCACTCGTTATGTTTGTTGGCATTCGAGTCAAGAGACAGTTTGACTGTCTACTTTAGTACATAGTTTTTGGTGTAAATGCCGCAGTACTCAGCATTCCAACATAAAAAAATAAAATAAATGGTTTCCCATTACATCCCATGAAGGGACCGGGGAGAACTTCTCACAATCACTGAGCTGTGCGCTTTCCAGTTTTCACTCACTGATTGGGACCTACAGTTTTACACCGATTCCGAACGGTATTTTGAGAAGCTTTTTCATGGCTATATACTCGATAGTGTCGCCGTCACTATGCGAGGTGACCGCCGCCGAAAGAATTTTTTTTTTTTTTTTTTTTTTTTTTTTTCATAAGTTCCAACATAAGTTTTGTTAAAATCTTAAATCTTGAAATCCGGGTTTCGCAAAAACTTTATTTTTTGTGAATACTGTAAGTGGTAAACAGGAAAGTGTGCATTCGCGTTATTAATGCGTCAGACCAACAAACAACATCAAGTTTGCCATACATCACAAACACACGAATGTGTGTTTGTATATGTCAGTACAACACCACGCAAACACATACACACACATTCGCACACTCAATAGCAATCGCACTACAGCTACAACATGTGCACGTTTATTACGCCAATGCCTCCTTTAGGGAATTTATGTGGCCGCCCAACAGTACGAATCTAACGACTTTGGGTGTTTGGGGCTTGAACAAGGATGCATGTGTGAGAGAGTACATGTTTACGGTAAATAAGCAAAGACATTGAAAGTAAACAGAAGCGTATGGTACGACAATGTACTTGGGGATGTGTGCACATGACAATACATGAATGTGTGAGGGGAGGGTGTAGTTGTAGTAGAAAAGATTAACAACACAATCAGCGACGACGACTACTACTACACGACTCACTGGAGTGTGATGGAAGAACATTGAATTTGTGGCAGTGTTGCCAATCACAACCAAAAGCTTGTGTGTCTGACTATTGAAGAATTTTAAATGGGCGTGTATGCTGCTCTAACTGACAGTCATTTCTTTTGGCCGTATGTAGCTCGTTGAGTGTTGGCCACACTACAAAGCAATCAGCCATAAAAAATCGGAGAAAACTATACGTCCACCTCGGTGTGAATACAAATGAAAAGCGTGCAGATAACGAAAACCTTGCACTACAAAAACGCTAAAAAAATACATAAAATTATTACCACTTGGCATACGATCTTGTTGTTTGGATGCAAACACATACATCGTGTTTGTAGGTTGTCGCATATGTATATAGAATACTTGTGTTCAAACACTTAATGTTTGCTATTCAAAATTACATGTTGGAGACACAATGACTAATAGGTTATAATATATGTTTTAGTGACCCAAAAGTGCCTTTGTTTGTTGAAAATAGCTGTAAACAAAAACGTGACAGACAACGAAAAAGCAGCAGATCTTCAATTAATGAAAAAAATGATTACAAACATATACATGATTGCTGCAATATGTTTCTGGGACCATCTTTTATCAACAACGTTGTACGATATGCACACAAATTAATGGTGTCCATTAATCTGCCATGAAGGGATTGAGGATAGTTTCTCACAATCAGTGAGATGGGCGATATGTGATAGTTTTACACTCACTGATTGGGACCTACAGTTTTTTAACTGTGAGCATTTGAGAAGCTTTTTCATGGCTAGATACTCGATAGTGTCGCCGTCACTATGCGAGGTAACCGCCGCCGAAAGAAAATTTAAAGGTGGTCAGAGCCGGGTTCGAACCCAGGATCTCATGTACAAGAGCCGCGCACACTAACCATTGCACCACCGACGGCCACAACATGTTATGTTATGTTAGGTTATGTTGGGTTAGGTTATGTTATGTTATGTTATGTTATGTTATGTTATGTTATGTTATGTTATGTTATGTTATGTTATGTTATGTTATGTTATGTTATGTTATGTTATGTTATGTTATGTTATGTTATGTTATGTTATGTTATGTTATGTTATGTTATGTTATGTTATGTTATGTTATGTTATGTTATGTTATGTTATGTTATGTTATGTTATGTTATGTTATGTTATGTTATGTTATGTTATGTTATGTTATGTTATGTTATGTTATGTTATGTTATGTTATGTTATGTTATGTTATGTTATGTTATGTTATGTTATGTTATGTTATGTTATGTTATGTTATGTTATGTTATGTTATGTTATGTTATGTTATGTTATGTTATGTTATGTTATGTTATGTTATGTTATGTTATGTTATGTTATGTTATGTTATGTTATGTTATGTTATGTTATGTTATGTTATGTTATGTTATGTTATGTTATGTTATGTTATGTTATGTTATGTTATGTTATGTTATGTTATGTTATGTTATGTTATGTTATGTTATGTTATGTTATGTTATGTTATGTTATGTTATGTTATGTTATGTTATGTTATGTTATGTTATGTTATGTTATGTTATGTTATGTTATGTTATGTTATGTTATGTTATGTTATGTTATGTTATGTTATGTTATGTTATGTTATGTTATGTTATGTTATGTTATGTTATGTTATGTTATGTTATGTTATGTTATGTTATGTTATGTTATGTTATGTTATGTTATGTTATGTTATGTTATGTTATGTTATGTTATGTTATGTTATGTTATGTTATGTTATGTTATGTTATGTTATGTTATGTTATGTTATGTTATGTTATGTTATGTTATGTTATGTTATGTTATGTTATGTTATGTTATGTTATGTTATGTTATGTTATGTTATGTTATGTTATGTTATGTTATGTTATGTTATGTTATGTTATGTTATGTTATGTTATGTTATGTTATGTTATGTTATGTTATGTTATGTTATGTTATGTTATGTTATGTTATGTTATGTTATGTTATGTTATGTTATGTTATGTTATGTTATGTTATGTTATGTTATGTTATGTTATGTTATGTTATGTTATGTTATGTTATGTTATGTTATGTTATGTTATGTTATGTTATGTTATGTTATGTTATGTTATGTTATGTTATGTTATGTTATGTTATGTTATGTTATGTTATGTTATGTTATGTTATGTTATGTTATGTTATGTTATGTTAAGTTATGTTATGCTAGGTTAGGTTAGATTGGGTTAAATTGGATTCAGATTAAATACAGTATATTGGTCAATGATAGAAAACGTACGGTCCCGTTGGAACCATATTATTAATGCCTACCGAGAAAGCACTGAGTTATATATCTGATATGGCGTTCAACTCATCAACTAATCTAGGGTCAAGGAAAGTGTATAGGTGTTCCAAGGTACCTGGGCAGTGGCAAATCAATGCTGCTCGCCTTCTTCCCTGTAACCACTGCAGTAATCACCATCAGAGACTCCAATACAATTCTCTCAATCGTACAGTAGCTATAAGGGAGGCGTTTAAAAGTTGAAGGAATTTGTTGAAAGTTAGAAGGATTTTGGTCTAATTTGTATTCAGAGGAAGATCTTACAAGTAATCACAGTGCCCCATTTGGACCTCAATATTAAAAGCGCATTTGCCTTAAACCATCATATCAACTCAGCAAATGCCACTCGTATGTCGGAGATCGCCGTCTCTCCAATCGCGTCATATACATTCCAGGTCCATTCATCCGCTATATTATATGCGGGGTTCTCCAACCGCATTCCAGGTGCATTTATCCATCAAATCAGTTTCCCAATACACCTGACTGTCTTTGGGTCTCAGGAAGTGTGATATTATGCATCTGAATCGCAATTGAACCCATGTTACCACGTACAAGACTAACGCATGCTAATCATTGCATTACTGATGGCGGTTCTCGATTGATTTTACTTGACCTGCATTATAGCGTGTGACTGTTCCAACTAGGAAATATCACGAATTAGAACTTTGCCATTTAAGGTGTTGACAACACTGCTCGACGTCACATCTTTGAAATTACATTTGTAGAAAACCAACGTTGTACATCGAGTCTGATATTTGCGAGTTTGGCTGTACATACATACAAACTTATGTTGATGTGCGTTTTTGGTATGTGGTCAGGATATTCGAGATGTATGTGGTGCTGCAGGGGAAGGACACGATAGCCGAGTGGAGGTCCTTTGCGGTGTTGGCAAAGAAAACCAAAAGATGTTTTGTTTTGAGTTTGAGGGGAACGGCGTGAACCCTGTGTGTGTGTGTGTGAGAGAGAGAGTGTGTACAATTTTAGTTTGTGCAAACCCCATTGAGATTTGCCATCACTGCGTGTCTATGTGTGCTTATAAACTTATAAAGTAGTGTAGCATACTTTAGTGCGAAAACTACACACAGCCACACACGCGCCTATACTCATTCAAAACAGTACATACACACAAAATCACACATACATACGAGTGCTTACATCCTCTTTGGCTAATGTTATGAACCAGGATAATGATGCGATTGTTTGTGATGACGATAATGCTGACGATGTTGTTGTCAATGCCAATGGAGATAATGATGTTGTTGTTGTGGCAGATCCACTGATGAATTTCCTGTGCAGTTTCATCCTGTGCCGCTGATTTTTAGTGTATAACCACACACACATATACTTACTTATGTATGTATGTATGCATGTATGCTGTAAGTATATATGGAGATATACATACACAGGCTACTGCACTGTGGGAGTGAAGTAATATTTTTTGCAAAACATTTGTGTAGAACTTAAATATAAATGAAGCTACATGTGTAACGATACTCATTAATAATTTCCACTAAGAATCTCTTGATACAGCTACCAGCTCTTGATACAGCACTATATTCCTCGCTTCTATGAAGCTAATGATTTGCAGTGATTTAGTGATAGCAGGAGAAATATTTTTTGTCTAAGATAGTACCACTGCTAACACTTTATAAAAAATTGTAATGAATTTTACTGCTTCTTTACTATTTCCCAGAAGCACTTCAGTACAAGATTCCAAAAATATCTATGTTCTAGTTTACTCCGTTGCATTTTTGACGTAAGAAGCAGAGTAGAGCTTGAAGAACCACGTACTGTTTCAAAATTGCCTGTATTTCAAAACTGTCAAGCAGATAGCAATATCACCATGTCATCCACAATTCTATTCATAGTTTTGAGCAGAAACGATTTTGGGCTTAATGGTTCGTGTTCGCGACTGTTGTAAAGAGTGTCTCAGTAATATTGGACTTTTTTAATTTAGTGTCATTTTTTTGTGCAAGTGGCAACTCTGAAATTTTGCTGCTGTCACATATGTTTAATCCGAAAGAACAACGCGTTGTAATTGTGAAAACATATTACAAAAAGTTGGAAAGTTATGTGGACCCCGGTCGCAAAATTCGAAGAATTTTCAGTTGAGAAAGTGCACCTAATGTGTCAACCATTCGAAGAGTGGTGAAAATATTTGAAGAAACTGGGTCAGTTATGGACAGTAAGACTCCTGTGCGTCAACGTCTCGGTCTCTTGAAAACATTGGTGCTGTAAACGAGAGTGCCAGCGAAAGCTCGAAAACATCAATTCGGCATCGTTCTCAACAACTTGAAATTTCACGAAGCACTACGCAGCGAATTTTGTCAAAAGACCTCAACCTCCGTGCGTACAAAATTTAGCATACTCAGGAGCTCAAACGGAAATCGCCGGTAATTCGTTCAATACCCATTTGTCAAGAAAATAAGTCATCTTCTCCGACGAAGCTCATTTCCATCTGAATGGCTTCGTGAATACACAAAAATTACCTTAAAAAATTCTGATGTTAACTGACCACCGAGATCATGCGATTTAACGCCGTGCGATTTCTTTCTTTAGGGGTTTGTGAAGTCTCGGTTTTATGGGAATAGACCGGAAATAGTTTCTGAGCTCAAATCCGAGATCCAACGCGTCATCGGTGAGATACAGCCACATCTATTTGAAAAAGTCATGGTAAATTTCATGAAAAGAGTAATGGACTGTCATCAGAGCCGTGGGCGCCATTTGACGGATATTTTATTCCACACTTAAGCGGAACATGTCTTCTTTACAATCCAACAAGAAATCTCACAAGTATGTGTTTTTATTTTAAAATGGAAATGTGCATTCCTACTGAAACACCCTTTACATGAGAACGTGACCACCTTTGTGATGGGAACGCTATCGAATAAGTGGCCATGACAAAGCTCCTCCAAAACCGATCGGAACCGTTGTCAAACTGTAGGCCGCCATCAATGCGTATAACATGTGAGAATCTCTCCCCTGTCCTGTCATGGGACGTCATATGAAAATATTTATTTTATTACTAATAGGTATAATGATATAATGTTACGATATTTGCATACAAGAAAATTATAGTTTTGAGCTAATTTAATTCAGTGGAAAGCTTATTTTTTGGAAAACTTCCCTAGAAATTTTACTAATGGGGTATGTTCATTAATTCGTGCAAGTGAGAGAATCATATGTAGTTTTCTTGAAAGATTTTTCGAACCGTAGAATAGTGACTTTCAAAAATTCAGAAATTCGATCTTAGTTCTGTTATCTGAAATTTAAAACCCTTTTGTCAGTTATTTTTGATCATGGATTTTTTTTGTAGGAAAAATAATGAGCTTTCACCGAATGTTGTTTAGAAGGAAATTAAAGAGCGAGTTTGGGAATAATAAAAATTATTAGCTTAGTAGACTATGAATATTTTTTATATTAACGTGTTCCTCAATAATTGGTCTATTAAACAAACAAAAAATGCGTTTAACTTACTTGTGGATTTGAACTAAGAGTTGGAGTAGGTGTCGGAGTTGCAGTCTTCTTTTTTTATTGACAATTTTACAACCTCCTGAAGTCGGATGCCTTACACATATTTTTATGTTGATTCTTGTTTGAATTGTTCTATAATGTTTATGAATACTTTGTTTATTCTTGTTTTATCAGATCCTTGAAAATGATCAACGAAGTTGGTCGACATATTGGAAAATATTAATAAAATTGTAAGAAGACATACTTGAAGTGTTTTCTTTTTATTTTTATGACCTTAAGCCGAAACAACTGAAAACTAATTAAACAAACAAATAAATAAATTAAATAAATAAATAATCAATATTCTTCGAGCTTGAGGTCAGATTAGCTGTTCTTGTATTTATTTTCCTCGATATTTCGCTACACCATTGTGTAGCATCATCAGGAGATATATTTAACAATTTATTTAAACATTATAATATTTATTATAAATATAATATTAAATATTTAACAAATAAAACAAAATAACAATTGTGAAAAAAATTATGTCAATTTAAAAATGTTCTAACAAATTTTCCCGCCTTTTTCAAAAGTTTCTGAAGTTACACAAACAAAAATAATGTTCGTATAAAGTTCATATAAATTAACCCAAAGAAAAAAAAAATATTAGATTGATAAACAATTTGTGCTTAAATGGTTCTACTTTTTACTAATAGGTTATCGAAAACCTTGCGTGCTGGCTCATCTTCATCCATTCTGAGAACATGACCCAGCCAACGCAATTTCTCTAATTTCATTCTCCCTCCCTCCCTCGTCAGAATACAAATGATATAGCTCTTGGTTCCAACGACGTCGGTACTCGCCGTTTTCTTTAACTGGGCCATATATTTTATGGAGAATTTTTCTTTCGTATACTCCCAGTTGTTTTTCATCCGCTTGCGATATGACCCAAGTTTCGGAGCCATACGCCAGGATAGGTAAAATGAGAGTATGGTATAGCTGGACTTTTGTCTGTCGAGAGGGAGCTCTGCTTTCTGAGCCCAAAATATCATCTATTTGTAAACGCAATTCTCCTATTTATCTCCAGTTGTCGTCGATGTCTTTGTTTACGGCGGATCCAAGATAGATAATAACACGAAAAGCCATATGTTGCTGGCGTATGCTGACGACATAGACATCATTTGGCGAAATTTGCGGGAGGTTACTGCAGTATTTTCAAGAACCGAAAAGGAATCATCGAAGGTGGGTCGTGCTGTTAATGAGGGCAAGACAAAATTGATGGTGTCAACGACTAGAGAAACCTCTCGACTTGGTCCGCACTTGAACGTTGACAACCGATTTAATTGTGAAGTGGTAGATGAATTTGTCTACCTTGGACCCGTCGTGAAAAAGGACAACACCGTCAGCCTGGAGATAGATAGGGGAATTGTGCTTGCAAATAGATGTTATTTTGGGCTCAGCAAGCAGTTTAGGAACAAAGCCCTCTCTCGACGGACAAAAGTCCAGCTATATCAGACTCTCATTTTACCTGTCTTGACATATGGCTCCGAAACTTGGGTCATATCGCAAGCGGATGAAAAACACCTGCGAGTTTTCGAGAGAAAAATTCTCCGTAAAATATATGGTGCTGTTCGGGATAACGGCGAGTACCGACGTCGGTGGAACGCAGAGCTATAGAATCTCTATTCTGACGTGGACATAGCTAGACGAATCAAAGTGGGCCAATTGCGTTGGCTAGGCCATGTTATCAGAATGGATGAAGATGAGCCAGCGCGAAAGATTTTTGATAACGTACCCGATGGAAGCAGGAAAAGAGGACGACCAAGACTCCGCTGGAAAGACCAGGCAGAAGAATCCCTCCGTATCATTGGTGTTACCAACTGGCGAGAAAAGGCGAAGGATAGAGCCAGTTGGAAGAATATGTTGAAATTTGTTTAATTTGTTTGTTTAATTAATATGTGTAAGACGTCTGACCTCATGAGGTTGTAATATAGTCAATAAAAGTAAGAGGGAGCTCTGCTTGCTGAGCCCAAAATATCATCTATTTGTAAACACAATTCATCTATTTATCTCCAGTTGTCGTCGATGTCTTTGTTTACGGTGGATCCAAGATAGATAATATCATCTAAAAAAAATGGTGTACTATAATATCCCATGAAGGGATTGGGGAGAGTTTCTCATAATCAGTGAGATGTGCGCTTCCTAGGTTTACACTCACTTATTGGGATCTACAGTTTTACACCAGTTCCGAACGGTATTTTGAGAAGATTTTCTTTGGCTAAGTACTCGATAGTATCACCATCACTAAGCGAGGTGACCGTCGTCGCAAGAAATGTAAGGTAAAATTAAATCGGATAAATCGGTTGTCGACATTCAAGTGCGGACCAAGTTGAGAGGTTTGTCCAGTCGTTGACAACATAAATTTTGTCCTGCCCTCATTAACAGCAAAACCCAACTTCGCTGATTCTTTTCAGATTCTTGAAAATACTGCAGTAACCTCCTCCAGTCCTAATTCGTCGAATTGCGGCAGAAAAAAACTCGGTTAACATGGCCCTATAGCGCGCACCGTCCACTGTTGTCTTTTAACCAGCGGCGTTCTCAAAAAAATGGCCCGATGACTCCTGCAGCGTGAACAGCGCACCATGCAGCCACTTTGAGCGGGTGTAATGACTCCTCGTGCATCACTCGTGGATTTTCGGTGCCCCAGAAGCAATAGCTTTGCTTGTTCACGTACCGGCTGAGGCGGAACTGAGCCTCATCGCTCATTATGATTTTCAAATCATTATGAATAAAAATGCGATAAAACGAGCCAGTATGGTAATCAATTGTGACGGCGCCCATTTCACCGATATCATCTTCTCGACTTAACCAATAAATTCTAAAGGTTCAAATAAACATTATCAAAAAACAGAATCGAAGTTTTTCATTTAGCAAAAAAAATGAGAGCCAAACAACATCGAATGAGTTCTTTTGAAACACCTTGTACATTGCTTAAACCCTTCCATGGAGGTAAAATGTTTATTATTTCTGCAATTAGACACACCGTTTCTGAGATATAGCTATTTTTTTGAAATTGGCGATTTTTAGAAAAAAATTCTTCCATACGAATTGGACCACTTTATGACAAACCCCTTAGAAATCCGTAAAAATTAGTTATTTGTTCGATTCGTCCAATCCGTTTCTGAGATATATACATTTTTTCTAATGTTTTCATATTTTCAATAAAAAAATGGGGATGGGTTACCCTCGGTAACGAGAAATGGGCAATCATGATGAGTAGTTCCCCATTGTCGTGGGTAACCACCCATTATTTTCGCCATTACCCTGTGGGTAATGGGTAATCGTGATGGGTAATTCCCCATTGTCTTGGGTAGCAACCCATTATTTTCCCATACCCTGTGGGTAATGGGTAAACTATCGCTACCCATTCCCCACGGCAATAATAATGTGTTACCTGTGGCAATAAAGGGTTTTTCAATAAGAGCGCTACAAAAGATTTTTTAAATAAACCAAAACCGGTTTTAGATACCAATGAAATTTTTTATTCCTGTGAAAGTACGTTCGATGCCATTATGTATGGAACTCGATTTCTTTTGCATGGCCACCACGGGCACGCTTGCAGAAGTCCAGACGCTGAACCCAATTTTCAACGGTTTTCAAGCCTAAATCGGCCGATACTGCTACAATTTCACGTTCGATATTCGTACGAAGTTCATCAATCGTCGCTGGCTTGTTGGCATAGACCATAGACTTAACGTAGCCCCACAGGAAATAATCTAACGACGTCAAATCGCACGACCGAGGAGGCCAATCGACTGGGCCATTTCGTGAGATAACACGTTCACCAAACTTGGTTTCCAATAAATTGATTGTGGCATTCGCTCTAGCGCCGTCCTGTGGCTTGTGGCGCCGTCCTGTTGGCGCTTGTGGCGCCGTCCTGTTGGAACCACATATCCTCCAAGTCCATATTATCCAATTGGGGCCAAAAATATTCGGTTATCATTGAACGGTAGCGATTCGCATTCACAGTAATGTGCCGGTCTTGATCATCACGGAAGAAGTACGGCCCAATGACGCCGCCGGCCCATAAACCGCACCAAACCGTAATTTTTTCGGGATGCAATGATGACTCATGGATTACGTGTGGATTACTGTCTGACCAATAACGCATATTTTGCTTATTGACGAAGCCATTCAGCCAGAAATGAGCCTCATGATTATGACGACCATAAATTGGACGTAGCGCTCTTAAAGTTGAGGCCACGGACTCCAAATTTCGGTAGTAAATTTTAATAATTTCGACTCGTTGTTGGCTCGTATATCTTTCCATGATGAAATGGCAAACCTTACTGAAGAGAAATGTCAAAAGAGCGGGAAAAAATATGGCGTCGTTTGCTGTCCCTATCGATTTACTTTTGTAGCGTCTCTGTTGAAAAACCCTTTACATTACCCTTGAAATACGAACCTTGTTTACAATATTAAAATTCGATATGGAAAGTTCAAATAAATAATGGATTTCAAAACTATTTAAAAAATTATAAACTTCGTGTGATGTTAAGACATTATTAAACAAAAGAACCAACACATTTTAAATATGACCAAATGGTACGTATTTTTTGCAAAGACAACTAATTTAATATATCGTACTTTGAGATTGGAAACTGTATTCGAAATTCCAACCCAAAATAACCTGGGCTTTTTGGTGGTATGAATATGGGCCCCAGGAAAATGGGCCCCAAAAAAAAATGAAATTGGGCCCCAAAAAAATGTATGGAAAACAACAACTCGAAATTTTGGGGCCTATTTTCCCATTTTGGGGTCGTGTTTCGTTTTTTCATGTGGGGTGCATTTTCGTAATGAAAATGCATCCCAAACAGAAAATGAAAAAGGGCCCAAATAATTTTTGGGGCCCATTATCATATATTGGTGGGGCCTTACTTCACATTTTGGGGTTCATTTTCATTTTTTTTGATAAACTTTTATAAACTTGCATGATCTAAAAAAATCGAATATTTTGTTTTGATGTTTTGAATTCAGTTTTATTTACTTGTTAGTTAGTTAGTATTTATTATTATTCATTTATCAAATTCAGTTTGCTTTCATATTTTTAAATGTATTTGTACATATGTATTTAAGAATATATTTGAAGTGTATCTACAACCTTTGCACGGCAGCAGGGACAGTTGTAGGCATTTAAGTTGTCAGCGACAGCACCAGCTTGCACTTTAAGGTGACACTCGTCACATAATATCAAATGCTTGCATGGAAGCAATACAATGTTCGGATATCGAACTTTGCAAATAACACAAAGACGATCATTTCCAATTTCAGGTAAATGCTCTTCATCTGGGCTCTCTTCTTCAACGGTGTGTGAGTTTGTTTCTATATCATTTACGTCAATTTTTGGTAGCATGTCAGTACAAATTTCATTGTCCTTATACAAATCTTTATTTTCAATTTCAATACTACTTCCAAGCATATAAAAAAAATTAAAAACAATTCAATTCTTTTATATTTAATTGAGCCGACCTAATTCTTCAATAATTCTTCAGACAAAACAAGTTCATCAACAAAACAAACGAAAAAAAAATTGGGGCCCGTTTTCACATTTTGGGGCCCACTTTCATACACTTCATCGTATCGCAACCTTAAAATGAATATGAGCCCCAAGTAGTGTTCATGAAAATGAGCCCCAAAATAGTTTGGGGCTCGTTTTCATTTTTAGTTTGGGGCCCTGGTTCATTTTTTGGGGCTCATTTTCATTTCTATAAATGGGGTCGATTTTCATTATGAAAATTAACCCCAAATTTGGGGCCCATTTTCATTTTTTACTTTGGGGTGCATTTTCCTGGGGCCCATATTCATAGCGCCGGGCTTTTTACACACTTTATGATCATTTCCTTAAATATTGTTTGTATTTGCAGTGTTTTAAACAATAGCATTCTTAAAATCTATCAATCTATCAAGAGCCAACTGTTTCAATCTCTTTTTCATTGTGTGCAGTTCACTCAAGATAACTTTTTGTTTTAGTTGGCAACTCGATTAACCACAAATGTCAGTGACAGCTTTTGTAAGTGAACGCAAGCGCAAAATAATATACAAAGTACCATTTTGAACTCTGTCTTCTGTGTTGGCGTTTGCGTTTACGTTCACTTTCGGGATATTTAGAATCTTACCCTATGTGTCAAAAACTTTGGCCCAATATAATTCAGCGTTGGTGGCCTCTGTACGGCATTCACTAGTGTAATAGACTTTGCACACCAATAATTGAACTATCGTTTACAACAAGAGGCTGGTACTACTCGCATCTGCGTTCGCACGAAAAATTATAATGGGTTTACAGCGTCTTGTGCGATTGCAACTGCGAACATTTAGCAATTACACCATATATTTACACCATCGCTTGCACAGTGTGAAAGTATCAGCTGTTTGGCAACGTATCACCTGTTTAATAAATAAACACACAGAGAGCAAAATAAAGCTATGGGGTTTGACATTGGGGTGTCAAATGGGACTGTTTTTTAAAAAGCCCGGGCTTCGGGATTTTGAAAAATTAAAACCCGGGAGTCCGGGATTGTTCGGGATTCACAAATCCCGAAACGCCGAAATTTGCGAAAAAATGCCAGGCAATTGGGTTTTCGGGCTTTAAATTAAAAATAATGGTCTGAAATTGACAACAAGGCGTTTATGTTACACACAATTAATTTGTATTAAACGAAAAATTATTTAACATCGGACTAGTACGATTAAATAAGGCTGCAACAGCAGAAAACTTATTGAAGGGCGGTTAATGGAATTCAGTTTGTCATTTGCTGAAGACATTTCCGGGTTTACAACGGACGGAGCGCTGTTAATGGTAAAAATAAAAAACTTACAGTTCCAAACATCCCTAGTTTGACCATTGCAAAAACGTAAAACTTGAGCAATTGCAATCGTGTATATTTTGTTGTTGGAGTGCGGAAAATCGTTCAGATATTTTGCGATTGGTTCGATGCACAGCCATTGGCACAAGCTACTGAAAACCCTTATTCAGCAGCATCACTTTGTTTCGCTGTGAAATTGGCCAGCAACATATCAGTGTTGGCAACTATACTTGTCTCTACTTTGATGTTTTTTTTTGTCCTAAAAATCTCGTTTTTCCAGAAATTGAATGAGAGTTGACAACACTGTTCAGTCGTTATTTTTTTTAGAAACATTAAAATGTCGCTCGATAATTATTGCTGATATTTCTCCCAAAAAAACTTAGTATTACACTGGAGGAAATATTTCGTCGATATTTCAGAGGCATTTTCTTTTTGTAAGGAGTTTAGAAAAATTTCGCTTTAAATTTTAAACTTAGTACAGGCCTGACAAACTACTGTGCGGCTTTCCTTACCCTATACCAGACTTCCACTGAATTCCCACGACATTCTTCGATGCATCAAACACATACAGAGTGGAATATACATGTATGCCATGAACATTGTACCAACCGCATAATATAATTTTTCCACACAACATTCGTTTCATTTGTGCGAGTATAATTGCACTTGAGCAATTTTTCACATTTGGTTTGGTCGGGTCTGGGCAAGTTGGTTATCGCATTGCCACCGCCATTGCAACTCTGGGTCTCGTGGTGTGTGGCATCATCACAATCAAACGGCGAAAGATGCAAAACACACCAGAGAATGGATAAGAAATAACAACGGAACAGCCAAAATTTGCCGAAATTCACAAAGGAAATATGTATGTGTGCGCGCATTTGTTGCATTCGTTTTCGTCTACTACTTTTCAGACAAATTCATCGCAATACGTACTGGAAAAGTGCATGCCAACGCTTACATACAAGCATATCCTGATCATACACACACACACACACACACACACACACACACACACAACATCAACGTTTTCCCACTTTGACCAATACACATAATGTAGTATTCGAGAAGCCTGCCTTCCATCTACTTCCTGACAAATGTCTATTCCACATCAGAAACCAAAAAAGGAACAAATAAAAAAGGTAAAAGAAATTCAACTCAACTTGGTACTATCGCGTAAATATTTTTAATGTATGCGTTTTCATACATGAATGTGCACATACATGTATGTATGCATGTGAGTTTATATATTTGCATATGTATGTACGAATGTATGTGTAAAACTTATCCTGTGTTTTAAAGAACTTTTACTTTGCTGTTGTTGTTGTCGTCGTTGCCGCTGTTTTTGTTCACTTCTTTGTATGTTCGTTACGTTTGTGTTTTTATTTCCGCTTCCGCTAACATGGCAACATCATCAGCATCCACATCAGCATCATCAGTTGTCGCACCGTGTGACAAAAGATGAAATATGAATAACACAAACGGACGAGCCGCCGTTCTTGGTAAGATTTATCACAATTATTCCACATAGCAATGCGTCGCAGTAAGAACAATTGCTGGAATTCTACTATAGTAACAGTGTAATTGAAAAGTTTTAATCCAGTATTGAGCCTTTGTATAAAACCAGTAAATTATATAAATCCAGCGAAGAAGAACTTGGATTTCGGTCGAACAAAAAATTGCTTGAATTCAGCTTTATACAGCTGGAAAAGACAACTTTTTAAATATGTTTGCACATAAATATAATATCTTTACAAACTACCATATGCACATATATGTTAGGAATATGATTCCCATTTCATTATTATTATTATTACGAAATAAAGGGTGTCTCAGTAAGAATGCACTTTTTCATTTTAAAACAATGTATGAAAAGTTGTGATATTTTTTATCAAATGATAGAACTCATAATTATGTAACATACGTCTGTTAGATCAAATTGTATTTTTAGATTAATAAATATTTTGAATTGAATTTTGAATTATTGAATTGTAAAGAAGTCATGTTCCGATTAAGTATGGAATAAAATATCCGTCAAATAGCCCCCACGACCATTATACTCTCTTCATGATATTGTCCATGCCTTTTTCACATAGATGTGGCTGCATCTCGGCGCTGACGCGTTGGATCTTGGATTTGAGCTCAGGAATTCTTCTGGTTTATTCGCATAAACTAGTAATTCCACAAAACTCCAAAGAAATAAATCGGACGGCGTTAAATCGCATGATCTTGCTGGCCAGTTGACATCAGAATTTGTTGAGATAATTTGTTCTGGAAATCGTTGAAGCAATAAATCGATTGTGTCATGCTCGGTGTGGCAGGTGGCGCGGTCTTGCTGAAACCACATGTCGTCAAGATCCATGTCATCCAGTTGAGGACACCACAACTCCGTTATCATGTTCCTGTAACGAATGCCGCACACAGTCACTGCAATTTCGGCATCATCTTCAAAAAGTATGGGCCAATCACGCCGCCTGACCTAACTCCGCACCAGACAGTTGCTCGTTGTGGGTGCATTTGTTTCTCATGGATTGCATGAGTATTTTCTGAGCCCCAAATTCGACAATGTTGTGTATTCACGAAGTCATTCGGAGAGCAATGCGCTTCATCGGAGAGATGACGTTTTTTTTTTTTTGAAAAATTTGCATTAACTTCTCTTTGCTCGCTTACCCATTGAACGAATTGCCGGCGCTTTTCATGGTCTGCTAGTTTGAGCTCCTGGGTAAGCTGAATTTTGTACGCATGCAGGTGGAGATATTTCGTCAAAATGCCCTGCCAAGTGGTTCTTGAATTTTGAATTTGTTGAGAACGATGCGGAATTGATGTTTTCAGGATTTCGGGGACACTCTCGTTTATAGCAGCAATGGTTTCAAAAGACCGACCGTTACTTCGACGCACAGGAGTCTTACTGTCCATAACCGACCAAGTTTCTTCAAATTTGTTGACCACTCTTCGAATGGTTAACACATTAGGTGCACTTTCTCGACTTAAAATTCGTCGAAGTTTGCGAGCAGTCTCAGCATAACTTTCCAAATTTTTTTAATAAGTTTTCACAATTATAACGCGTTGCTTTTTCATAAAAGTGCAATCTTACTGAGGCACCCTTTATTTCGAATTTTTGAATTTTTGCTCAACTATAAAATGTCTTGTGTTAAAAAAGAGTGTTTACATTTTGAATAGCTTGCGTGAGGTATAAGATACTGACATGGTTCTTTTTATGTGTTCATTGCTGAAGACCATCGTGTTAGCCTATCATCAGACTTTACACTTTATATGAAAAAGGGAAACTTTTTTTCAGTGTATTTCAGTAAATCCTTTAGATGGACAAAAGATTTTGGTATGCGACGAAAGGCCTTGTCGGACACTACGGTTCTGTACCACGCTTTTAAAAATTAACCCTAAAGCATAATTTCTTGCATTTTTGTAATATAAAAATACAGAATCCGAATTTTTCCGCGTGTCTTGGAGAAAGTTCTTCACGCGAACAGATTTGACATGTATAAAAATCACACAATGCGTGGACAAAAAACATCGATGTTACTCAAAAAAAAATTTCACCATTTTTCAACCCCAAATTTTAAAACATTTTGACTTTGGCCCATATACGTTTCCCGGAAAATATTGCAAAGTTTGAGCAATACAAATTGTTTTCCTCCCAAACATAACATATTGTTACGTATTTCCTTATTCGTCCTTTTTGCGTTATTTTATTCCCAATAATAAAACAAAGTTCGTTTTAAATTACGATAATTACAACGGTTTAACTTCCTTTTATTTTACCTATATAGTACAACAGTTTACTTTATTTACACCACTTTAATAAGTCTTATGTTTTACTATCAAATCGCGTTGCTTACTTTACGGCGGTTAATCACAAACTGAACTCTGCATTCCAAAGACCTCCGCTATTTATACCAACTCACCATACTCAAATGAGGTTGTATCTAGCGAATTCAAGAACCTTCTAGTCCTTGTTGTTGTTGCTTATCTTTGTAGAATCATCTCGAATGGTGGAGAATTATCTTAACTGAGGTGAATTCATGCTACTGGTTTAGCGAGCTGATACGTTGTTACAATACATACTTTCGGGCGCAGCACTAACCGCCTGTTATTTACATACTGTTAGTAGAGTCATTAACAGCAAGCAAAAGCTTTTACTTTTTCGTAACAATATTTTAAATTTAAATTTTAAGTAAATAAATAAATATTTTCCTATTGCATCCCATAAAGGAATATGGGAGAGCTTCTCACAATCATTGAGCTGTGCGCTTACCAGTTTTCACTCACTGATTTTTTTATTTTTTAATTTTACCATAATTATATCTGTGATCTCCACCCAGCAATGACAAGAGGTGGATTACATGCCTCCTACCAGGCATATTAAGGCAGTCAGGAGCTCCACCCTACAAATTCAATCGTTATTTCAAATTAACATAGGGCGCCATAGGAAGAGGAGGCCTGCATATTCCCCTTCTTTTGAGAGGCTTGCTACCTGGCCTGCAGAAATAAGGCCTTGTAGAGGCCCTCCCTTTCAGGTCTTCTGGTAAGCCTGCTAATGGATAGCTTTCTAACAGGACTGCAAAGGAAGGCCTGTCGAAATAAGCCTTTGCAGAAGGCCTTCCCTTTCAGGTCTTCTGGTAAGCCTGCTAATGGAAGGCTTTATGACATGGCTGCAAAGGATTGCCTGCTGAAGAGCATTTTGAGAAAGTCTCAGGAAAAAATATATGCGAATTATTTCTTTATTTATAATATTCCGACAGTTTTATGTCTCCTAGCGAAATTATAATAAAAATAAATAATTAAAATACTGAAATATCTTTGAATATTATATTTGTTTTTAATCTACGGTCTCAGGATTCAAACACGCGACCTCTGCACTTTCAGCAGGATGTGTTCCCTACTCGGCTAACGCATATTGTGATTTTATTACGACGAATTGCGAACATATAGAAAGACGAGTTATCACGTACAACAACATCCCTTTTGCATTGCCTTAGCAGACCTGCTTGGAGAAGGGAAGTGTGCATAGCAACGAGCATCAGTTCTGCCTTCCACTAGCATGCCTTCCAGCAGGCCTACTAAACGCAGGAAAGTGTGCATGCCTATGGAATATTTTCGAAGGTACAGAGTGGGCTTCCTGACGGGCCTGCATAAGGGAGGGAAAGACGCATGGCTATCGGAACTCTTTGTATCTTTAGATGAGGCCTCTTTCCAGGCCTTCTTCAGGAAGCGAGATGTGAAAGTGTACCGCATTTTTTAACAGACTATGAGAAGGAGAAAGGAATGATCGTGGAATGCCTGCTACGAGAAGGCATACTTCAATGTCAGTAAACTGCCTCAGAAGGCATATTTTGAGAACGCCTAGGCGTTTATGCTACTGGGCAATTAAACATTTCGATGTGTGTCGACACATCGATCTTGTCTTTTATTTCGCACTTATGTAAAGTAGATGTTTATATAAGTACATCTCCTTCTCTACAACTATATATACTATAAAATAAATAAATAAATGGTTTCCCATTACATCCCATGAAGGGACTGGGGAGAACTTCTCACAATCACTGAGCTGTGCGCTTTCCAGTTTTCACTCACTGATGGGGACCTACAGTTTTACACCGATTCCGAACGGTAATTTGAGAAGATTTTTCATGGCTAGATACTCGATAGTGTCGCCGTCACTATGCGAGGTGACCGCCGCCGAAAGAATTTTTTTTTGAAGGTGGTCAGAGCCGGGTTCGAACCCAGGATCTCATGTACAAGAGCCGCGCACACTAACCATTGCACCACCGACGGCCATATATACCATCTCCACATATATACTATGAGATGGGTAATTTTTTTTGCCATTTGATTTTTGCAAATAGAAGAAATCACAGAAAATTTGTACAAGAGAATTAAATATTTATTTGTTCATGGTATCGTGTGCAGTGAGGCATATGACACCATCATATTGAAACCACATATCAACCAAGTCTAATTCTTGCATTTTGGGCATAAAAAGGTCCACGAGTAACGAACGGTACGTTGCTCCATTGATCGTGACGTTGCGGCTATCATCGTCTTTGAAGAAGTACTGTCCAATGATGCCATGATCACCAAACAGGTATTTTTCAGGGTGCATTGCTAGATCTAGAACAGCTTCTGGCTGCTCTTTGGACCAAATTCACCAATTCTGTTTATTGACTTACCTATTGAGCCAAAAATGAGCCTTGTCGCTGAAGACAATTTTTGATCAATAAGGTGATCTTCTTCTTCACCGAAAAGACGACTTTATGGGAGAGAGCTTAAAATGCACCCTAAAAAATTCACTGTTTTGGTGCGGCTTATGGGTCGGCGGCATCATTGTACCATTATTCTCTAAAGACGATGATGACCGCAACATTGCGATCAAAATGGAGCAAGGTACCTTTCGATAATCATGAAGTTTTTTTTGGACAGAATGGAAGAATTGGACTCGGTTGACATGAGGTTTCAACAAGAGGTGTGCGCGTAACACGAATATGTCGTATTACGCGTGATTCATACTTGAGTCAGTTATTGTGCAAATGCGTATCAAATTCAGAAAATTGAATGATGCCCTTTTTTGGCGAGTTTCGAGGATTTGGTGCACAGTGAATAACGAAACTACCATACAATTACCAAGTCTAAAGCCACTCTGATAAACTCCAGCTCATTTTACGCAAAAAACAACGTTTAGCACTCGTTTGAAACCATAGACTGAAATAAATGAAATGAAACTATTTATTTTGCCCCAATAATCATACATGAGGCAAATTAATTATATAACTATTATAATTTCTAGTTCAATTTGAATTGCCTCTACAAAAACAAATTCAAAATAATTTCAATACCATTGACAATTGTACTTATTTTCAAAGCATTTCCTTCATATCTGGCAGTTTTGGTTTTCAAATATTTTATACAGTACTGGTTTATGAATTTGAAAGTAGTATGAGGCAACAGCAATCGAAGCCACAAACCACTGCATATAAAATACTTCAAAAACAGAATTGCCAACAGTCAAACGAATTTAAAATAATTAAAAGCATTGCCATCTTTCATTACAATTGACATCCGATTCCAGAACCTGCATTTGCTTTACCTGAACATTGCAAATGGAAATTCAATATTTTTTAATTGCCATTGGGAACAATAACATTTCTTTTGCATTTGCATTAGCTAAAGTAATGCAAATTCAAATCCAATGTAAATTAAAAAATCCCAACCCTGCCAACAATAGTTTGTTTCATCTTAGTCTGATGGTGGACCATGAAAGCAAAAACTTTTCCCGAAAAAGGAGGAATTTTCTCGTAAAAGTTGTTCCTTTTGTTGTAAACGAACTTTACTTTAACCCTGAATTGTCGTAATTTACTTTTACGGCAAATAAAGAAAACTTTCACGTATTCTTTCCCTTTCCTTTGAGAGAAGAAACGTTTATACAAACCCACACAGACACCATAATGCCTCTTGAATTGCTTCTGTCTTATTTCAGCAAAAAACAAACAAGCGTGTCCTATTGTTAGGGATTTGCTCGCCTTCGCGCAATGTATCCGATGGTCGTAAGTCCTTAAATAAATTTGTATTTAAAGTTTAATAAAATTCTACTTGTTTTAGTGAGGGTACACTTCCATACAACGTGAATCCTATTCAATGGTATATCGTTTGCGTTAAACGAAAAATCCGTTTGTCGCAAATATTATTCGTTTCTCGTAAATGTTTGTTTTCTATTCTTATACTAAATATAGAAATATAGAATATAAGGAGCTCTATATTAGTAAAAGAAGAGATGCAAATTAAATTAACTGGTCCTGAAATATTAGCAATTAACGAGGGTGAAGTGATGTGGTAAAAGGTGGACTCTTCTGTAGAAAAGCCCATATATCACTTGTTGTAGAAGTTTTTCGGGGCCGTACACACTTGTAAGTACATACGTCTTTAAAGGTATCTAGTCATTGCTAATAGATTGTCATAACAAAAATAATTGTTTTCATTACATCCCTTCTTACAACCAGCGAGCAGTGCGCTATCTAGTTTTTACACTCCCCGATGGGAACTTACAGTTTAACACCGATTCCGAGCTGTCTTTTGATAAGATTTTTCATAGCTAATTACTCGTTAGTGTAGTCATCACTAAACCGTGGCACAGTGCTTCCAAATCGATTTTTTTGAATTAATTCTGTAACTTTTGAATGAAATTAGATATCGTGATGAAATTTCACATGCTTATAGCAGAAAGTATTTTCCAGATGATATGGACAATTTTGGATACTTAGTGGATATGGGGGCTACTGGGCAACCCTCTAAAGTTGGTAACCTCGGCCATGCCATGGTTTTAATTGCCTGCCAAATGTACAATTATCAGCTGATTGCAAAGATCTTTTGTGCGGTGGTAGTGCTTATAAATACCTACAAAATGTTGCTTACACGTGTGTTTTTGCTTCAGATAGTTTAAGAGAAATTTAAGTTATAAGAAACAAATTTCATATTTTGGGCGAGGTTGATTCCGTATTTTTAACGGTGCGATGTCACTGTTAGCTCGATTTACACGATATATATATTTGGATTGCTTATAAAATTCTATATAAACTAGTCAAAAGATTGGTGAAAATATATGGCGGCCGGAAGACGGGCCCCAGGAAATAACACCCCAATTGCAAAATGAAAATGGGCCCCAAATTTAGGGTTTGTTTTCATTATGAAGGTAGGCCCCAAATTTCAAAATGATATAGCCTTACAAGCAATGATGAAAATATCATAAAATTTTTGTTGATCGTGTGTTGAAGCTCGATTTTTTTTGGAAAAATGTTTTCATTTTCTTTCTAAAACAGTAAAATATTGTTTATTAAAATTTTTGTTGAGCGTGTGTTGAAGCGCCGAAGGCAAAAAAACGCGCGATTTTTTTGGGAAAATTTTTTTAAATTTTTTTCTAAAACAGTAAAATATACAGGGTGTCCCCTAAACTTTTGTCTAAACTTAAACACGTGATAGCTGAGAACAAAAGCTACAATGTTTGTTCTTACGCCAATTGCCTAGGTGGCTTCGTTTTCGAGATATTCGTGTTCAATTTTCAATAAAATCAATTTTGAAGCAATTTTCAATGATATTTCGTTTTCATTTAAAAAGTAGATTATGCATTTATTGAAAATGCATTAAAAAATGTAATTATTTTAAACACGAATATCTCGAAAACGAAGCCACCTAGGCAATTGGCGTAAGAAAAAACATTGTAGCTTTTGTTCTCAGCTATCACGTGTTTAAGTTTAGACAAAAGTTTAGGGGACACCCTGTAGTTTATTATAATTTTCTTTTTAGTAATATTTGGGGCCTAATTTCATTTGTTATTATGGAGTGTTTTTTCATTAAGTTTTATAGCAGCCATACGAAATTGCACCCCGAGAAATTACACCCCAATTTAGTTATGAAATAACACCCCAAACCATGAATACGGACCCCAAGTAAAATGAAAATGGCCTCCAAAAAATAATTGGGGTACACTTTCATTGGGGCCCACATTCATAATGAACAAAAACACCCCAAGTGTAAGCGAAAATGGTCTCCAAAAGTACGAAATAACTCCCCAAAATTTCGTGTTGTTGTAACCTGTGTATTGGTTTGGGGCCCATTTTCATTTTGCAATTGGGGTGTCATTTCCTGGGGCCCGTCTTCATTCCGCCCAAATATATCGCCTCAAGCCAAAGTTAGGCACTTCTAAAGACAAAACTTCCAAGCAAGGCCCCATTTTTATTATTTTTCCCCCAAAAAGGCGACAACATTATTTCGCTTGTAAATGTTTTTCCTCCTGCAGGTGCAAATTATTTTATGTTTCTAAAAGAAGACATAATATAGACACGTTTCCCGGTAGGTCCTTTCTAAAATTGACCATTTTACAATACAAAAAAAAAAAATAATTTCCAAAAATTCTCAAATGCCAAAGCACGGAGTAGAAAATGTATACCATATTTTATTAACTCCATATGTTGACTTCATACCCAAAAAATTTTTATCACATCCCTGCGGTAAATAAAGTCATGGGCAACCAGTTTACGAAATAATCTCCTATTTTAGAACATATTTTCCCCGCTTTGGGAATATGGCCATTTTGTTGGGGAAAATTGCAAAAACCTGTTAGCCATTAATTTAGGAGGCATTTTTTCTACATATGTATCTCCAAAATTTCATTACCGATAAATATGTAGGATCAAACGCCTTTTGCAGCCCGATCAAATTTACCTCGCCACGCGATGCATGCACTATCGGTCAATAAGCCACGAACAGCTTCTCAACCCATAACCTTTAAGAATAGTTATAAAACTGAAAATTCCGATCTTTGAACGTTGATCGACAGAACTACAGTGAGAAGCTTTCGATTTTTTCATGGGATATATTGGACAACTACACTGAAAGAAAAGTACGTCATGGTATCGATGACACACTTACATGACCCTGTTGACATTTATTGTATGACAGATGACATAAACGGAATGAAATCTGAGTTCTATTATATGACAAGTGACATAACCATTTCTTGTAATATTTTCAGTGTCATTGCGGTGAAGACAGACCTGACATTAATACTACGACCGGCTCATGTAAGAGTTGACATGGGATCAATGATATGTGTCATGACGTCAAAATCAATGTCATTTGTCATGTAATCCATGTCGGATTTCATTCACATTACGGCGGCTTTTCTATAAGTGTAAGTTGGGATTTCATAAAAAACTAATGAATAGATAAATAGTTACTACGATCTTTATATTGTTGGAGCTACGGAATGACTATTAAAACTATGTTATGTGTTTAAAACCATCCTGGGTAATATACTCCAATATTGTCCCTTGCTATAACAATCAGTCGTACACCTCAATAGGTATATGTGGTTTTAAAGGCGATCATTTTTGCTGTCAATGGATGTAGGAACCTCTTTTGATCATTCTTAACATCTGCATGTACGGTTAGGTTGGATTGAGAAAGAGGAATCGTACCGTTAGTGCTTAGCCTTATCACCAAATTTTGGGTATGTACCTGAGCCGTTGGATAGGGCTGATTTGCACCTTTCCTAGTAATACCGGAAGTACCCAATTTTACTCAGGATGTTCGCATTCAAATTTCCTCAGTGTTCCCCGAACCGTTCTTCAAGATGCTCCAAACTGGGTGTGGTATTATTGGAGAGATGTTAGAGTGATAATCTCGCAAAAACTGGAGTGAAGATAGTGTTTCATCGTTTGGAGACCTCCTCACATGCCTTGCATTCGTTTAGGTCGATTTGTTCAATTAAAAGTAAACGTTGATCGTGGAGTTCGAGTGAGTCCATTTCAGTTTTGCGGTGCCGGATTTGCGTTGGCAAGATTAATCGCCTGCTGCTTAACCCTTTGGCGACCATACATTTTCGGCCGAAGCGATTTAATTTTTTTGATTATGTTTGTGATCTATGACCCAATACTAGCTACGCCACAAAAATATTGGGACCAACAATTTTGTTTCTAAAAAAAAAAAAAAATGGTTTCCCGTTACATCCCACGAGGGGATTAGGGAGAGCTTCTCACAACCAGTAAGCTGTGCACGCTCTAGTTCTACACTCACTGATTGGGACCTACAGTTTTACACCGGTTCCGAACGGGCTTTTGAGAAGCTTTTCATGGCTAAATACTCGATAGTGTCGCCATCACTAAGCGAGGTGACCGCCGTCGAAAGAAATTTAAGGTGGTCTGAGTAGGGATCGAACCCACGTCCTCATGCACAAGAGCCGCGCACACTACCATTGCACCACCGACGGTCTATTTCTATTTTAGCTAAAAGGCGAACATATTTAGCAAAAATTTGTTCGGTCCATGTAAGCACGATGTTCTTCCACCTTGCATTATTTAAAAGGTAATATATAGACTCAAACTGTACCTGACATTTCCTCCATATGCGTTCCTATTTTCGACCCGTTGCCTCCCTTTGAACTAAAATCACTTTGATGACTCCTAGGGACAAATCGAATCAGTTAGAGAGTTGATGCCTACTACACTATTATTGCCCTTCCTAAAAAAAAAATAAATGGTTTCCCATTACATCCCATGAAGGGACCGGGGAGAACTTCTCACAATCACTGAGCTGTGCGCTTTCCAGTTTTCACTCACTGATTGGGACCTACAGTTTTACACCGATTCCGAACGGTATTTTGAGAAGCTTTCTCATGGCTATATACTCGATATTGTCGCCGTCACTATGCGAGGTGACCGCCGCCGAAAGAATTTTTTTTTTTTAAGGTGGTCAGAGCAGGGTTCGAACCCAGGATCTCATGTACAAGAGCCGCGCACACTAACCATTGCACCACCGACGGTGCAATGCCCTTCCTATCTTCTATAATTCACCCATGGATATATTTGCTCTATCTCCTACCGAAAAAGTTATAGGTGTCAAAAAGCCTTGGGAAACATACTGGTCTGTGTGGTCGTCAAAGAGTTAAAGCCCACCTTAGCCAGCTCGTTTACCCTTTCGTTTCCCAAAATGCTACAATGTTAAACTCGCTCAAGCGGGACAATTATGGGGAAGGTGTGCAATCGATTATATTACCTCCACACACGCCCTGCATTTGTTTAGTTTGGCTTGTTCAGTTAAAGGTTAGTTAGGCCCTAAAGTTAGGTAAGTTAAGGGCCCTAAAAACAGAATGTGCAAATCGGTTTAGACTTGGGGAATTCAAGTTAGACTAGTCTAACTTGAGTCAAACTTCTGGGGATGTGTGGTGTCCAAAATTACCGCCTGCTGGTTGAAGCCCATCCGAACCAGTTTCTTTAACATTTCATTTCCAAAAAAGATAAGATGCTCCAAACTGGGCATAGTATCCCAGTTGGAGTGCTAATCTCGCTAAAGTGGGACAATGATGGATAAGGTGTGCCATTGCTTCGACGACATTCTCAAACGTCATACCTTCGTTTAGGTAGGTTTGTTCAATTAAAGGTAAATGCGCCCTAGAAGTAGAATGTGTATTCGAGTTCGAATTAGAGTTTCTCCAAATCTGTTAATGCTGCGGATTTTTCTTGTCCAGATTTACCGCAAGCTGGTGGGAGCCTATTGGTAACAAATCGTTTACTTTTGGATAAGCGATGTCACTGATTATGACGATAATGCCATGATCATCGGTTGACGAAGAATTTCATTTTAGTGTGTTTAACATCATTGCTTAGATATGTCCCACATTCTGTGATCGACTTAATTTCTAAGTGAAGAACAGGAAAATACTGCCTAATATTTAAAACGTCAATAAAGATTCCTACTCCTGTTCTCGCTGTCGTTGGTGCAATAGTTAGTGTGGGCGATTCTTGTACATGAGAACGTCGGTTCGATCTCCGCTTTGAGCGCCATCAATTCAGCGAGAATGAAACTAGAAAGTGCACAGCTCATTGGTTGTGCAAACCTCTTCCCTGCTCCGATAAATATTTATTTAATTATTAATTTATTCCTGTTCTACCAACCGCCCTATGTGTATGCGCGGAATACCTATCCACAATTTACATGGAAAAACTTGAGGGAGAACGAGGAGACAAACCCCGATGATGACAATTGCTCGTAGTGACAACGTGAGTTCAAATCCTGGTTCCGACGATTTATTCTAATTGCAGAAAAACTCTGATCTGTTTAGCTCAAAGGAAATTGAAAAAAATGTCCTCCAAAGAAATAATTTCAGGTCGAATCATATATTAAGTTCAAACAAAATATAATCTAATGACTGTTCTAAGTTTTGGGCAATACGGTTTGCCTATTGGGTCCATAAGATGCTATGATTTTCAGGTGAAACGCACGGTCTTGGAATTGTGGCGGAGGTGGCCTCTGAGGTATAAATACCTTTTTGTTTAGACGATCAAGAGAACGGCAAGAAATAACCGGATTTAATGATAGGAATTGTAGGGTTGCAATTGAAAAGTCAGTCTCATATCTTATTAGTAGTTAACCAGACCTTCAAGAACTTCCAAGTATAGCGAGAGAGTGATATAATGGGATGTTGCGGTGCTATTTTGGATACATGATTTTGTTGAGCATGGCCGGCTTATGTAAATAGTATTTTGTGTTAGCACTGAATTAAAACAGTGTGAGCTCCTATTTCAATATAGTCTCATCTTTGGAAATAGAGGGCTAGACAAAATATCAGTAATATAAGTAATTTACTCACTTATTTTCCGATGACATTCCGTTGATAAATTGAGAAAAGATTCCAACAATCAATGAGTTTTGCGGGATTGGGTCCAACACTTTAACATCGATTTTGAACATGTTTGCTTTTGTGAAGCTCTTTAGGGTTTATTAAACGTGAGAGCCTCTATCACGAATCGACCACGAGAATTTGAATATGACCTTGCAGGGCTCGGTGGAGAGCAATCAACGGAACCGTACGGTATTCCAGCTCTTGTACTATGTAAGTGTTCGTTCACGCTAACCCGCCCATTGCGCACCCTTTCCCAGCTTACACACCGTGCGGGTATTTTGAAAGGTTGTCAACGTACAACCGATTACAAAGAATATTGAAGCTTTTAACCTGAAAACTACCGCCCAATAATTGGTTGTTCTCTACTCTCTAAGGCTGTGGACAGTATGTTAAAATATCGCCTCCTGAACTGCCTGGAGATGAACGACGTTATTACCGACTGACAGTATGACGTCCGTAGAAACAGATCTCCGGGGGACCTGATGGCTTTCTTATCGAAATAATGGATCAGTGGAAAATGGAGGTAAGTTCGTTGGGCTAGATATTTCCAAGGCGTTTGATAGTCTAGCATGATACGTTTATTTTCAAACTTAACGTTTTTGGGTTAGGTGGCAACTTCCCTCGATTTAATTTCAGATTTCCCAGAAATTGCTCTGTTCTGGTTGTTCCACATGGGATTTTATCTAATGAGTATCATTTCAATACAGGGTTGCCACAACGCTGTGTTTTTTTCTTTCACCTTGTCTTGTCTGTTTCCTACAATTATCAACGATCTCTTTGATATATATCTTCCAACCAAATTTGCTCCTTTACCGATGATAGCAATTCCTGTCACACGTATTCGCTCGATAATAAACCTACACTTGCAGAGGTTAGTGAGGAGAAGAGATTAATAAACGAAACACTCCATAGCCATCTTGATTTTATTTATGAGTGGGTTCGAATGAATAGCCTAGATTTTAATGAACGATAGACTCAGAGATGTATATTGACTCATCAACTCTCTACCAATTCTGGGCAGTCGTATATTCCTATGTATAGTTTTGAGGTATAGGAATCCGATTCTATTGCAGTTCTGGAAATGAAAATACAATGTGATATTCGATGAAATAAACACATATTTGTAATGTCTAATGAAGCAATCAAGAGCCTAGGGGTTTTTAAAGCGGTGTAAGAGATCTTGCCCTCCAACTAACTGGTCGAAATATAGGCGGGGGCTTTCAAGTCATCCCTGCACCTCTTGGACCGTGTGCATCGATGGTGTGCGATAAGTGTAGTCAACACTATTACCTTCCTTGCGTATAGTCCAATTGATGTCCTTAATATTTACACTACGTATATCTCGACGAAAATGGAATACAACTCTTATATATGGGCGAGGGCTCCAAAGTCGTCTCTGGGACTCCAACACATGGTGCATTGAGAACGAAGGCGATGGTGACACGACAATAGTGTATCCAATATTATTATCTCCCTTGAACATCGTTGGAATCTGAGCTGTGTGAGGTTGTATCAAGGAAACGTTAAAGGGATGTTTTATTCTGCAGTATGTGACATTAGTCCAGATGTCAGGGTATTCAACCGGTTCACACAGTTTTCCCGAAACTCGGACCTGTATTTCATTCCATGATCAATCAATCATACGATTACAGAGAAAGTTCGTTCTCCAGAAGAACTATCCCGAAGTAGAACAAAATTCTACTCTTAGTAGTTTTCTGTCACTTTTGACCTCTGCAAGTTTAAGTCAAGTATCAAGAAACACTACTCCCTTCTTACTTTTGGATCCACACAATATACCTGTAACCAATACAATGCACTGCATTTTTAGAGCGAATCCACTGAATTTAAATCAACTAATAAACCTAACATCTGCCAGTGGGAAAAACCCGCAGGAAGATACAAAGCTGAAAGAGATTTATATATAATTGTGCCCAAACACAATGTGTTTGCTATTCAACATTAGTATAATTGTGCCCAAACACAATGTGTTTGCTATTCAATATTACATGTTTGCGATACAGTGATTGATATGCGAGTTTTTGATCCAAATACAGTTTTGTTTGTGTTATGTATGCAAAGAAAGAGAGATTGTTCTCTCCCTAAGTAAATGTTATTGCAAGTGTATAACTGTATTTTTGCTTTATTCTTTCAGGCAGTGATTAATAAATGTTCCTAAATGCGTGTGTAAATGAGTTGAGAGTTTCTTATGTTAACTCTTCTGTTGCGTTTCAGTTTCATGCATTCAGTCGTCAATCGTTCGTTTGGGAGGAAACACACGAATGCTTCGACGTAGGTATATGAACGTTTGGGATGAATTACGAATATGGTGCCACGTAAAAGTATGCATCTTTGCACGTTAACATGCTAATGCTTGCATTTAAATATAAGTGAATTTAGGGCTTGAAAATATATGAATATTTGGAGAGTATTCTAAACATGGCCGTCGGTGGTGCAATGGTTAGGGTGATGATATCCTGGGTTCGAACCATGCTCTGACCACCTACAAATAAAATTTCTTTCGGCAGCGGTCACCGCGCGTAGTGACGGCGACACTATCGAATATATAGCCATGAAAAAGCTTCTCAAAATATCGTTCGGAATCGTTGTAAAACTGTAGGTCCCAATCAGTGAGTGAAAACTGGAAAGCGCACAGCTCAGTGACTGTGAGAAGTTCTCCCCGGTCCCTTCATGGGATGCAATGGGAAACCATTTATTATTTTTTATTCAAAACATATAAATGGTTCCTGCAGAATGTATTTGATAGAATACCTTACTGATACCGCGTTTACACCGTGTGGGAGAGTAGAAATAAATGCAGCAAGAATCGAGCAACTTTGTGGGAAACAATTTATTATACGAATACTTTAGTTATGGGAATTAGTTTATATTTCGGCTACAGTCAAAGGATCGATACTGTCAAAGTTTACATTTAATTTTCGTTTGAAATTGTTTTTGAGATCCTTATGTTTACGTAGCCTTATGTGATTTTTTCAGTTTACAAGCTATTCATTTGCCACACAGTGCCAGTTGCTAGTGGCAGTCATCTACAGCGCCATCGTCATCGTCATCTTCATAATCATCATCATCGTCGCCATAGCCATCGAGCGTGTAATTTACAATGCTTTGGCAAAGGAAAATAAACAGCATACAACTGTGGTGCGGCAATGATCCACATCGAGATGCAACTGCCACACGACTTTCATGTTTGTTCCCTTTTCTGGATTGTTCTTGTTGCTTTTGTAGCTACTGCTGTTGTTTTTCGTGGCTCTCTGTGGCGTAAAGTATTTTTTAAACGTAACCAAAATGCGTCCATCCACGACTTCCACCATTATTTATGAGGCAGGAGTGTAAATTCATAGATTTCTTTTCCATAGATCCTATCGTTTGTTTTGAGGAGTGTGCTACATCAGTTGTAGATTCATTGAAGTAATTTGCACAAGTGGAATGTGGCTGAAGTTTGACACGGATTACAATCTCAAAGAGTAAACAAATGATAGAAGTTCAGGAAAATCATGATATATTTGGAGGGATATGCCCATGCGCACCTTTCTGTGATGGTAAACTTCTACTCGGATAAGTAGTTATCGCTAATAACGCCGAAAGTTACAGAGCTCACGAAATAACTATGAAGCTCTATGAAATGGAGTTCCAGCTTCCACAAATATAACAATCTTTTAAACAACAGAAGAAACATTTTATTCCATATCCCCAGAATTTAGGAATTTCTCTATAGAAACAAATAAACATATGATAACCCTACCCATCCCCGCCATCGGGATATATAAACACACAAAGGTGGTTGGAGAGTATAACTCTCCACCCTACTCTGAGTGTTTTCATAACTTTTGGGAAGTACGGACTGGTTGTTACGGGGCGTGTCCACAGGCTGCGGGTAGTGGGAATCCCTGATTTCGCGGCAGCTGCTTTAGGGTAGCCGCGGACAGCTCAGCGGGAGAAGTGGAGAGACGCGAATATCGACGGCCATGAAGCTTATGGCGAGTGAGTCAGGCGCCATTACAGTATCTAATGTTGAGCACAAAATCTTTTCAAGATCAACGTGATTGATAGCAGTGCCGATGATCTGAATGGCCAGTTAGTGTTAAAATCCTAACAGCGTCCTCCGACGCCTGAGCACGGGCCGGAGGTAACGTGTCGCCGAGTCCCGCTCATGTCCTTTATTTACAGACATAATCATGGGACTTACATGAGTACTGACAATGGAACACAAATACGAATATACCTCGAACCGATAATGAAACTTACAACGAAACTGGCATACGATTAACTGATTCCGAACTAACCTTTGAGACGGATCCCGTGCGAATCCACGACAGCATAGTGCAACAGCACCATGAGATTCTGTCGATGATGACATTGCAAAGACGGAACCATCTCACTTATACATCCTGTGAGGTTGGTGTTGTTGCCGATCTCGTGAAAAACTGTGACAGGGCAATGGAGACCACACTGAACTCGTTTGAGGCAGAAGTTAACTAAACTCTTCTGAAGTTCAAATTAAGTACGAGGCAGCCTTGGCGACGACTGAACTACAGGTAATACGAGAATGGATCCAAGAAAATCACAAATTAACTCATCGACACATAACGTAAAAGTTGACGGGACTCCCTGTGACGGAACAGAGAACCGATCGAAATCCAGTCAAATTGGTAGGGGTAATCTTCTATACAGCTGTTCCATTAAAAGGGGTAGGGCTTCCTCTTCGATGACAAGCGACGAATCTATTGCTATACTAATGGATCTAGGACAGGGTCAAATACTTGGAAGTAACGCTTGATCCGAAACTATTTTGGAGAGGCCTCATGGATAACAGAGTGGAAAACGCTCACAGACACTGGTGTATTTACTGAAGAGCTATAGGCTCATAATGGGACCTCTCCCCTAAGATCCCCGATTTTGACTTGCGCATCTGTAGTCTGGCCGACGGCAATGAAGAAGAATTGTTACATTGAAAAACTGTAGAACGTATGTGCTGTTTACGTACGAAGCGTTGTGCTAGGAGCCACATCGATCACGGCAGTGGAGAAAAGGCTTTCGTTAAACCCCTAAACCCAAGAAATTAAGTATGAGGCGGGCTTGATGACAAAACAACTACAGGTAATAGGAAAATGATCCGAGAGGATCACAAATCAAATCACAAACACATAATGGGAAAGCTGGCGAGATTCCCAACAACTGAACAGGAAACCGAACCGAGAAAATGATAAAAGTAAACCTCTTTACAACTACCCCAGGGAGAGAGTCATGGAGAGTTTTCTAATCGAAGGCAGGCAACGAATCATATGCTATACTGATGGACCTAGGATGAATGGAAGAACGGGAACTGGACTGTTCGGCAAGGACCTAAATATTGAACGACACTTTCGCCTTCCTATATTTCAGGTAGAGGTTAATGTGATCACTGAATGTGTAAGATGAAGGCTAAACGAAAGTGGACACACAAGTATGAAGAGTCATGTAGCGATCAATGCGATATGGTTTCCAAATATTGCAACACTTACGGTACTCAAATGCTAATAGGAGATAAACAAATTCCTCACTACTGAGAGCCTCGGGATATTATGGATTCCAGAGTGTCGCGGCATCTTGAGAAATGAAAGAACAGATGAACTGGCTCGGATGAGCTCCAATCTGAAATCTGTAAATATGGGAATCTATGGGAATTCCACGCAATAAAGGCTGAACTTAAGTCAAACAGAAACAGAAGCCACATACAATTATCGGACGGCAGCAGAAGGGCAAAAATCAAAGATCAGCAGAGGGCTTATAAAGCTAGACAAACTCGTGCTGGGTAGATTCGTGTTCACTTTCCCTCTTTTGCACGAATAGCACTCCAACACATCTCTGGCGATAGTTTGGAGAAACTAAGGGGAACGAATTGGAGAACACTGAGGGAATTTTTACGCAGCACAAATTGTTTATTGGAAATATATGTGTAAATGTGAAATAATGGCGTAAATGTGAATCGGTCATAAATCGAGGCACAAAAGCTTCGAGCCCTCTCTTTAACCTGATTTAACCTTACCTAGTATATTGAGTACCGTTATGATATAGTACGCTATGTCATCTTACATTCCTATAGCTTAACTTAGAAATTTTGTTTGGTGTTAGTTTCCCATTCGTCGGTGGTGCAATGGTTAGTGTGCGCGACTCTTGTACATGAGATACTGGGTTCGATCCCTGCTCTGACCACCTTTCGGCGGCGGTCACCTCGCATAGTGACGGCGACACTATCGAGTAACTAGCCTCTTTGGGAGTGGATTAGCTCTACAGATTACTGATATGTCCCTGTACTCCGGGCAGGTGTAGGTAATTTTTGAAGACCGGTGTACAGATTGCATTTATTTTATTCAGCGAAAATATGTTGAGTGTAAACTCAAAAATGAGTTATGGATTGAAATACAAATGTTTCTATTCCTTTTTCTCAACCTAACCTCGGTCATTGAGAATCGAAATAGTTATCAAGTCGCAGTAGAGGCGATACTGAATCTCCAACCGACACACGGGTATGACTCAGTCCTGGTCATCTTGGGTACTTTTGAGAACATGAACAATCCAACGGACTACGTGGCACCGAGAATAATTAAGGACAAACAGTTTAAGGTACTTATAACGAGCCGTGAAGACTGGGCGGCAAATAGCGTTACTGAGGCCGGTGAAATCTCAATCGTCACGGATGGATCTAAAGTGGAAGCGGGCACGGGATCGGGAATATACTCCGAACCCATTAAGACATTAACGTTGCCGCAAAACAGATTTTGGAACGGGTTTTATCTCCAGCGAAACTCAAAATCTACGTCGACAGCAGGGCGTACCCAAATTCAGGCGCACGATATCACGCTCTGCTGGGTACCGGGACATAGCAACATTCATGGCAACGAAATAGCAGACGAATGCGCCAGAACGGGCTCCTGTGTGCGGGAAGACGCTGCAATCCTGGACGTGCATATTCTGGTTGTGGCACTGAGAAACCAAGTCGACGAACTGGGAGTAGCGTAACCCAAGTCGAGATGGGAATCGGTACAGAATTGTAGGATAGCTCGATCTTTTTAGCCAGCCATTGATGGAACACGTACCAAAGGGCTGCTCTCCCTTGGGAAGACTACACTCAGCACTCTCACAGGAGTCATAACTGGACACTGCGTGATAGGTCACATGGCCGCACGAATGAAACTTCCATATAAAGGCTTCTGCAGAATTTGTTTAGATGGAGAAGAGGAGGAGTCAGTGCAGCACATGCTTTATTCATGCCTCCCTGGGGGGCAGGCTCTTCGAAAACCTCAATGACCTAGCAGGCGCTCCAATTAAACCCCTTGTCAAATTCATAGAAAAATCTCGCTGGTTCAGCAGAGCACAAGAGGACAACTGAGAAAATTTTTTTGCGCTAGACTTTCTCCTTTAACTTACCCTATCTCATACTTTCTTCCTCTTCTCTTCAAATAGTCCTTTTACTTGTCAATTCTTTATTAGGGAACCACAATGGGCCGAATTACGGCCTCGGTTGAACTCGTTATTTGTTTCTAACTCAAATGAGAGCCTTCCCTTTCAACCTAACCTAACCTAACCCGATTCCATATTGAATGATTCTTGTTTGAGATATCCACTTTGTAAGCTCTATTTCAGGTGAGACAACAGCAGCCTCTCTTACGATACTGATATTTAGTAAGCGAGAGAGGGTGCAATAGTACCGTTTAACAATACAAAATGAGGATGGGTGACATAAAACCCCCTATTGGTTGACATTAGGGGCAGACATTATAAGGAATACTATACAGACCTGGTGCGGCGTAGCGAAATAACTCCCCATGAAATAACTTCCATGAAATAACTCCCAAGGAAATAATTCCCACCAAAAATTAAATAACGTCCAATAACGAAAAAATGAAATAAGTCCCACAAAAAATGAAAAAACTCCCAATAGCAAAGTGAAATAAGTCCCAAGACTTCTCCTACAGCACTTGTTATATGGGCCTTGTACAAACTGTCATTTTTTTGAAATAACTCCCAATGTTATGACAATGAAATAACTCCCAAAAAAAACGAAATAAGTCCTACTAAAGTGGGAGTTATTTCATATGAAATAACTCCCACTTTTGTATGGAAATTTTTTGGGACTTATTTAATTTTTCTGGTGGGAGTTATTTCATGTGGGAGTTATGTCGCTACGCCACCTGGTGCAACATATAAGACTGCTACACAGGTGATGGGTGGACAGAACATGACTGTAAACGGAAGAAAAACTGTAATATATACTACAGCTGCCATGAGAAAAAGACATGAATTTGGTTCCGGATTTGTAGTTGGAAAATAACTGCGACATTTAGTCTCTAGGCTTAACCCCCGGATAAATATAAAACATATTAAAATATCACTAATTTGGGTAAATGTCCCGACAGAAGAAAAAATACCATAATACCAAGGACATGTTCTATGAACTCCTAGAGGAAGCATACGATCGCTGCCCTGGCCATGCCATACCAACCTGCGGTAAATTCAATCTACACAGTCTACTGCTTCCGATAACGGATTTTGACGCGTCGAAAAACATGGTTGTCAACATAAAGACATCCATAAGGCTATTTGGATATCCACCGAACAACAGGCCACAAACAAGAATGATCACTACCTGGTAATTGATGGAAGACACTCTACTAGTGTATTGGACGTACGTGTGATTCGAAGAGCTATATAGATTCGGATCACTAACTGATTGCAGCAAAGGTTCGCACAAGGTTAAGCGGAACGAAAGTCGTGCGTAACCAGACATATAGAATGCTCCACAACGGAAAGTTGCTATTACCAAAGACAGCCACGATCTATGCAGAGAAGTTCACTCAGATACTGGCACTGAACGCACCCCCGCCTAATGATCCTGAAGCGCAGTGGAAGCATATTTCCCACTCTGTGAAAACTGCTGCAGAGACCATGCTTGGTTACGATAAACCGCTTAAAGAGACCCCATGGTACGATGAACTGTATCGCATAGCAATTGATGAAAAGAACGCTGCACGTATGGCAATGCTTCAGTCAGTTGCAACGCAAGCAGGGACAGAGCGATATAAGGAGGAGAAGAAGAAGAAGATACCCGTTAGTTTAAGAAGAAAAACAGTTGTGGAGAAAGCGCGAGAGTGAGCAGATTGTATCTTACGGAAGGAAGAATGAGATTCGTAAATTCCACCGAAAAGTGAAACATCAAATCAACAGCCGTAGATCAGGGCTCCCGTTTGTAGAGTTAAGGACGAGAATCTAGTCGCAGATGTCCAGAGTATATTGGGAATACGGAGAGATCACTTTTCTGCTTTGCTTGTCCCAGCAGATGGCGTCGACTACCCCTGTCCAAGCCCAAGCGAGGTTAAAACTGAAATTTTCTGGCATAAAATCAACAAGGTAGCTGGTGCTGATGGAGTACCGGTTGACAACTATAAGTCGGTTGACAAGTATAAGTCATGTGCGAAATCTGGCTAGACGAATACATGCCCGACGATTACCATGTTTAGAAAAAAGGCGACCCTAGTGTATATACCAACTATCGTGGAATAAGGTTTTTATCGATCGCATACAAAGGTCCTCTCGAGCGTAATGTGCGAAAGACTAATGGTGTTTGTTGCAGTCCCGATAGGACTTTATCAGGGTGGCGTTAGGCCTGGAAAGTCAACTATCGACCAGACGCGACTTATACTGGAGAAAACCCACGAAAAACAAATCGACACCTACTACGTCTTTGTAGATTATATGGCTGTCTTCGATATCCCTATGCGGGGAAAACAGTACCAAGGTATGTCGGAGCTTGGTGTTTCTGCTAAGATGAAATGCTTTTGTATAATGACACTGACCGACACGAAATTTTCAGCAGACACATTGGTAAAGATCTCAGCGATCCATTTTCAGCAGTATTTTCGAGAATTGAGAAGGAACCAGCAAAAGTAGGGATGACTGTAAAGGCGGTCAAGAAACAATTATTGGTTTCGACAAGCACAACATCCACAAAAATTTCGAGGTAGTGGACGAATTCGTTTACCACGAATCTGCCGTAAGTAGGAGCAATAACGTCTAGCACTTAAGAGATAAGACCTTCTTTCGAGAAGCGAAGATCCAACTATATCAGACTCTCATACAAACTGTCTTGCTGTATGGCGCAGAATCCTGGGTCATATAGCATGCGGATGAAACATCATTGGGAGTCTTCGAGAGAAAAATATTTGCTCCTTTAATAGGAAATGGTGAGTAGCGACGACTGATGAACCACGAGCTGTATAATATGTATCCCGACGTGGTTATGCATATCAAAATAGCGCGTTTACGGTGGCTAGGCAATATCCGTAGAATGGATCAGAATGACCCAGTAGGAAAAGTACCTACTCGAAGGACATCGACAAATATAACGACCAAGACTTCACTGGAAAGGCCAAGTGGAATATTGCCTGCGAGAGCTAAAGATCGAACCGGGAGGAGTCAAATGTTATCCTCGTCTTGTAAGGCCCTTGACCCTTTTGGGTTGTTCGAGGCCACCTGTATAAGTAAGTAAGTAATTTGCAATTCGAATTACATCCTTTAAGTTCGATTAATTTTATTCCATACACAATTTAATCAAACGTATTGGGCTAAAACAAGTTGAGTTAAATTAAATTTAAGTGCATGTACTTACTTTGCTAATCGATCCTTATCGTTGTCAGCCAAATTAAGAAGATATGCCACAAATTCCACATCGTTTTTAAACTGAAGACGTGTCCTCATGTACTCCCATTTCTCGGCGTTTTTTGTGCCAATATAGATGTTTTTACTATAGTTCTGATGGCGATACTTCTTGCGGTCAGCCGCCGACTGGGCATAACTAGATGCCGATGTGGGAGCACCACATAAACTACCACCACCGCCGCCACCACCACCACCACCAATTCCGCTGTTGGAGCCTCCTCCAATACCAGCTCCTGCACCAATGCCGCCCCCACTGATGGCACTCATCCCCGCATGACTGTTGTTGCTCAAGCTGGCACTACTGCTGCTGCGTATCATTTCATTGCAATGACTGCTGGCATTGGAGTGACCATTGTTCTGGCTGTGATTGTTAACCCCACCTAACGCAGAGTCCAGCAAACTGTTCACATTGCAACTGTGTGTGTAGTGGGGTGTAGTGTTCGATTCACTTGCAAGTCCCGAGGCTAAACCACTAACACTGATGGCGCCGCTAGCATCTCGAGCAGAACCTTCCATATTAGGACAAGCGACGGCATTGGCAGCTGATGTGGCATCGGGCAAACCATTTACATGCTGGGCAGATTCTGATGCTGAAGGTGATAAGGTTGCGGCTGTTGTCGTTGAGGGTGGCAGTGGGCCATTACCCGTCCCCATGGTGGCCATTAACATGGCATCTGAATTATGAGCCTGCTGAGCATTATTACCAATGGCTGTAGGTTGGACGCCGACGGATCCGCCTCCACCACCCCCAACGCCTCTGGTGTCGTCGGGCGTACTCCTGCTACTGCTAGTGTTACTGCTGCTGGAGCTGCTGCTATTGTTGTCATGATGTTGTTCGTTAAGGCTGTTGCCATTATTGACATTGTGGAGTGGATGCTGTTGTTGTTGCAGTTGTTGTTGCTGTTGTTGTTGTTGTTGCTGTTGTTGTCGCTGCAGTTGTTGTTGTTGCTGTTGTTGTGGTTGTTCGGCCATAACATTATCATCATTAGGCTCTCCTTCATCTTCACTGCTTGAAGCGCTGCTATTGGAAGCACTACTGGATAAATTTCCAGCATTTGTGTTGTTGTTGGTATTGTGTTGTTGATTGACAATATGGCCTGAGTTGTTGTTGCTGATATTGTGCTTACTGCTGCTGCTGTTGTTGTTGCTATTGTTGTTGACAATACTATTCTTGTTGTTGTTGCTGTTAAGGGCAACGCGACTTAGAAAAGGACCGCGTGTCTCAACGTCGGAATTATCGGAGCTGTCATTAAAGTCGAACGCACTAAAATCGGCGTTCGACTTGGACATTTCGTTGGGTTTGGAATTTCTTATTTCGATAACAATTCAACTCGTTATGATTTAGTTTCGTATACAATTTGAAATTTATAATTTAGCCGCTGTGATCAAATTCATTGCACTATAATGGAAAAGTGGCGTTGGATTTAATTTACTTAATCAAAATGTGGTCCATATTGTTTGTGTTATGCGATTGGAATTGGAGCCTCCTCTATGCAAATAAAGAAATATTTTCCAATTACGTTTCATGTTGGGAAAGAGAGAGAGAGCTTGTGCACTTTCTGTTTGTTTACTCATTGATTGGGACTTACAGTTTTACACCGGTTCCCAACGGGTTTTGAGAAGCTATTTCTTTGTTAATTAAATATTGCACCACTGACAAACTGTCCTTATTTGGAATTCACACAGAAGTTTATTAAATATATATTTAACAACGGGCTCTGTCAGTAGTTGATAAAACTCTCTATTGAGAATCCAAAATTTAGCTTTAGCAGGCTTTTATGTTACCTGAGTATCCTCGCATGGGGATGAAACAACACTGGGAGTCTTCGAGAGAAATGTGTTTTGAAAATGATATAGACTTATGAATGATCGATAAGGGCGAGTATCGACGTGGTTCGAACTAAAATCTGGTCGACTTATATGCCGTCATCGATGGAATGAAAATAGGGGGATTGCGTTGGCTAGGACATGCCAATAGAATGAATGATGATGAACCAATGTGAAAGGCATTCAAAGACGTAACTGAATGAACCCAACTTTGACGAAGACTCTGCTGGAAGCACCAGGTCGGTAAATCCCTACGAAATCCCTACACATTCGCCACACGAGTGAATTTGTTCGTCGCCTCAACAAATATTTTCATAGAAAAGGAGCTAACAGATTCATCGCCGCAACGATATCAATTGCATTAAATGAAAAAGTTTCGTCACTGCTTCATTGCTGTGCTATTGAACTGGGTTCGAAACTAAGAATCTTTGCATAAATCGTGCACGAAGATTAACGTCAAATCCTTTGTTTGCTCTTTTGGCTAATCTACTATACGGACATAGCTCGGACTTTCTCAAATTTCTACCACAGATACACATTAGTATTCAGATGAAAAGCAACAACATTTTGGAGCCAAGTCAAAACTTTCCGAGTACGGGTCCCCAAAATTGAGCTACATATATTGACTAATTTTTTGAATTGTATTGGATCGATACACAAAGCTCTTTAAAATACGTCTCAAATGACAAGTAAACTGAACTAAAAAATAAAATAAATAAATATTTTCCATTATATCCCATGAAGGGTACTCGATAGTGTCGTCTTCACTAAGCGAGGTTACCGTCGTCGAATAAAATGTAAGGTGGTCAGAGCAGGGATCGCACCTCATGTACAAGAGCCGCGCACACTAACTATTGCACAACCGACGGCCCCACATCCAAAACTTAAAGAGACAAACAGAATGCAAGTCCCCACAAAGCTATAAACGTTTTATGTCTCTAGTGTACAATTTACATTTTATCGCTTACAACGTTTTTCCCGACAATACTTCAATTTGTTCATTTAGTCAGATTGAAATTGTTAACTCTATTATCCTTGTCCATAGTGGCAACACCTTACGCTATCTAGTCCACCGGTAATATACCAAAGTGGCAACAACTTGCCCTACCTAGAACACCATGCCTGATCTATTTCACACAGTTTGTGGTTACAAAGTAGAGGGTGTCTGGTAGCAGATTTATATTTTCAAACTTAAATAAAAAACATAATAATTGACACAAAGTTTTATTAAGGGCATTGAACCATAGAATGGAAATGCGGATTTTATTTTTTAAAGAATATGTCATCCGGATGTCTTCTGTCGAGTTGAACACACTGTTCAAAACGGAGCCTTCTATTCCGCGCCACACGCTGCAGTAAACTGGGTTCAATTGAGCTGATTTCTCGACAAATATTTTCCTTTAAAACCGCAAGAGATTGGGGATTGTCATTATAAACCCTCTCTTTGAGGTATCCCCATAAAAAAAATCCACGGGAGTTAGATCGGGAGACCTCGGTGTCCATGGGATGTCCCCAAAGCGACTGATCAGTTTTTGGGGGAAATTTTCTCGAAGCAAATTCATCGAAGTTCTGGCTGTGTGTGCAGTCGCCCCATTGTGTTGAAACCACGTGTGTGAAGAGTACGATGGATGATCTCGCAGGTTTGGCAAAAAGAATTCCGTAATCATGCGTCGATAATTTTCATCGTTGACATTCGTCGCCTGGCCTCGAGAATGTTCGAAAAAAATGGTCCAATTATCTCATGCGTGGATAAGACACACCAAACAGTTACCTTGGGGCAATGCAATGGTTTTTGATGTTTCAATCGTTCGAGGGTTGCGGGTTCTTGGAGACCAGTGTTGACGTGGCCGTTTTGCTTGCACCAGCAGAATCATTCATTAAAGACGAGGGAATGTATTCAATGGAAAATTATAATGACGAGTTCCCATGTTCACAATAAGCACCTAGGATCCGAATCGGCGTCGAATCGGACTAGTACTTGCTCTTTTGATCCCGAAACCAGAATTGTATCCGATGTCGAAATGAGGTCGGATCCTATCTCAAAACTAGAACGGAACCGATCTCAAAATCAAATCGGATCGGATCGCGAAACGAGAACGGATCCGAGGTGTAAATCATATCGGACCAAGCATCGAAATCATTTCGGATATAAATAGGGGTTTCAAAATGAAAATAGCGAAAGAGCTATATTTTGTACACTTTTACACTAATATTATGGTCGTTATAAAATTAAAAAAAAATATATAAAATACAAATAATATAACACACAAAAAAACCCTAATATTTATAAGCAGTTTAAAGTATATAAAAGTTTTAAATTATGTGTCCTTGGGTATTGGACTTTTTTGTTATCGGACTCAAATCGGATCAGCGAAAGCAAAATCCTATGTGCCGTACTCAAACCTTATCCGAAGCGGATCAGAGAAAGTGAAATCAGACATGTCGGGTCCGAATAAAAATCCAAATCGATTCAGCTGAAACCGTATCCGAATCGGTTCAGTGAAAGAGCAATCCGACATTTCGGGCCCTAATCGAATCGAGTCTTCGGAAGAGTGATCCGATATATCGGACTCAAACCCGATCCGAATTGGATCCGAGTGCGACTTTGTGCTTATCGGGATGCCACTATAATATTTTAGAACTGTATAAGAAGTGCCACACTGAAAGAAAAACGCTTTGTTGCAGGAATGTAACGTATTGGTGAGGGTGTTACCATCGCTGCTATAAGAAGTTTCGTATTTATATTCAATGATTTTATGGTTGCTGCAACAAAATATGGCAAATAAAATATTTTGGGCCATGTGTCGTTGCGTTGCTGCATTAACACAATCTTCGTTGCAACAACGATCACATTTATTACCATTTTGGGAGAAAAGTTTTAGAAAACCACAGGATTGGCACGAAACTAACTTCGGTTTTCTCATATAGATGATGCTTTTGTTAGTTTTTAAATACTTTTGATCAGCTGACTAAGTTCTGTTACCAGCTGACATTTCAAGGTTAAATTTGTGGCATGTCACATTATTTGCAGTGGTCAGTTTCATTTAAATCGTGTTGTGAATATGAATGATCAAAATGAGAATTCTCGTCGTATTTTGGCTCTTTTATTTACAAAAAGAGTTGAATGCTTCAACAGCACGCATATGCTTAAACTGGTCAAAACATTTCGTTCTGGAATTTCACAATCAAAAATAGCCACAGGAGCGGTAGGCCAAATGAGGTTGATGAGGACGAAATCAAAGCCGTTTTGAATCTGACCGATACCCTTCTGTTCGAGAAGTTGTAGACAAGCTGAAGGTGTAAATGAATTCTTTACAACAATTTCAACCCAAAGCGATCCAGGTCCAACCACAATGTATACGCTCGAACTTCATCAAAGGCTGAACTGCAACAAAAAAATATTATATTGGCTATTTGGTGGGATTTTAAGGGACTTATTTATTATGAACTGCGCCCTAAAACCCAAACCATGAGTTCTTCTGCATATTGCCAGGAATTAACAAACCTTGATGGAACACTGAAAGAAACACGGCCTGAATTTGTAAATCGTAGAGGCGTCGTTTTCCATCACGACAACATTGGGCCCTCATACGTCTTTTGAAGTCTCGGCAAAAATATTAGAGCTTGTATGGGAAGTGATGCCGCATCTGCCTTATAACGCTGATCTGGCACCATTGGCTTTTAATTTATTCCGGGGTCTGCAAAACTTTTTGAACGGAAAATCCTTCAATACAGAAGAGGACCTACAAACCAGTTATGCTATGAATCTGGGATCCAAAAGAAGCCTGAACGATGGCAGAAGGTCATTGAACAAAATAGGACCTTCGGTATAGATTAAAATTAATTATTTGAATAAAATAATTGAAAATTATTTTGAATAAAAAGAAAAATAATGAATTTATTTTCTTGTCTACCCAATAAATGTTTGCTTTTAATATTTTTATACTTCCTAAGACATTTTGTTTCGCAGCTGCAACACATCAGCCGTTTGTCTGACATAACTAATTTATATAAAATTGCCGCTTGCAACTTTGGTTTCACTGCAATAAATACAATTAGTACGATTTTTTACAACTATGCACAATCACTTGGACATAAACTTAACAGCAATAAAACAAAAACAGACTTCTTAAGCGGACCTTACCACCGGACAATGGATAATCACCAAAAGGTCCAATCAGACTCATACGCCGGTGTGAGGTGAAGCGTGCGATCTGAGCTAACAAGTCGGTCAAGAAAGCCCTGTATAACTCTAGGGAAATCGAAAATATTATTCTAAAATAAACCGACTTTGGTTTTCCAAATGGTGGTGTGACTTATTCATCTGTGTGTGGGGACCAACATTTATCACTTCGAAGCAAAAGTTCAACAAAAAAGACCTGAAAATTCTGAAATTTCGAAAATAATTCCAAGAGAATAATTGAAAATATTTTTGCAACTATAATTGATGTGCTCGCATAATCTTCCATATTGACAACTATAGATTAACTAATGTTGGTCCAACTTCTTCGCAGTGTAAGGGGAAATTCAAATATCAGTTGGCCTTCACGAAACTGCGATTTGAGACTGTGGAACTATTTTTTATGTGTGTGCGTGGTTAAATATAGAAACTATGTGGATTATCCTCAAACTTCTCAGAAAATTATTAATTCAATTGTTCCTGGGATAGAGCCCGAAGCTATTGAAAATTGTACTAAAAACAATATTTATCGCAGTAATGACATATATTCATTGTAGCAATGAAATATATTCATCGCAGTTATGAATCTTTGCAGCAATAAAACATATTTTAAAATTTAAAATATTCATCACATTAATGTAACATATTCATCGTAGCAGAAGAAAACGGTTTCCCATTACATCCCATGAAGGAATTGGGGAGACCTTCTCACAACCATTGAGCTGTGCGCGTTCTAGTTTTTACACTCACTGATTGTGAAGGACTAAAGCCAATTATTGAAAACCTGATTGGACCTTATCGGTGTGGTTTTAGACCAGGCAAGTCCACGACTGACCAAATATTCACGCTACGCCAGATCCTGGAGAAGACCCACGAAAGACAAATCGATACATACCACCTTTTTGTCGATTCCAAAGCTGCTTTCGATAGCCCCATACGGGGAAAACTGTACGATGCTATATCTGATCTTGGGATTCCGGCTAAACTGATCCGCCTCTGTAGAATGAAGCTGATCAACACCAAATCAGCGGTGAAGGTGGGGAAAGATCTCACAGAACCATTCTATACCAAGAGAGGACTGAGACAAAGCGACACCCTTTCGTGCAATCTCTTCAACATCTTAATGGAGATAATAATGAGAAAGGCTGCAGTAAATACCAACAAGACCATTAACACGACCATTGACGACATAGACATCAATGGGCGAAATTTGCGAGAGGTTACTGCAGTATTTTCAAGAATCGAAAAGGAATCAGCGAAGGTGACCCACTGTTAAGGAGGGCAGTACAAAATTGATGGCGTCAACGACTAGAGAAACCTCTCGACTTGGTTCGCACTTGAACGTTGACAACCGATTTAATTTTGAAGTGGTAGATGAATTTGTCTACCTTGGATCCGGCGTAGACAAGGACAACAACGTCAACCTGGAGATAGATAGGAGAATTGTGCTTGCAAATAGATGCTATTTTGGGCTCAGCAAGCAGTTTGGAAACAAAACCCTCTCTAGATGGACAAAAGTCAAGCTATATCAGACTCTCATTTTACCAGTATTGACATATGGCTCCGAAACTTGAGTCATATCACAAGCGGATGAAAAACACCTAGGAGTTTTCGAGAGAAAAATTCTCCGTAGAATATATGGTCCTGTTAGAGAAAACGGCGAGTACCGACGTCGATGGAACGCAGAGCTATATAGTCTATATTCTGACGTGGATATAGCTAGGCGAATCAAATTAGGCCAATTGCGTTGGCTAGGCCATGCTGTCAGGATGAATGAGGATGAGCCAGCGCGAAAGGTTTTCGATAACGTACCCGATGGAAGCAGGAACAGAGGACGACCAAGACTCCGCTGGAAAGACCAGGCAGAAGAATTCCTCCGTATCCTTGGTGTTACCAACTGGCGAGAGAAGGCGAAGGATAGAGCCAGTTGGAAGAATATGTTGAAATTTGTCTGACCTCATGAGGTTGTAAAATAGTCAATAAAAGTAAAGTAAGATTGGGACATAGAGTTTTACACCGCTACCGAACAGTATTTTGAAAATACTTGATAGTGTCGCCATCACTAAGCGAGGTGACCGCCGTCGAAATAACTGTAAGGTGGTATGAGTAGGGATCGAATCTACGTACTCCGGCCACATTCACCGTAGTAATAAATCGTAAATACCTTGAGAGTTGAGAAAGTTTTGAAATTAATGAATTAATTTTTATTGGTTTGTATGGATGTGTACGTTTCACTTGGTTGACGAGGATCTTTCCTTCATTGTAGTTCGCTTACAAATATTTGGCCAAATTGGGACTGTGATCGCAGTTGGACCTATGACTTTTGTATAAGGGATGCAACTTTTGTATAAGGGAAGGTTGGAGGACCGTTCTCTTGATTTGGGAGGAAGTAGTAAACTATTTTATTGATAGGCAATCAGTACCGGTCTAAACCTGTAGCTCCCGATCAGCGATTTGGAAGTCAAAACCACCCAGCTGATTGTAAAAAGCCATACCTACTATTCTCCTGGAGGATATAACGGGTCCGCTAAATAACTTTTTTTTTTTTAAAATGCTATAAAAAAAACTGCTGAATATTTTCTCAAATTTCTTTTTTTATTTGAAAGTACATTCCTTCCGGTTAATAATGGAAAATAATTTCATTCAAATTGCTGCCTCAGCTGGCCATGCAGTAGCCTACACGATCGGTCCAATTTTTAAGCACATTATCGGTTGTGTGCAGCTGTATTTCACCAATGGCTTCACGAATATTGTCCTTTAAAACGTCAATTGTCTCTGGCTTGTCGGCGTAACACTTATCTTTGAGGGCACCCCACAAATAATAGTCCAACGGTGGCAAATCGCAGCTCCGAGGTGGCCAAACGACATCAGCTCTGCGGCTGATAATGCGATCTTCAAAAACAGGGCGCAAAACATCGAGTGTAGCTTCGGCTGTGCAACATTACCATGATTTTCAAAGTAATGTCGCAATATTTCCCAGCGTTCTTCAAGCATATACACAACCATATTCGTTCAGCGGAAGGATAAAACAAATCAGACATGAGCTAAGTGTTACCATGCACGAAATAAGCACTAGTTGAAAAAAAAAACATTAGATGGCGGACCCTTTACAAAATTGTTTCAGGTGATTTATTTGGAGGTAGTTTTCATTAGAGATTTTATGATAGATCAAACTGTCCATCTGTTATAGTATTGTTTGGCATGTGTTCAGTACTGTTTGGCATATGGTAGCGTTAGCACCTCTTGTATATGAGGGCATGTATTCGATTTCTGCTCTGACCACCCAACATTTCTTTCAACGACGATCACCTCGTGTAGCGACGTTGACACTATCGAGAAATTAGACATGAAGAAGCTTCTCGTAAAAACTAAACTTTTTTGAACCGGTGTAAAACTGTTGATCCCAGTCATTGCGTTTAAAAATAAAAAGCGTTCTTCCCTATCCCTCCATGTAGTGTAATAGAAAAACATTTATATAGTATATTGTTTGACATTACATTATGGAATCGTTGGAATCGTCACCTCTTCAATCTTTGGGCTCTTGAAGCATTGAAGAGGATGCACTCTTTTGAGCCGAATTTTTTGTTTAGCGATTTAGCCTATTGCTGGCGGCCAGCCCACGCCAAATAGAAAAATTGTCTTACGAGCACTATTTGTTTTATTTACAGTGTGATGAAAATTTATCTCGGTCAAGAAATGGAATTAACCCGTGCAAATTTTCGCGCGATGATTTTTTACAATTTTCGGCGTGGATTATCGATACAAGAGTGTCTCAATCAACTTGTTTCGACTTTAGGCGATGAAGCATCATTAAAAACCACTATAAATGGCTGGTACCAAGAGTTCAGTCTTGGACGCCGTTCGCAACAGAATGAATTTCGTGAAGGTTGTCCAAAATCGGTTGTTCTGCCATAAAACATCGATGCAGTGCGTGAACTGATAATTCAAGATCGTCATGTGACATATCGTGAGATATAGGCATCGTTGCACATTAGTTTCACTTCAATACATTCGCTTTTTCACGAACATTTGGTAGAAAAAAAGATTTGCTCGCGTTGGATCCCACATAAGTTGACAATCGCTCAAAAAAAAGGCTCGTGTCAATTGGTGTAAGGAAATGATTAACAAGTTCGACCATGGTGCTTCAAAAGACGTGAAGAAAATCGTAACAGGTGAGGTATGAACCGGAAACAAAACAGCAATCGACCGTGTGGGTCTTTCAAGACGAGCTAAATCCAACAAAAGTTGTTCATGGAAGAAGCACAGCGAAGCAAATGGTCGTCTGTTTCTTCGGCCGAATGGGTCATGTGGCCACTGTTCCGCTTGAGCAACGTAGGACGGTCAATTCTGAGTGGTATACGACCATTTGTTTGACGGATGTCTTCGGAGAAATTCGTAAAACCAACCGCCTAAGACGAATCATTCTCCATCATGGCAATGCGAGCTGTCTGTCACACATCTCGTCGAACAGGTGAATTTTTGAGCAGTCAAAACATCGAATTGATGACTCATCCTCCGTACAGTCCTGATTTGGCACCCAATGACTTCTTCTTGTTCCCGAATATCAAAGGTAAATTGCATGGTGGCTGTCGGTTGTGCAATGGTTAGTGTGCGCGCCTCTTGTACATGAGATCCTGACGGCGACACTATCGAGTATTTAGTATTTATAACACTATAAAGCGCAAAGCTCATTGGTTGTGAGAAGCTCTCCCCAATTCCTTCTTGGGATGTCGATGGGAAACCATTTCTTTATTTTGTTTAAACTGCGTGGTCAACGATTTACGATCGCCGAAGAAGCAGTCGAAGCGTTCAAAAACCATGTTTTGTTTATTGCTATGACAAATGGTTTGAACGGATGCAAAAGTGTTTGGATCATAGAGTAATGACGTATAGAGTAGCCAACTCTCTCAGTAAATTTATGACATTTGGTGTGTTATAGATATGCGGTTGGATGTTGGAAAGTATTGCTTTAATAATACCAGATAGAGACAATGGGTCAAAACAACAAACAATATATCAACAACGGCATTTCGTTTTGTGCATTAACATTTTTGTGTAAATACACCACGAATATATACAAACAATAAAATATAACAAAAAAGTGCAAAACGACATGAATTATTTAAATCAACAATTTTTGTATTTCCACCTGGTGTAAGTCAATTTATGTCAAATAACTCTCTTTCGCACCGACTGCACCACGAATAGTGTGAAAGGAAATTCCAGATGAGAAGAATGATATTTCAATATGGCATTACTCTATGGAATTGATATTTTGAAAAACAAATAAAGCCATTTTCATTTAAAAATATTTGTAATTATTTGCTATTCCCGCAATATAAATAGCAACTCTCGTATGGTTTATGGTCCGGTGGAATCATCGGTACATATTTTCTCAAAAAACACGGGGCGTCCGGAGCTGTGAACTGGCATTGCACCCTGGAAACGGACTATTTTCTGCTTCTGCCTCTACTCTGACCATCACGATACTATAAAATCCCTGCAACCTGTATTCCTGACTTAAAGAACTGCCGCGCATCTCTAAATGAGATGGCTAAGCAGTTCGATTTGGGCCTTATATGTGTGCCGGGCCACAGGAACATTCCAGGGAACCACCGAGGGGAATAGGCGACATTAGGAACTAGGGCATGTGGAAATGCTTTAAACCGAAACTCTCGGACAGGCGAATGACAGATGGTCTGGCAACATAAAATGCAGCATCACCGGTCAAGTACGGTCAAGTTATGACCTGAATCGTACATCAAACTTGATATCCATTCCAAGACAAAATATCTCTATGCTACTAGCTGTGAACACTGGGCAGTTTAATAGGTAGACATGTGTCTATTGTTTGAACACCCGTTAATTTTGGTCAATTTACAGGTTTAATCATAGAGAAATGACGTATAGAGAAGCGATTTGACTTAGTAAAATTTACGAAGTTTGGTGTGTTGCATATGGACGTTGTATGTTGGAAAGTATTGCCTTAATAATACCAGCTACGGGTGGTTCAAATACAGGTAGGAATCTTTTTCAATAATATGATATTTTGACACTGATAGATAGTCAACAGTCAGTATTATACATCTGCGGACCAAAATGAGTCGGTTTATGCTTGAACATCGTTAGGATATATTGGAAATATTGCAAACTCCAAGAGGACATCGAATTTGGCCGAACAATCGTATTTTCTGACGAGGAGCATTTTTATCTCGGCGGCTATATCAACAAACAAAATTTCCGAATGTGAGGATCGGAAACCCGGACGTCATTGTCGAAAAGCCAATACATCCACAGAGAGTCACAGTTTGGTGTGGATTTTGGAGTGGTAGAATCATAGGCCCATTTTTTTCGAAAATGCTGTTGGCCCATGGCTACGGTCTTTATATGAGCTGAAATGGATGATATGAACTTGGATAATAGTTGGTTTCAGCAGGATTCGGCACCTTGTCACACGGCTCATCAAATAGTCGAACTTTTTGCGCACTAAGTTCCATAACCGTGTAATCAGCCATCTTGGCAATGTCAATTGGCCGCCAGGGAGTTGTGATTTGATCCCATTAAATTTTTTCTTGTGGCTGCCATTAATTAATCCAGAAACGATGCACACCCTTAGTCTAATATCGTCTCCGAGCCATTCTTTAGATAGAGCCAGACATCGTCAACAAAGACTTGGAAAATTGAATTGACAGATGAGCTACTGCGAAGCCAACCCCGGCAGCCACATTATTGAAATCGCGTTCCATAAATAATAGGAATATTTGAAGTTAATTTTATTAAATTTTAAAAAATATAAAAATTAATGCGTCTGTCGTGTCGTAGTCGCGTTTTTAATTACGCCCTTAAATACGTTGTCACACACTGTCCACTTCTTGTACCTTCCATCCAATGTGATCCCAGACTCTGTCCTCTTTCCTTTCCTGTCCATTTTCAAATAACTACTAGTGTGAATTTTAAATTTAATTTGATATTTTTCTCTGATTTGTTTACGTGAAACGTTTGACACTTCAAACACGAAACTATACGACACCTTGCGACAAAAATGCAGTCTGTAGATTTCTTTGACGCAGAAAACTCGTCGTTATGTCGTTACCCCATCGCGCTAGTGTGAATGGTCTCATATCTTTCATGTCTAAACAATTTAGGTATGAAAACGATTTGGGTATGAAACGGCTACCGAACGACAACCGCATAGGTTTGGGGGTGCTCTAAAATAATGCCCATTTACAACGAAAATAAATATTTATACTCCCACCACAGTTGAATTATTTATATTTCATTTCCGTTGTTACTATAAGTCAAAGTTCATGATGTCTTTTTAAGGCCTAGCAGGATGCGGAACGTTGCTGCTGGGAATTTGATGTATTCAGTTTAAAATGACAGCTGTTTCCCGTTTGGTGCCTTATTCAAGACATGAAGAGTTAAGGAAGTCAGTAGTGCAGCAGAGCAAGGATACTGCGAGACTTTAGTATTGCAAGATACTATACCCGAACGAATTCTGGAACATCTTGCCGATATAAGTAATTTTGATTTAAAATACCACCCCATGGATATGCAGTCGGAAGGAATATATCATTAGTCCTTAGAGCCGTTGTTTAATCTTGTAATGTACATATTTATTTTTAAATTCAAACTAGCTTTCGGTTATTCCATTTCTGGCAGCCACAAATACACAAACAATATGAATCAACTGAATCTTATATTCACTTTATAACGACAATTCCTAGAGTCCTAGCAAATTCACATACACATTTGCGATAGGCTAATGTAACATTCCTTTGAATTGACTAACTGAAATGGCAATAAAAATTTTACACTTTTATTGTTGTATTAAACACATTTGTTGTTATTGTTATGATTTATTTGTTTGCCAATTTCCACTTAAATATTTGGTTAGTTTTGTTTTGTTGTTGTTTTATTTAGTTTGCATTTACTTGCTGTGGTAATTTGTTGTTGTTTAATAAATTATTTTCAATTATTCCTTGAATTTCTCTCTTGCACTCTCTCTCACACGGACTCTTATTTTTCACAGACACAATTGTATGTATTATTTTTGGCGTTTATTTTGTGACAGCTACAATTTGGTTTTCTTTTATGCTTTCTTTCGTTTTTGTTTTCATAGAATTTTCTCCGATTTCTGTTTTAGTTGTTATCCTTTGATTGAGTGTGGGGGAGAAGAAACTAACACACTCAGCCATACACACTTCCAATGGGGGGGGGGGGGTTGGGCTGTTTTTCTTTTTTGCACTTACACGCACACAATAGCCAGTAACTACCAATTTCTCACAGTGCTTTTGTTCTCTTTTTTGTTGTTATTGTCTCTCACACTCAAAATGTACTCGCAGTTGAGAGCAGTGTTGCCACTTAATAATTATTGTTTGTTTTTATGTCATATATTTGAGTGGTTGAAATATGAAACCATATGTTGTAACAGATGTTTGGAAGCCTCAGATATACGAGTTTTGGATCTATCTTTTATTATACTATTTGTGTACATATATTGATTTTTATGGTGAAATTTTGAATCGATTTCTTCGTCTTTACGAGCATGTTCTCAATAAAACGCAGGTCGTAGGTCAAACCCTAACAACAAGCAACAAGTTGTTCCGAATGCAAACATTTTGGAAAAGACTTTGATTGATGTCTTAAGCTATGTTCAGGTATACCGCGATTTCGCAGTATTCTCAATTTAATGTCTATAAACAGCTGATTTTTGTACGCCTACATATTTGTTTGGTGGGTTGATATCTTGAAATCGCGGTATCTGTACGTCGTTTTAGACTATGATATAGGGTGGACCAACAAAAAGTCGAGCCAACATGTGTTGATTATTGCATTTTCTTAAGTGGACCTTAAACTGACACATCTGCATGATAGAAAAAAGTCTGCCCGACTTTTGTATATCTCCTGAAGCGGACCCTACACTGGTAGATCTGCATTACCATAATAATTGTGTATAGTTTACTTGCAACCTTCTTCTTCTCTATTTTGTACTGCAGTAATGACCGACAAAAATTACGGCCTACTGTTGATATTCCCCTTACACTTCCCCTTACACAGTCGGACCAACCTTCATTTATCTCTTGTTGTCAATGTGGAAGTTTTTGCGAGCGGTGCAGTATTTGGTTGCAAAAATATCTGAATTATAATTATTTTTTGTAAATTCAATTTTAATTTTATTTCATATCCATATTTGGATCAACTTATTCCCTATTAAGTTGAAATTTCGCTTAGAAATAATAAATGTTGGTCCAACCACCCAAACACACTACTGGATAAGTCGGACCGACATTACAAAATTCAAGGTTCTTTTTGATTCTATCCGACTTGTTGGTTCAGACCATAAACATTACCTAACACCGGCAGATATGTCTGAACATACTGTTTGTCGTTCATGCAGATCTGTCAATGTAAGGTTCGCTTTAAACTACGAACAAGTCGAACCAACATTTGTTTATTCCTAGTTGCTGCAATTTTAGTTCCGACATTTTTTAAATTTTAATAATTTTTTTTTTGTAAATTTAGTTGTCATTTTATTTGTTTTCCATATTTGGATAAATTCAAATAAAAATATGTAGTTTCCTTTTTGACCCTTCCATAATAAAATGTTGCTTTGGTATGACCTGTTGGTCAAACCTCTCCACACACTTATGACGATAAAATAATGTTGGTCAGATTGTATCATAGGTAGTGTAAAACCGCCCTAATATTGGCTGACCAACAAGAGATGAGTGAAGAATATCTGTCGGTGTAGAGTTAAGTCTACGGACTGAACCAACAAGTCGGACAAAACAAAAACGATTTTGACTGTTAATGTACATATGAGAAGTTCATAGTACTAGCTTCCAAGATGTGATACATTTTTCTAAGCGCTGAAAGACCTTTATTCCCACAACAAGAGCAGAAGGCGCTTTTCCTCCCTGTTCTGTTTTTTTTTACATTCTCGTAGGGTTGCAGTTGTTTTGGGATTAAAAAATCACATGAAGGCATAGGAGTAAATGCCGTTTCCGAACGGTATTTTGGAGAAGCCTTTTCATGGCTAAATTCTCGCTGATATCGCCGACACTGAGCGAGGTGACCGCCCTCGAAAGAAATGTTATGTACTCACGAACAATACACGCGCAGACTGCAATTGCACCAACGACGGCCAGGTTTTGAGGTTAGTTTATCTATAACACACAGTTGCATTTTTGTGTGAGATGTCTTTTCGAATGATCGGGCTAATGCCAGTTATGTTTGAATTGTTCGACTTTGATTTTTCGACTGTCTATCTAACATATAGATTCAGAGCGTAGACTATATCTTACACTGACAGATCAGTCTGAATAGACGTCTTGTTGGTTGTGCAGGTCTGCCCATGTAAGGTCCTTTCAGTTCCATCCCTGGTTTTGGGTACAGAAACGAAAAGAAATTCAAAATGAAAAGAGGGCGAAAGACCTGAATGAACTGTTTAATGCAAAGATCTACGTAATGTAAAGATCTACGGAAAACAAACTGAATAAATTAAATGTTTTGACAAAGGAAATTAGGGTTAAGTAAAATGGGTTTTGTAGGAAGTGGTTCCTGTAGTTGCTTTTTGAAACTCTCTCCGGATGTACATAGCTCTAATGTATGACTCTCAACTTGATATTTGGCGTTCTGTCAAAGTTGCAATTTTCAAAGTTTGTGCAATTTTCAAAGTTTGTGCAATTTTCAAAGTTTGTGCAATTTTCAAAGCTTTGGGAGCTCCCATAAGCATTACACAAAAACAAAAACTATTGTGAATTGATTTACGTTTTCGATCCTTGGTTAACTAGAAACCTCTCATATATCTACTGTGCTATTTTAGTTTATTTTGATTTTGTTCGTATTCCGTGATAACGACCGCGAACACCAAATGACATGCCATTTATTGTGAATGCAATTACGCGCTTCGTCCTTGTTTAGGTGGACCTTTATAAATTAAAAAAAAAAAATTGCATTTGTTTTCCTGCTGAAATTTAGATTCGAACAGAAAGTTGAAAAACATCTAAGACGGTTGGATTTGCCAACTAGTTCGGCCACCCATAACTCGCAGATAAGTCGGTGAAACTCAAAAGTTGATCCGACTTTTCCCATAGTGTAAGGTGCAATTATTGTCTAGTTTGAGTACGGACATGCATGATTTTTCATTCACCTAATTTCCATTCATCATACAGGTTCTCTCGGTGTACTTTTATTTTTTTTACACCGATTTCAATTGATCTTGTTAGGAGGACCCACAAAATTTCCTCAACTGGCTTTATGGTTTCCCGTGAGGGCATAAAGTAGCTATTATCACATAAATAAAGGTTGTCTCAGTAAGAACGCACTTTTTCATTATAAAATTGAAACACGTACTTTTTGAGATAGTTCTGATTTTTTTATTGGACTGTAAAGAATACATGTTCCAATTAAGTATGGAATAAAATATCCGTCAAACGGATCCCACGGCTCTGATGACAGGCCATTACTCTTTTCATGAAATTTTCCATGACTTTTTCACAGAGATGCGGCTGTATCTCACCGATGACGAGTTTAATCTCGGATTTGAGCTCAGGAATTGTTTCTGGTTTAGTCGCATAAACCCGAGATTTCGCAAAACCCCAAAGAAGGAAATCGTACGGCAATAAATCGCATGATCTTTGTGGCCAGTTGACATCAGCATTTCTTCAGACAATTTGCTCTTGCTGCATTAAATCGATTGTTTCATGCGCGATGAATAACTCAAATTTTTTGTAATAAGTTTTCACAATTATGATGCGTTCGTTGTTCTTTCGTAAAGCACTAAATTTTTAATAATCGGAATAATCGGTAATCGGTACATATGTAACAGCTGCCAAATTTCAGAGTTGCCACTTGCACAAAAAAATTACACTAAATTTAAAATAAATCAATCTTTCTGAGACACCCTTTAGTAATAGTCTGATATGTTCTCAGAGTATTGGAATATACAAGGTGTTTCTTTTAAACTGAGACGATCAAATATATATCAATATATATCATGAACCGAACAAAATATGTCATTCAAATCATACGTACTTTTAGTCCTAGAATCCGTATCTGCAATAAAAAATATGGCTTCATATCTTCGTTTCAAAGTTACCCCCGCCCCACCTACAAAGCCGGGGGGGTGGGGGACTATTTTTTTGCACTAATGTATTTCCTCCGCGGTATGATTAAATTTTGATTATGGACATTTTTTCCGTAGAGTGGCTATTTTTCGAGATATTTGATCGTCTCAGTTTAAAAGAAACACCCTGTATAGCAGTGATCAACTGCACTCGATAATGATTCAGCGCCATTGTTGCCAAAGCTTTCCTATAGAAATCTTTGATGCCAAATTTTTCTTATAGAAATCTTTGTTGTCAAGACAATGTTTTCTTTTCCAAAACATCTTCTATAAGAGCAATTCGTCAGAGAACGCTGTGGACGCTACAAGAAAAATTTACAGCAAACAATTTATTAGAACACTTTGTAAATATAGTCCGTGGACCGATCTCTCCAATTACTATGCTAACTTATATAATAGTCTCTGTGCAGCTAAGGATTTCTAGCTTCCTAACAAACTGCCGAATTTGACTGACAACATAAACTACATAAAACTCCTTTAGCTTATAAGAATGATTTTGGTGTCTTCTCCTTCAAACAGATTTTGCTAAATTTATAGACATTTATCCGCGGCTTATTTGTGACGTACAGTGGTCCGAAATATTTTCACCATTTTACACACCCTCCGCTTTACAACAGTGTTGCATTCTCTCGCTGTATCTTTCTTCTCCAACAGGTGTTGATAGTAATGCATGTCATTTAACTCTTCATTAGCTTCGGTCGCCTGTGGTGCAATGGTTGTGTGCTTGGCTCTTGTGCATGAGAACGTGGGTTCGATCCCTGTTCTGACCACCTTACATTTCTTTTGACTGCGGTTACCTCGCTTAGTGACGGCGACACTATCGAGTATTTGGCCATGAAAAAAGCTTCAAAAAATACCGCTCGGGGGAGGTGTAAAACTCTAGCTCCAAATCAGTGTGTGTAAAACTAGAAAGCGCATAACGTACTGGTTGTGGGAAGCTCTCTCAAATCCCTTCATGGGATTTTACAGGAAATAATTTTTTTAGCTTCGTCTTTTAATATGAATCTGACGACACAAGTACCGCATTAAAAAAATCCAAGATTTTTGTGCACCCAGAGAATTAATTGTTTGAATAGAGGTCGTAGCAACCGTAAATTCGGCTGTTACCACCGAATTGAGGTTGCCACAACCGAACTGAGGATGTCACAACCGGATTGAGGTTGTTACGACCGAATTTCGGTTAGCCCACACAACCGAAATTCGGTTGAAGCAACCTCGTATCATAATTGATTCGGTTGTGACAACTGAATTTTCAATAATATACGTTCAGTCAACTAAATTTGGTACCAAATTCGGTTGGAGTAACCGAATCTGTCTTCAATTCGGTTGTAGTAACAAAAATTTGACATCAATTCGGTTGTAATTACCGAATTTGGTATCAATTCGGTCGCAATAACCGAATCTAGCCTTAATTCGGTTGCAACGACCGAATTTGGCGTCAATTCGGTTGCTGTAACCGGATTTCTCAAGAATTCTGTAGGTACAACCGAATTCATTTTCAATTCGGTAACCACAGCATAATTCTATGTATTTAAAATCTGACGTTTAAAATTCTATAATCAAATATTATTTTAAAAAGAACTAAAGAATGTGAAGAGTTTTTGTGGTTATTAAGAAAGGTTAGTAAAATATGTTTTGTATTAAAACGTCTTATTTTGCAGAAGCAATTTAAGCAGATATTAACAGCAGATATATATGCAGTAGTCTGTATAGAAAACGGCTTAGGACGTAGATCAACCGATACAACACGTCAGAATTAGTGCTGTATCTAGACTTCAATAAAGATCGGAAGAGGCATGTAAATCAAATTTATTACTCTACTAATATAGATTACCCCATATATATGACTTAAATGGTCACTTAATAATGAAACAAGCTTTAATAATTCATTTGTGACAGTATCTAAATTCGGCGGTTACAATCTTTAATTCGGCTGTGACAATCTCTAACGAGGTTGTGCCAACCTCTAACGAGGTTGTGCCAACCTCTAATGAGGTTGTGCCAACTTCAAATGAGGTTGTGCCAACTTCAAATGAGGTTGTGTCAACCTCCAATGAGGTTGTGTCAACCTCCAATGAGGTTGTGTCAACCTCCAATGAGGTTGTATCAACCTCCAATGAGGTTGTGTCAACCTCCAATGAGGTTGTGCCAACTACTAATTCGGTTGAGATAACCGAATTTTTCTGTGAGTGTGCATAGTAATTTTGCTGTTTCGCTCTGTCTAACAGCTGACATTAGGTATTGATAACAGTGAGAGCTAGAAAGAAACAATACGCCTGATTTTTGTTATTTCCCGCTAAACTAATGTTTCGACGACTTTGTATGGAGAGCTGCTTAAAATCGCTTAGGTCCCCATACAAAGTGGTCGAAATATTAGTTTAGCCGGAAATAAAAGAATCTCCTGAATCTAAATCAGCTTCCCAACTAATCAAATATTATCAAAATATTGACGAATTTGAGATTAAAATATTATACAGTTATTACACTCACATAACTTTGTTTGAACAGAGGTTGTAGCAACCGGAAATTCGGCCGTTGCCACTGAATTGCAGTTGTTTCAAACGAGTTGAGGTTGTCACGACAGAATTTAGTCCCAACAACTGAAGTGTAACCGAGGCAACCTCTAAGTGGTAGTCACAACCTCTAATGTGGTTGTGACAACCTCTAGTTTGGATGTGATTACATCTAATGTGGTTGTGACAACCTCTAAATTCGGTTGCGTCGAATTCTGTGGGCTTGCTTAAATTAATTTGATTTTAAAGTAACAAACAAAAAAAATTTCAAAAAATTCCCTAAAGTTCTTAATACTATGACATTCTGGAAAAACAATTGCCATGTTAATCTGGATTAAGAATCCAAATATCTATTCAGTTGATGATAATTCGCTTTTTAATGTCCTCCCCAGCTAATGTGTATATATAAATTCCATCTCTTGCACTTTTATCCATTAACATTATAAATTATCTGGCAACACTGCTCTCCCGCAGCCTGAGTTAGAGAGTGCGAAACATTTACAAGCTTTGCGAGTTGTATTGGTTTCTCGTTTGATTTCGTTATGGGTTTTGGTTTGTTGTTATTTGCAACTCGCGCGCTTGTGTGTGTGTGTGTGTGTGCATGTCCTTCCTTCTCCAAATTTGTTTGACATTCCGTAGTTTATGTGTGATTTTATTTTACCGTTATGTTTCTTCGTTCATTCGTTTTGTTTTTGTCAGCCCTGTGTGCTCACGACGGACGGCAGGACACAGTGTGTGTTTGTGTGTGCGTGCTAATGTTTGTGTGTGTGGCGATGAGGACGATAACTACGACGACGACAACGACGACGACGACGTCAACGAGTACACTTTATTTGTATTGTGTATTTGTAATTGATTGCGTTTACTTTTTGTACTCATATTCGTTTTTCTCTATGTACACCCGCGACGTTTCGATCCGCGACATGGCTTAACGCGACGACTGAGACTCTTTTGGTGGCTGGTGGCGCTGGTACTTGCGTGCGTGTGAGTGTGTGCGAGTGTGTTTTAGTGTGGTGGTCCTGAGTGCAAAATTTCTTTGTCGTCCTGTAAGATTCTTTATTCCAGTTTTTTTCTTCGATTTTTCGTATGGAACACTCCCATGACAGGAATTACTATTTCAATATTTCACAAAAATAACTATGAATGTTTCCCCATTTATTGGTGGATTATTATTGGTTCCAATTTCTTTTCCGTTCTTGGACAATTTTCTATTGTAGACTCCTTGGGGAGTACATCCAACGCCCATTTCCTGTTACCGGAAGTTCTGTTACAAAATTTTCCATAAATTATCTTTAGTAACCGAAAATATGAACATTTCTTTGGAATTTTTGCTCTTTAGAGAAAACACTTGTGTATCTTTACATCTTTTTTTAAATTTTCATTCACCATAAATATCCTTTAATACCTCCCAGCCACATTACTGGATAATCCTCGCCTAGACAAGAGCCACTTTTTCACTTTTGTGTAAATCTTAAAGGGGATTTCACTTGGGTTTTCTTACATTTTCATGTTGGAATTATTATTTGTTAACACTTGAACATAATTTATTGTTAATTTTTCTTTTGGTTTTTCTTTGGTTGGAAGTAGAAAAATGTGTAGTATCCTTCTTCTACTTGTAAATTTTTTTCTTGAATTGGTTTGGTTGGTTTGATTTTTGTTCACCCGTCGTCGTTCACCGTGAATTTTTTCTTTCGGTATTTCGTGTCATTCGCCGTTTTCGCAGTCGTCGGAATGAAAAAGTTTTTTATTTATGGTTGGTTTGAAAGTTGCTGTCAGTATGTGCGAAACGAAAGTTTATTTGCCACCCAACCCAGTCGTCCAGCCAGCCACACAGTCGAATTCGTTGACGTCTCAGTCGCCAGGATTCGCTTGCTCCCTCTTTTAACCATTTTCGCCATAAACAACAAATGTACAATTTACTAACAACAACACTAACGCCAACGACGACAATGACAACGGCAACAACAACCACATCATCATCACCAACCATATCGCCATCGTTGTAGAGGAAAATCAGCGTTGGAACGTGAATTGTTGTCGCTGTCATTTGTCGTACCGAGCCGTACCGTGCCGTGGTTACAGCTGGTAGCTCCACTTTACCGTTGCTCTCACTCTCAAACACGCACACCCACACACACTCTCTCTCCTTCTCTATTTTTTGGCATGAGTTTCCTTGAGTTTTTCCCACTTACGTACATATATTAATGGTATCAGCTCTTTGTCTTTTAACAATTTCTTACACATAAAATCTATATTCGCCACATTTCACTAAAACAACAGAGAGAGAGCGAGAGAGAGAGAGAAAGGGATAGTGATGGTGCAATAAAGCTGCCGTATGTACTCAAAAAGTACTAAATGCGTACTGAACCGCTTAAGAAGAAGAAAATAGTTCCCAGATACGGTGAACTCAGGAACAAAAAGCTTTTCTGTATAGTTTTCGTCCTCCAATAAGTAAGTTTCATTGTGGCCTGTTAGTTAGTTAGTTTGAACAGAGGGGTGCGATGTTGAGTGTTCAAAAAGAGGCACTCTAGTCCTTCCCATGTCAGTAGGCATACACTTAAGCCGCTGATTCGAACTGTTGTGCGCTCCAAGTTTACCCTACTAATCTACTATACCTTTTATAGGAATTCTGTGCTATTCAGGAAATTCCATAAGTTGTTCCAGTCCATACTCACAAGTTTGGTCATGTCCGGTATCGTACTGTCCGAAATATATCTGGATCTAGCTTGTGTGAAGGCCGGACAATGGCATAAGAAATTCTCCATCGTCTCATCGTCCTCCATGCATGCCCTTCACTCACTATTTGCTACTAGTCCAATACGGTACAGATGGGCCCGTCATCCCGAATGCCCCTTTATGACTCCCATCATCTTGCTCATTTCAGATTTTCCCGGTTTCATCAAACCTTTTGTCCTCAATCCATCGGGGTCTCCCCATAGGATCTTTGTCATCCTGCCTATTGATTTCTGGTTCCAATGGATAATGTGTGCCGACTCAGCCCATTTACTCACCCGAAGGAGATTCGATCCCTCTAGGCTCACCGTTTGGAGTTTCGTGGCTTTCGTTGCTAGGAGGTTCGCTCGTTCGTTACCGAATAATCCGCTGTACCCCGGCACCCAGATGATGTTGAGTCTGCCGTGCATATAATAATCGTTTTTCACCTTCTTACAGTCAGGGACCGGTCTAGATTTGACAATTTCCGGTGATATTGGCTTGATTGCCATTTGGCTATCCGTGAAAATATTTGCCTCGGCTGGGTTTGTATTATCGCCGAGCCATTTGATACACTCCGTAATCGCCCGAACTTTCGCTTGAAAGTTTGTATTATGATCCAGGAGGAGTAGATGGGATTCGGTTGCTGGAATTTTCAATATAATATCTTAGACCCGTTCTTACCCCTAGCTTTGAGCCATCCGTGTATCAGCGAGTCCCATTTGGCATTCGTCCCGGCGTCCCATTCTGCCAGGCGTCTCTAGTTGGCGTTAAAGTGTCGTGTTACTTAATTGACTATAAACAATCCAGGGGCATTAGGGCTTACAAAATCAAGATGAAATATTTATCCAACCGGATTGACCGTTTGATTTTGTTCTCCACACTTGTTAACAGCAAGCTTTCACAGGGATTCGTCCACCCAATCTTTCCAGCGGAATATTGGCTGTCCTATTTTTCGTACGTAATCCGATTGTTAAAGAAGATACAGTGCTTCAATTCCTAAAATTCTTGCTTTTTTTGTTTTTGAGAAGACCAACACTCAGGGGATGTCCCCTATAAATGCAGTGCATTGCATTGGACTTAGGAAAATGGGATAGGAGTAGGGGGAAAGAGAGAGAAGTACTTGTTAATATTTGACTTAAACTTGCTGATGTTGTAAGAAGTGTTGAATACACTTGCCGGAAGCTTATTCCACCTACGGACTGTTCGGCTGAAGAACGAATTGTTACTGTAATGCGCAGTTCGATCCAACGGCCAGGAAACAGAAAAGGGATGAGTTCCACTTGAAAACCGCGTCGTACGGTTAAATACCCTAACTTCTGGAATGAGGCCTTGTAACTCGGCGGAACACTTTCCATGGAAATACCTATAAAATATCGAGACACAGCTAACATTCCGTCGATGCTCCAAGGAGGCACCAGTGCTGGATACACTGCTGTCGCTTATCAGCTTCAACGCTCTCTTTTGCACGCGGTCTAGAAGCTCCAAGGTGGACGCTGGAGCCCCAGCCCAAATATGAGAGTTGAATTCCATTTTCGGCCGAATATACGTGGTGCAGATATTGAGGAGATCGGGTGGGGTGAAAAATCTTTAACACCGCTTTAAAAAGCCCAGGCACTTGAATGCTTCTTTAGACACGTTGAAAATGTGCTTATTCCAACGAATGTCACATTGTATCTTCATGCCCAGAACATCAAGAGCTTTAGATTCATCAACATCTAAACCACCCATTGAAATCATTGGCAGGGTCGAGTCACCAGTGTGCTTGTGCGATATTCTGCCACATTGTGTTTTGCATGCATTAAATTCGACTCGGTTTTCCCTGCCCCACTCACTAATCAGATGCAAGTCATGATTAAGCATGTCATTCATTGTTCGTCTCTTTCCTTGCACTACGGAAAGATTGGGTCGACGATCGAGCTTATTTTCAGTGTTACGATTATGGTTTTACCCAGCACTTGGATGCTTTAGCCGCATTACAATCAAGGAATCAATTAAATCATGTTGATCCTCAAATGTTAGCCAATATCAAACGTTGGTGTATTTTCCGACAAGCCGGGTTGGATTAGTGCCGTCCTTACGACATTGAATAACTTTGATTTAACCAACTACGCTACGAATCATTTCTATATTGTACAAACGCAAGACAATATTGTGGGAGGTTTTGCCAAGTAGCCTCATTCTACCGCTGGAACCGGAATTGGTGGCTTATAAGAAGCAGCATGAAAAACTGCAAATTCAAAATCTACACGAAAAATCTAACACACAAATGTTTGAAACAGAAATTGTTACGAAACTTGAGACAACAGCCAAAGTTACTTCATTTTTATTAAACGCACAATGATAAAATATGAGATATAAGCAAAATTTATTAGTTTTATGTGATTTTGTTAATTTGATTTAAGGACGTTTTTATTTCAAAACTAGTACATGTGATTTTGTTTTACATCTAAAGATTAAATCATTGTATGTATTGTTACGAATAAGTAAAAGCTTTTGCTTGCTGTTAATGACTCTACTAACAGTATGTAAATAACAGACGGTTAGTACTGCGCCTGAAAGTATACATTGTAACAACGTACCAGCTCGCTAAACCAGTAGCATGAATTCACCTCAGTAAAGATAATTCTCCTGTGTTCGAGATTGTTCTACAAAGATAAGCAACAACCACAACATCTAGAAGGTTCTTGAATTCGCTAGATATAACTTCATTTGAGTATGGTGAGTTGGTATAAATAGCGGAGGTCTTTGGAGTGGAGAGTTCAGTTTGTGATTAAACCCCGTAAAGTGAGCAACGCGAATTGATAGTAAAATATAAGACTTATTAAAGTGGTATAAATAAAGTAAACTGTTGTACTATATAAGGAAAATAAAAGGAAGTTAAACCGTTGTAATTATCGTAATTTAAAACGAACTTTGTTTTATTATTGGGAATAAAAGTTACAACCGAATTCTATGTATTCTATGTATTTCAAACCTGACGTTTAAAATTCTAAAAACAAATATTATGTTAGGGAAAGATAAAAAATGTATAATTATTGCTGTTCCGGCGATATCAAGGTTTTTTTTTTTGTGGTTATTAAGAAAAGTAAGTAAAAATATTGTAATTACTGGATTTGTATTGAAATGACTTTCTTATTTTGTAGAAAATGTCCAAGCAGATATGAAGAGTTTTCAAGTTTTTCAAGGTCGGTCGGTTGAGATATGCTGTAATCGTCTGTACATATGAAGAACGGTTTAGGACCTACATCAAAATGATGGCCGGGACTTCAAGGTCAGAATGATTTAAATGACTTCATTTCCTCGCTTTGTAATATATGAGTACAGGAAAATACATAATCACTTAATAATAAAAAACATTCAAAATTAATTTGTGACACTATGTAAATTCGGTTGTAACAACCTCTAATGAGGTTGTGTCAACCTCTAATGAGGTTGTGTCAAACTCTAATGAGGTCGCATCAACCTCTAACGAGGTTGTGTCAACCTCTAATGAGGTTGCGTCAACCTCTAGCGAGGTTATATCAATCTCTAATGAGGTTGTGTCAACCTCTAATGAGGTTGTGTCAACCTCTAATGAGGTTGTGTCAACCTCTAATGAGGTTGTGCCAACCTCTAATTCGGTTGAAACAACCTCTAAATTCGGTCACGGCTAATTCGGCTGTCTCAACCGAATTTTTCTGTGAGTGTGAGAACGTTAGTGGTGTAAGTGGTGAAAAACTAGTTGGTGTTCCCAAACTGTCGTCTTCTACCGGAGAAGCTCAAGCTGAAGCTGTATTTAAAATACTTGTTGAGAGGAATGTGACACAACAGCCAGTAACACAGGCAAATTTAAAGGAACTATAAGATTGTTACAAAAAAAGTTAAGTAAAACTATATTTTATCTAGCTTGTAGACATCATATGATAGAGTTAATAGCTGGGACAGGTTTTAATGCTTCAACTGGACCTGATATTCAACAATTTCATAGATTTCAGGATTCTTGGAAAACAATTGATCAAACAAAGTTTGAAAGTTGTATGACAGATAACAGCGTTACACTTTTTATTACACCAAGCATTCGTTTAGAAATAATTAAATTTATAAATGGTCAATTAAAAAACTTTCACCCAAGGGACGATTACAAGGAACTGCTTGAGCTCAGTCTATTATTCCTAGGAAGTAATCAATCTGAGAATATATCAAAAAAAAAAAAAACTCCAGGCGCTTTCCATACAACAAGATGGAGGGCAAAATTAATTTATAATTTAACCCTCGGAGGTATAAGGTTTTTTGTCGCTAAACGGTATAACCAGCTCTGTGCAGACGTACATGGTATTTGTATGGAAATGCATAGTCAGGTGTCCTAAAAGTGTCTATAAATGCATTCTATGCTAGGAAAACCACAAAATGAACAAAAAAAAAACGCATTTTTATACATCTTAGGTAGCTATTTACGATATTTTATTTATACTATGAAAAAAAATGTATGGTTTAGACTTACAATTTTGCTGATATTGTTTGCGCTCTATTCAATATGTCCATTTTATATACATTTTCTCTTCAAAATCCCACTCAAAAACGGGTTTTATCACCTGCCCCCCATTCATTCCATACAAATTACATGAAGTAGGTCTGCACAGACCTGATTATACCGTTTGGACCAAAATATTTGTAAACGCAGATTAACCCGAACCCGGATCCACAATCGCTCTGATTGTTTTGCTCATTGTGTTCGGAGATTGTTGCCCCAGGATTTGTCTCTAACTTGAAAAACAAAAAAGTTATACACACTTTTATATGCAAAAAGTCTGTACAGACCTGGTTATACCTCCGAGGGTTAAAAATATATATTTTTCGGAAACAGTTTAAAACTTAGCGAATCAGAACTATTGGGACTTCAAAAATTAAATTTTTTTATTATAAATGAGAGTGGTAATAGACAACATTGGCGAGCGCGTTGCTGGACTGGAAGCAACGACAATAACAAATGAGATGCTGGAGAACAAACTGTTAGACATAAGACAAGAGATGAAAGCAAACACTTGTAATGTAAATGAGCGCGTAACAAAGCTTGAGGCCCTAACAAGTGAAATAGTAGATGACAAACTGACGGAACTTAGGAATGACATCAATAATGTGAAAGTGGGGGTAACAGATGTGGAGACAAGTATCGTCATATCGAACGGGGTTGCCGTGCCTGACGTCATACAAAACGAACTTTCATATTTGCGGGCAAAAATTCTGCAACAGGAAAACTCAGCTGTATCGTGTGAGTTGCGTATAAATGGTATCCCGCAATATGACCGTGAAAATACTTCCAAAATCTTTGATGCGTTATGTGAAAAACTGGGAATTTCAACACCAGACATTAATCAAATTTACAGAGTGAAGAATAAAAACCAGTCGACAGCTGCTACAATTCTAGTGAAACTCATGCGCCCTTACGACAAAAACTTTGTGTTGAGAGCAATTTCCACCTATCGCCGTAGAAACAATGACTTATTAAGATTAAGTTTGTTGAATTTTAATTCTAATGCGCCGTTCTTCGTGAATGAAAACCTATCAGCGACTAACTACAAAATTTTTAATGAGGCACTGAAATTGAGAAGACTAAAGCCTCGTTTTGCAGTATTTACTATGCGCGGAATTGTTCACATTAAGAAAAACGCAGATGATAAGCCAATTTCGATTGATCACATTGACGTACTGAAGCAGTTTTTTCGTGATGACCAAGGTGAAGCTGGAATATAGGATTGATTCAGTAGAATATACATTTTTATTTTTTAATTTATTTGAAATTTATCCGAAGCTTTTTTAATTCTGTCCCACATTTATTTATTTTTATACATTGATTTTATTATTATTTTTTCTTTTAATTTGTGCTTTTGCTTTGTCTTAGAGAAACACGAATAGGTTGCTCTGAGTTGTTTTGTTGCTGTAGGTTGTTTTGTCCACAATTTTATATTTCATGGTGATGATTTCGTGTGACGGTTCAAGTCCCAGAGATGTAATGACAGACATGGTAAAAATACTTGCAAAGCAGAGAAATGGCTTAAACGTGTGCCATATAAACGCCCAGAGTTTAAAATGTAAGATTGATGAGTTCAAATTATCGTTCGAGAATTCTTCTGTTGACGTCATATGTATATCTGAAACGTGGTTTAATGAAACTACGACTGACAGCTTGATATCATTGAATGGCTGTAGGTTTTTAGACATGATCGAAAGAAACGTGGTGGTGGTGTAGCGATTTATGTAAGGCTTGGCATATCTTGTAAGTTTATAGCTGAAAGTGGAGATGATGATAAAATAGAGTTTGTGTTTCTTGAGATATCGGCAAATGACAAAAGACTTCTTGTTGGATGTGTATATAGGCCACATTGTTCGATTTCTTTTGATAATGATTGCGAATGTGTACCCGAACGTCCTTATCGCGGGTGATTTTAATTCAAATTTATTAATTGATTCTTCACTTATGGATAACATGCTGTCTCTTGGATTATCTGTGGTTAATTCTAATATACCAACACATTATACTGTAACAAGCAATACTTTACTCGACTTATTCTTTGTGAACGACTCCTCTAAGATATTGCTGTACGACCAACTCTCAGCGTCATGTTTCTCAAACCATGATTTAATATTTATGGCTTATGACTTTAACTTGGACGAATCTAAACAGACATTGACATATAGAGATTTTAAGAACATAGATTATAATTGTTTGAGGGAAAATCTAGGACAAATATATTGGAGTGACATATATACTCTGGAATCAGCTAACGACCAACTTGATTTTCTCGAAGGTAATATCATCAAACTTTATGACATTTCTGTTCCAATAAAAACTAGAATAATAACTTCTAATTCAAGACCATGGTTTAATTTACATATCAAATCCCTAATAGAGCATAGGGACTTATTGTATTCTCGCTGGAAGCGCTATAAATTAAATGATTTTAGGGAGAAATACAAAATTGCTAGGAGAGATGAAAATTTAGCTATCAAACGAGTTAAGATTGAATATTATGCAAGCAGTTTTACTTATTCTATAAGTGCAAAGCAGAAATGGAATACAATAAGGGAAATTGGAGCTGGAAAAAATGTTGACACTTCTGAATGTATCACTGACGTCGTTGAATTGAACAAAACTTTTGTTAATATACCTATGCATTCCCCTAATGCAGATTTTTATGAAGGGTATGAAGTGGATGCGAATATGAGAGGTGACTTATTTGTGTTTTCGTGTGTCAGTCAAGAGGACGTAGCTAAAGCCTTTTCCGCGGTCAAGTCGAATGCTACGTCAAGTGATAATATAAACCCGAAATTTGTAAAGACTTTACTACCCTATTTATTGCCGTTTGTTACACATTTATTCAACACGATAATCATGTCTAGTTGTTTTCCAAGGAAGTGGTGTCATGCTAAGATTATTCCAATTCCCAAATCGAGAAAAGAATACAGGCCAATCGCTGTCCTACCTTACTTGTCAAAAGTCCTAGAAAAGATATTGCATGCACAGATGAGTACGCATATCCACAATTCAGCGTTACTGGCCGAAAACCAATCAGGTTTTAGGTCAAAACATAGCTGTGTAACTACCTTAATAGATGTAGCTGAACACCTAAGACGCAACTTAGACCATAAGGATGTGAATATCCTTGTACTCCTTGACCATTCTAAGGCATTTGACACGGTTGATCACACCATTCTGTGCTTAAAGCTCCGCCAGTTCTTCCAATTTTCCAAAACCTCGATCAAGTTAGTGCAGTCGTACCTTAAAGAAAGAAGTCAATCCGTCTATACAAAAAACTCCGTATCGAAACCACTTTGTTTGATTAGAGGGGTTCCACAAGGATCGATACTAGGGCCTTTATTATTCACAATGTGCATAAATGATCTTTCGTCGCGCATATCTTATTGCAAGTCACACATGTAGGCAGATGACATTCAATTATACACTAGTACCCCCATCGATAAGCTTGACGAAGCTGTGTGTAGGATAAATTCTGCCCTTGAATCTATATATTTGTGGGCTTGTGCAAATGGTCTTTCTTTGAATCCGCAAAAATCAAAGTGTCTTTTGATTCACGATAGGTTTACGAAAATCACTGAATCAAGTGTTAACTAATATAATGTTCAATAGGCAGAAAATTCAAATTGTTTCTTCTGTTAGGAATCTTGGTGTTATTTTCGATAACATATTATCTTGGAAAACTCATATTGACAACATTGTTGGCACAACATATAACAAACTGCGGACGTTGTGGTCAACGCAACCTTACACACCGTTGAATATTAGAATTTTGCTTGCTAAAGCATATCTTATGCCGTCTCTGTTCTATGCTTGTGAAGTTTTTTCAAATTGTGACTCGGTTAGCACACGAAAGCTTAATTTAGTCTTCAACAATATTTGTCGTTATGTCTATGGCATAGGTAAATATGATCATATCTCCTATTTCTCTATGCAACTGTATGGTATCTCCATTGACAACCTTTTTAAACTAAAATCTCTCTTGTTTCTGCATAAAATTATACATTTAAGACAACCCTCTTGTCTTTACCGTCGTCTTAGTTTTGCAAGGTCAAACAGAGGTAACATGCTGATAACATTCAGAGACAGATCATTAATATCAGAAAGACAATTCTTTACTAATGTCTTGCCTCTCTGGAATACTTTACCACACTCGTTTCAAACAACCAGCAACGCTAAACAATTTAAAGCACTATTAATGGATTATGCAAGAATTCAATAATTACATGTACCACTAATAATATCAATGTCTTTATTTCCTCTAATTTTATTTTGTTATTTTTATTATTATTTTGTTTTTCTATTATTTTGACTTAAAATTTATTTATTACTATTGCTATTTATTTTTATTTTTTTTTTTTAATTTGTATTTTTATTTTTATCCTTTTTCATTTAACTTACTCTCTGAATTTTTGTTTTGGTAATGTTCAAGGTTCAATGTTCTAATGTCAATGTTTTATTTACTCTTAATTTTCTAAATTTTATTAATCAATTCTCCATTTAAATGTACTCCCACATTTAATTCCTATATACTATAATTATAAGATTGAAATCTTGTTGTATAGGATAAGCAAATAAATAAACAAACAAACAAACAAACAAAAAACATATGTATTTGAAAAACTGGTATACCTGCAAATCTGCTATATTTGCTCCATTCAATCATTTAAAATTGCTTCAAGAACGTGCCGATTTCGAAAAACCATTCCATCCATTCCATGGGCCAACTCTTAAGACTATTTCGTCACACTTGTGGTATCTCAGTGAAGCTCTCTGTAGGCTTGGCATTTTTTGACCCTAGGGTAACATCTGATCAGAAATCTTTAATGGTCGCAGCATTACAAAACAAAGTTTGTGATTATCCATCTAATGAAACTATCGTTAATTTGAACGAGATTTCAAAAATTGAAATTCATAATTTTGTTACCGGAAACAGTAAAAGGTGGTTTGATGAATTAAAATTGCCCACTTCCTTTTTTTCGAAAGATACACATTTATGGGTAAATGATGATGATGTTGTTACTGCAAAGAAAAAACTAGAAAAACTATGTGTTGTGAATGATTTATATGAAAGAGGCGTGGCGTCAGCTACAATATATAAAAAAAAAATTACACAGAATGAGGATGATTTTCAAAACTTATTGATTAGCGTTGATAACAATCGAAAAAATATACCTAATGTAAACAAAAATGTCATTGAAAAAGCTCTTAAGGAAATATTACTTTGAAAATACTACTTTGGAAATTATAACCATACTTTTCTCGATTTTGTATATAAAAAATGGAATTTTTACTGGCTATGTGTTTTGTTCCGCATTTAATGTTTTATGTATTGTAATTTTAGATACAAATTTACTTTTTAATTTTAATTTGTTTATTAAATATGTTGATTTTGTTTATTTAATATCTATTGATTTTGTATGGGCAGTGCCCTAGGCAACCATCAATTTGGGGGTCCTTTTTTCACGTCCGTTCCCTTCTTTTTTCGATTAAAAAAATACAAACTTATATCTTTCATAAAAATTTTATTGTTACAATGTAATAATATCAATAAAATTACTATCTACATTTTAAACATGTCGTTTTCCACATTTGTTTTCGACAAATTGGTCAATTATATCATCAATATCGATTTTGTACAATAAATCTGACTCAATGCAAAGTATACCTAACATCTCGAGTAGCTCTTGTCGCGTTGTAGCTCTTTCAGCAGCTTTGATTCTTTTTAATTGCGAGAAGGATCGTTCGGCAGAACAATTTGTGATCAATTTGTGTTAAAAAAATCTGAAGAGCTATTTCTGTGTTAGGAAATACATCGGCTAATTGACTATGAGTTTTTTGTGCATCAGTGTATCTGGAGTTCACGTAACTTTGGAATTGTTTCATTTCAATGAAAAGTTCTTCCAAATCTCTAGAATAAAAACGAACTAAGTTATTTATAGCTTCGTGGAGGTCGTCTCCATCACTTAGAGAAAAGTTGATGAGAAATGCAAATCTCTCTGAAACTTCCATATACACTTTCGCACGTCGTTTGATTTCACTGTGAAGATTGTCGATGATTTCGAGGAAACCTTTTGTCCTAAAATCATCGCGAGGCGAAAATTCTACTTCTGGAGCATTTCCGTCATTAGGTTGTTTTGGCGTAGAATACGTCTTACCTTACGGTATAGGGAGTCATGTCAGATTGTTATTGTTGTAATCTTTATTTCATTGATTATGAGGAAACGGCGAGATAACTTTTTTTAAAAATTTTTTTGTAGGTAAATGAAGATGTTATCTTTCGTTTGATATACATTACCACTTTATTGGTTGATATCTTCCTAATATTTAAATTTCTCAAATGAAAATTGTTTAAACACATACACTCAAACATATGTGTGGTGTTTGGTTGAGTGTTTGAGTTTGTAGTGTGGACACAAACTATGCTGCTGTTTCAGTGTGAACACAAACCTTCGGCTGTTGTTTTGATTGATGAAATATTGAAATTTCGTATATTTACTTATGTATTTAAGTGAAATAAAATGTTAAATGTGAATCTGAATTTAACATGGATATATAAGTATAAAAAATATAAATCAAATTGATTTACGTCTGTTATTTATCATTTATCCTTACTCTTTTAATTTAAAAACATATTTATCCTATTTTTCCTACCATAAGCTTATGTATCAAATAAATAAATTCATTTGCCTATGTTATTTATCATTTATTGTTATATATATTTGCTGTCTTATCGGATGGCGTATTCTACGTTAAACTTAATGGCCGTGTCTCTGACACAGCCTGCAGGGACAGTCCAGGGACAGCAGGACAACTGTCTCCTGTATTTTTTTTCTACGACGAGTACGTTTTACGATTTCTGTATAACCTACACCAGGTAATAATTGTTTTGTTTTTTCCTCGAAATCATTGAACTTTTCACGGAATGAAACTAAACTCTCATCTAACGATCCGTACAAAAAAGCTCACGTTTGCAAATCTGCTTTTTCACTTTGCCATGACTTACGCACTAAACGCATAGCAGGCAAAATAGATTTCCATAAAATCAACATGAAACCAAATTCGAATTTTTGCATTTTATTCGCGATACACGTCGCCTCATAACGAGTATCAGTATTTTGTGATTCATCATCAGCAATCACTTCTAGAGCCTCTAATATGATATCAAATGAATCGTAAACTGCATTCGTCGCATTCGAATGTGCTTCCCAGCGTGTAGTTGACAATGTCTTGAAAGTTTCCTCATTGTTTATTTTATTTTTTAATACGCCCCAACGATAGGTGGAAGCGGAAAAAAATTATATAAGGCCTGCATAATGGCGAAAAAATCTACTGCATCAAAACAGCACTTCACAGCATGCTCTCCAACCAAATTAAGGGAATACGCGGAACAGGGAACATAGATCGCATTCTCATTCAAACTCTATATTCTTGCTTGCACACCTTTATACTTTCCGGACATGTTTAATGCCTTGTCATATGATTGTCCTCTACAATTTTGAATATCTAAACCACAGTCTTCAGTAAGAAACTTTAAAGTTTGATTCGCTAGACTTTCACCAGTATGACCTTCCAACTGAAGAAAAGTTATAAACCTTTCGACTGGTTGAAAATCGTTCGGAGAAACATATCTTAAAATAATAGACAATTGATCAACATGCGCTACATCAGGAGTCGAATCGACAGATAAGCTAAAATACCTAGCCGAAGTAACCTCTTTTAAAATGTATGATCTGACTTTTTTACCCATAATGTAATGAACTCCTCACAGATCGTCTTCGAAAAATAAGAAGTTACACCTGTCACAGCATTGCCGTCAATATGACCTTGCAAAAAAGGATCAAATTTCGCAACGAGTTCAAGTAACCCTAGATAATTTCCGTTGTCCGGTACCCCGAATTGCTCATTCGAACCTGTGAATGACAAACCTCGCTCTGCTAATGTGGTAATGACAAACGTTGCGCCAGTATTTTTTTTCACTTCATTCTCGAATAGTTCTGGCAGATTATTTTCGTCCTTTCGTTTTTGCCGGTAAATCAGCAAACACTCCCCATGTTTTGGATTTTTTTCATGCTGTTGTAAATGACTTCCGTTGCATGTTTGAGTAAAATTTATTCTCAGTTCTGATTATATTTTTCTTTCACTCTCTATAATTTCATGTTTGTAAGAAAATTTTAGAAGTCTTTTTTCATTTTTCGGGGGCCCCCTAACATCGGGGGCCCCAGGCACCTACCTATTCTGCCTACTTGTTAATCCGGCCCTGTGTATGGGAATACAAATATATTGCTGAATTGAATTTTTGAAATTTTTATTAAAACAATGATCTTTTTTACTTAACCAAGAAAGAACTTAACTTAACTTAATGAAATTCTTTAAATTTTCATAAAATTTAAAAAATAAAAAAAATTGCTCAATCTTTAATTTTTTTCTCATATTTTTCCCGCAAGTGAAAATAAATCTATATATCGAATGAAAGGTAATTTAACGACATTTCTAACGTATTTAACATCTTCAAAAAATGTTGAAAACTTTTAAAGTTATCGAGGTTTGAAATCTAGGAAAAAATTATTTTGTACTTTTAAGACTATCAAAGTGGTCCTTAATATAAATGACGAAAAACAGCCACCGAACATCGATTCTTTTCCACCACGACAATGTGATCTCTCTCGCTCTTGTCGACTTAAACAAATGGCCGTTTGCGCACTCCACGATAATTTTAATGGAGTTGAACCAAGACACCACGATGGGAATATCACAGCCATTGCGCGAAGGCAAACAATATTAGAGATGTGCGCGTGAATCGAATTTTTTCCTGTCACGAGTGAGTCACGCGTAATCGTGACTAACATTAAATACAATCACGTGATCGTGAGTAGACTTGAGTCTCGATCACGCACTCGATTGAAATTTTTGTGGTATTCACTCTCTCGAGTTATACTAACGAAACACACTCACGAATTACGCTTACAAGTATCAACAAAATCTCTGAAATTTTATCTTTCCGTCGGCAGAAGATCGTACCACTTCTCAGCTCTATTACGATGCCAGACAAAATTGCTGCCTTTTTTAACTGTCTATGAAACCTTTTAACCATTCCGTTGCCCTGAGGATGATAGTCAGTGGTAGTAATTTTGTGACTGCCTAGCAAGCTCGCTAACTCGGAAAACAGTTTCGACGTAAACTGAGTAGTAAGTGGTACCCCAAAATGACTTACATATACAGGGTGTCCCCTAAACTTTTGTCTAAACTTAAACACGTGATAGCTGAGAACAAAAGCTACAATGTTTGTTCTAACGCCAATTGCCACCTTCATTTTCGAGATATTCGTGTTTAAAATAATTGCATTTTTGAATGCATTTTCAATAAATGCATAATCTACTTTTTAAATGAAAACGAAATATCATTGAAAATTGCTTCAAAATTGATTTTATTGAAAATTGAACACGAATATCTCGAAAACGAAGCCACCTAGGCAATTGGCGTAAGAACAAACATTGTAGCTTTTGTTCTCAGCTATCACGTGTTTAAGTTTAGACAAAGAGAAAGAGAAAAGAGAAGAGAAAAATGTTCGCAACAGTTATAGCGGAAATATGCCTCCGGCCATCGAGTATATCTGTCCACTACGATGAGTATATACCGATGATTCTGGGATGGTGGCAAAAATCCAACTATATCAAGGTGAATATGCTCAAACCTACCTTTAGGAAGCTCTATCTCAGCGGCAGGCGACCTCGTGTGTCTATGCAATTTAGATTTCTGACACCCATACACTTCATGGACCACGCATTAATAACCTTTTTGTTCATATTTGGCCAATAATAACGCTGACTGATTGAACGACGCGTGGTTCCATTGCCAGGGTGTAATATGCAATGAAGACTTTCAAATACTAGTCACCCCCAAAATCTTGGGCACGAATGATCTAGGCTGCTTCAATGATAGTTCACACCATAACTCTATTTCAGACTATTGAATCCTAACTACTGTTTAGTTTACCAGATTTATGTCCACATATGCTTCAGATCGTCTGATAACTCCATCAAATATATCCAGATAACTTATAGTATGCTATAACTTAAGCAATTCGATTGTTTCTACGTTTCATGTATGCAAAAATCCGTATCGAGTTTTATTATTTAAAAAGGCAGGATCGCCAATTATAGAAACATCAGGTTCAACAAATATTTAACGAAACTTTTTTGTACAATGAACAAAAGGTGAATGAAAATATTTGAACGAAATTTGACAAAATTAACATTTTAAATTGATTGTAAACTATGATTCAATAATATAATAAACAAAATATAATTTATACGTTTTTTAAACGATTAAACTGCCATTTGCTAAATTTCTAAACTTTGGTCAAGTATGAAACTTAAAGGCTCATTTACACTACTGACCGACTGTCAGTTATTGTCTTCTAAATGTGTCAGTAACGTGTAACTGTCAGAATTTACTGACACAAAATTTTCTGACACGTTCTTGTCAAAATTTTTGACAAAAATACTGACGTCGTGTAAACAGTCATCAAAATTTTCTGACAGAATTCTGACGACTGTCAGTTTTTGACAACATATTGTCAAAATATGTCAGTAAATGAACAGGGCATGCATGTGTTTTTGTTTTCAATTAATGGTGTGACACGATTCAATAAGAGTTTAAAGTAGAGGTGGAGAACTATCGATAGTCGACGATAGTAATTCCACAACCATCGATAGTTGAGGATAGTACTATCGATAGTCGACGATAGTCGACGATAGTCCCGTCCACAATAATATTCATATTTGGTTTGTATTTAAAGTTTAGAGTCTGTTTAATTTTGAAACAAGAAAATTCATATACTTATGTAGTATGTATATTAATGTTTTTTGATCCAAAAGTTTTGGTTCAAGAATAGAAGAACGTTCACATTTTCGTCCTTGAGCCTGGTTCGCCTCTCCGAAACAATTTGGCCCGCCTTGCTAAACACTCTTTCGGACTCAACGGATGTTGCGGGGATGCACAAGTATTTTAAAAACAGCCTTTTAAGCAAGGGAAAATCCGTTTGGTTCACCTGAAATATAATTTTATATAAATATACATTACTTGAGTATTGATAATATGTTTTTTTTTTTAGTTTACCTTAATCCATAAAAGAGGATCCATGTCTTGGGCGGCTATAGCTCTCTCCAGATATTGTCTCTTAATAATAATGGCATCTGATCGTGCGTTTGCGTGTTTGCTAATGGGCCTATCATCTAAAAATTCAAATAACGTCTCCTGAGTTTTAGTCTCCGTTGCCGGGTTCAAATTTACAGGGCTTTCTTTAACTGACAAATTCACAAGCTCATTTTAAAAAAGTGCTGATGCTTGTTCAGCATTTGAATTATACTGAAAACCGTTCTTTTTGAATCTTGGATCCAATATAGTAGCCATCCTAGTTACTGACCGTAGCTCATAAAGTGATAGACGTTTTTTTATAGACTCTAATAAAGTATTTTGCATATTTTTTCCTTGCAAAGTTTGAAGTTGTGGTAAAAGATTTTCCACTTTGCGGTAGAGCCCATATGCCATGGGTATTATCAGCGAAAGAGTCACATATTTTCCACCAGAAATCTGTTCAGTTGCATGTTGGAAAAATGACAATATTTTTTCTACATCTTTTAAGATATTTATTTCTTCAGCCGTAAAAGGTAGCGGTGCTTTGGTAGTTGATAGTAAAACTGTAACGATGGCATCATTTGTTGCTAGTATTCGCTTGATCATTAGGTAAAAACTGTTCCACCTTATTGGCATTTCTTGTAGCAAAGTATAAGAGAAGTCTTCTTGTGCCAATTTAAATTTTTCGCCCGCTATGGTGCTTTGCTTGAAAAATCTGACTATGGTCTTACACTTAGTAAACAAAGCTTTTACTAAATCGTCGTTTTCGCATTTTAGACCATCTTGAACCACCAGATTCAACGTGTGAGCAAAGCATGGAAGGTTTTTAATTTTTAATATTTCGCATGCTTTAAGCATTGGGCTGGAATTATCCGTAACAATACAAACAGTTTTGTTGAGCACATTCCAATGATTTAAAATATCTTGCAAAGTGTCTGCAATATTTTGCGCCGAGTGGTTAGTTGTGTTCAATAGTTTTCGTGTGGTTAATGATGCTGTTTTTAAATTATAATCATGAACAAAATGGCATGTGACGGTCAAAAAGCTATTGTTGGCTCTCGATGTCCACAAGTCACAAGTGACCGATATATCAGAAATACCTTCTAGCATTTTTGGTTAGTTTAGCTGATGTTTCCTTGAACATATTAAGCATCAGCACATCTCTTAAGTGTGTTTTGCTTGGCAGCTTGTATCGGGGATCCAATGTCTGACTGTAGTTAACAAAACCTTCGTTTTCAACTATGTTATAAGGCTGCACATCCTTGGCAATCATTTCGGTCAAAGCCTTGTCAATGTCATTCTTTCGCTTTGAGTTTTTGTCGTACAAAACGGCTCTTTTAAAGTAAGAAGCTACAGAATTCATCGACGATCTGCAACTGCCGCTTGTCGATGCGATGTTATCAGTATCCGCCGAAATAGCAGCAGCTGGAGTGCTGGAATCTGGCACATGATTTTCCAAGCCTGGGTGAAATCTTTTCAGATGATCGTGCAAATTTGAAGTATTTCCGCTGGTTTTGTACTCCTTTCCGCAGTTAATGAACGTTGCAAATTTTTTGTCATCTGACCTTTTAAAGTATTTCCATACTTGCGAGATCTTACTTTTCTTTTTTTGTGTTGGCCTCTCGGTCGCCAATCTTTCTCCGAGTCCGTGCTGCTGCAATCGCATGCCTGACTTTCAGAGCTCGAGACACTGAGTGTGAGCGAGCCACGACCTTAAATTCGACATATAGTCAAAATACTTCATAATCAAATTAAAAGTAACCATTATACCTCTTTGAAGAAAGCGATCCATTTCTCTTTATTGCAGGTATCAGTATTTTAGTCACAAATATTACTTTCACTATTTTAGTCACAATTTTTACACCAATATTTTTTTAGCAGACGCCACAAATAAACGCGCCAACAGAGAACTTAGCCGAGCCAAAATTATCGGCGGCGGCGGTGATTCCGATTTGCGCCGTCACGACTGAGTTCTCTGCGCGCAAATTTTGTATTTTTGGTTATGTGAAAACCAAACTATCGATAGTACTATCGATACTATCGAAAATGTCTGGCTGCTATCGATGGTAGCTCGATAGTGCCAAACCATCGATATGCCGATAGTGCTATCGATAGTTCTCCACCTCTAGTTTAAAGTCATCCTCAGTCACACTCACAAAATTTAGAACAAATTTTAGAACCAAGAGAAGAAACCATCTTTCTCAAGAAAAAGTGGGCGCACCCAACAACCTCTTTGCTTTCTACATTTCTTTGTCCGCTATGGAATTTCCTCCTCTTCCTCTTCAATAAGCAATGTTGCAGCTTCGGGATCCATTACCTTTAATAATAGCTTTTAACTTTATTTGTCAGAATTTGGTCAGTAAACACAAACGGAATATGTCAGTAGTGTAAACGGCTTTCAAAATATTCTGATGAAACTTCAAAAAATGCTGTCAGAAAATACTGACAAGGTTTTCTGACAAAATATTTTGACATGTGTAAACACTAGTTCAAAATGTTGTGTCAGAAAATTTTGACGAGTGGAAAAAACCTGTCAGTAGTCTAAATGAGCCTTAAGTGTTTACTAAGGCAATGACACATAACTTGGTACATTTGAACTCAGTTTTCCATGTCTGCCTTGGTACTTTTTCTCTCGCTTAGTTATGTACATTACTCATGCTCGCACACTTAAAGACTTTCTCCCCAAATTTCCATGTGTTGGTCATAAATCGAATTTTACTTTATGTGCTTGTCTCCGTCCGTCCGTCCTTCTGTCCACCGTGCATGTTTCCATACATATGTATGTTGTCCTTTACGCGATGCTTTACGGTTTGTTGTGCTTTTCCACTGCGAGTGTAGTGGTAAGTGTATGCTCTCACGTACACGCTCATATGCACACACATTAATTACTACAATAACATTCTACAAACTCTGTGGATACGGAGAACAAGGATTCTGGGAGCGCGTGTTGTCGTTGTCCTTCTCCAATATGTCTCTGTTCTCTTCCTCTTCACTTACTCGCATATTCTGCTACAGCTCAGAGCGACATTTGCCGTGCGTGTATTCTCTAGTACTAACATTATCCTGTCTATTGCAATTGTGGGGGTTGTTGGTTGTTTTTTTCATTTGATTTCATTTTTATTTCATGGTCCTTTTGCTCTTCCCTGTTTATTTGTAGTTTTTCTATTTGGTTTATTGGTCTAAGGGTGATTTTTGTTATGTTTTGTTATTCGCTTATGTCCTGTGCGGTTTTATCATTCAGTGGAGCCTTTTTGGGTGGCAAATGTATCGAACATTATACATTTTGCGGCTGAGGCGGTTGTTGACTGTTTTCTATGTCCATTCTTTTGAAATTCTTTTAGTTGCTCGTTGCTGTGGAATCTATTACAATTGGATGTACATATGCGTTTCGAGAATCATTTACAATTTCACATCCGGTACAGAGGTGTATTTTGGCAAATCCCTTAGAAATCGTTGTTAATGTGCAGGACTTTCAGAGAAAACATTAAAAATATTGAAATAATCTTAATTTTTGAATTATGCGTGCCGACAACATAGAGTAAAACTTAGTAGAGAAGTTTATTCGCCCTTCTGACGTTTCTTTTGACTCAACGCAGATGAGAGCTGTTCGACGAAAATTTACTTTCGCCAGGTTGAGTTACAAGAACTGGTGACTTAACTCCGTCATGACATATTGATATAGAACAGTGAAATTAGATTGCAGTTGAACATCCCCAAGCATTCCTATGAAGTGGTCACACGGTTGCGCTTGTGGTCGAGTGTGAGTAATCGCGGCACCCATACCGCGGGTATATTTTTCATGTCAAAATATTCATGTAAAATGCCATGTACCCGCTCAGTAGAGAATCCATACAATTCCTTGGATTGGACGATTTCTGGAATGACGCCCTCTTTGGAGGTTGCCTCCACGTTGGGGGTCATTTGTGCAGGTACGACTTTGGTTCCGGCGATGGCTTTTACTCAAAAAATAATGTTTGTTGAATACACGAAAATTAAAGTTTTGAAGTTTTTTTGTTCCATTTTCGTCGAAATTCACTAAATGACGCAGCTTGCCTAAAATTTAAGACTACTGTACTCCGAATTGTTATCATTTATCTGCACATGAAAAATTTTTGTTGCAGAGAGTTGCCAGCTATCTCTTATTTAACCTGCAAGTATTTCATGAATAGTTTCTCTTCGCACCCCATTTTATTTTTAACTCATGTGCTATTACTTTTAAGTCCGGTATTCAGTGTTTATGAAATTTTCGTTGTCATAAGAAGTGCATGTATAAACACAGGGTTGTTACGCCAGAGTTATTTCGCACGAAAACAATTGTTTGATAATTGTTTGGGACCGGAATATTGATATTTCGATAATTATAACAACCAGAAATAACACCACATGTGTTTAAAATAAAATGCGTAGAGGAATTATAAATGAATTATTTGCAAGGTAAATCAAAGATAGGTGGTAACTCTCTGCAACAACATTTTCCGCTTAGAGATAAATGACAAAATTCCTTACGAAAATTTCGCCAGAACTGAATAGGGGGCTTTATTTGTTAAAATTATCAATATTTCCAAATTCTGGTGACAAACAATTGTTTTTGTACGAAACAACTTCGACATAACAACCCTGTAATTGATTTAGCTTACGAAATTTCCGCAGAGAACTGAGTTCCAAGGAAATGGAAAGTGAACGAAATTTTCGCTCATTTTTATACACGCACTTCTTAAGGGATCGAGAATTTCATAAAAACTGAATACAGCGCTCTAACAGATGGTAGTTGACAGGAACAGTGTTGATTGTTAACTATCTACGAGGTTAGTTTAAAATATCACGGAGCATTCAAACCATCAGTAGAATGCTAACTATAACAAGTTTTTATGTCGGATCGCAAAAAAAATCGAAAGGAATGAGGCTGAGCTTACAAACTTTGGGGAGCGCCCCCTGGATCTAGGGATATCGGCTATCCGATCAGAAGAATTAACAGAAAGAAAATCTGAAACTTGTTTCTTTATATCAAAGAAATTACACGCACGGTTTGGGAGGAATGAACTAATTAGCGGCCAATTGGTTTAACTTCATAAAACAACAGGTGGAGAAAACTGGAAAAGTAGTTTGTAACTTCTTTGTATTCCCATATTAAACAAATGCGGCGCCTACAAATACTTTATGATTGCTCCTTCTTTATCATGATAATAAAGAAGGAGGTTTTAAATATAATAAAAGATTCAGATGTTCTAAAAGCATTACAATCTCAAAATTTTTAAATTATCCCTTTTTGCGTCCTTTTTGAGATTAAACTCACCATTTAATAGATATAAAAAAGCCGTTTCCCAATAGATGCTATATATGCCTTGGGGAGATCTCACACAGCCAGTGAGCTTTGCGCTTTCTAATGTTTCACTCACTGATTGGGACCAACAGTTTTACACCGGTTCCGAACGGTATTTTGAGATTTTTCATGGCTAAGTACTCGATAGAGTCGCCATCACTAAGAGAGGTGGCTGTCGTCGAAAGAAATTTAAGGTGGTCAGAGCATGTACAAGACCCGCCATGTATATATTTCTGTAACGGTGATCACGGGATTACGTCTATATTACGGCTAATAATGATCATGCAATTTTGTAGCTGCAATTAGACGCACCGTTAAAGAGCCGTTTAATATTTTTAAATAGTGATCATAAATTGTGGTCCTTTTAGAAGGTATGATCAGTTTTGTTGTTTGTTAACAGCGATCCCGAAGTTTACTCCTTTTCATTTTATATTTCTCTAATGGTTATCACGAAATGTCCTCCTTTTTTAATTAGTCGCACAGTTTAGTAGATACAAAAATGGTTTCCCATTACATCCAATGGAGTAATTGGGGAGAGCTTCTGACAACTAGTGAGCTGTGCCCTTTCTAGTTTTACAGTTACTGATCGGGACCTACAGCCTTACACCGGTACTCAATAGTGTCGCCGTCACTAAGCGAGGTAACCGCGGTCGAAAGAAATGTAAGATGGTCTGAATTGAACCCACTTATTCAAGTACAAGAGCCGCCACCTTCTCATGCAACAGGAGGCGCGAACACTACCATTGCACCACCGAAGGAAGTTTATGAGATATAACCAGTTTTATTTTGTTTTGTGAGCGGCCGTCGGTGGTGCAATGGTAGTGTGTGCGGCTCTTGTGCATGAGAAGGTGGGTTCGATCCCTGATATGAACACCTTAAATATTTTTCGACGACGGTCACCTCGCTTACGGTGCGTTTACACGTGACAGTTTGCGACAAGACAGTTGAGAATATGTATTAACTGACAAAAACAGAAAAAAATTTTCTGTGACGTACGCGTCCAGCCAGTTATAAAGACAGTACAGTTTTAACCAACCGCCGACAGTGTCGTTTCGTTAAATTTCGTGTTCTGATTTTTTTGTTTCTTCGCTCTTTTGCCATTGTGTTTTGTCTTACTTCTCCAAATTACAATAGAACTGATGTACTCTGCAAAATTAGACATGTATTCATGTTTATATATTTTTGTATTGTCAAACAATATTTCAATAAAAATTAGCAAAGTTTTCAAATACAAATATATTTCCCAATTTGTAAAGTCGTTTGCGATGTTTTGCTTTTTTCTCAAATTACTACGAAACGTCACCGAGGTTGACGCAGTAGGATTTGTTGTAATTGTGTGAACCAACAACAGTCATTTAGTTTTTGTTTCATGACTCTAACCGTAAAAATCAACACAGATCCATATGAACAAACACAGTAAACAAAAAAGTACAAAAACATTAACAGATGGAGTCGTAAGAAAGCAAAATCAGTTGTTCTTTTGCGCCAGCCTTTACTAGTTCAGCCATGATCTGGCCGCTTATGTCAAATCTCTTGCCGAAGTTACTGTCATTGAAAAATCAGAGACAGTGGCGAGGCAAGTGAGAGAAGTATAAGTGTGGTAGTAAAAATGTGTGAATGTATTACTACTGTTGGAGCAAAACTGACCCGTGTAAACGCCAGGTTAATGACGGAGACACTATCGAGTATTTAGCCATAAAGCTGCTCAAAACTCCGTTCGCTTCTCAAAATTCCATTCGGACCCGGTATAAAACTGTAGATCCCATCGATGAGAGTAAAACTAGAATGCGTATAGCTCACTGGTTTGTGAGAAGCTATCCTTAATCCCTTCGTGGACCATAACCGGAAACCATTTTTTTACTTTGTGCTATGGAAATAAAGCAGAAAGAAGAAGGACTTGTTCTTGTGCTAGAAAGATTAAAAAAGCGTCAAATGTATTTCAAAACTTTTAACGTAAATACCTCCAGTTTTTGAAAGGATATTGGTGAGTATTATTCCTTACAAAAAGGTTAAGGATTTGTCTATTATCGGAGTATAGCAGGGTTTTTTTAAAATAAGTTTTTATCAGAAAAGTGAGGTTAAAAAATAATTTTCTAATTAGCTCCCCAATGGGTTAATAAAAATATTGTTACGAATAAGTAAAAGCTTTTGCTTGCTCTTAAGACTCTACTAACATTATGTAAATAACAGGCGGTTAGTGCTGCGACTGAAAGTATGAATTGTAACAACGTACCAGCTCGCTAAACCACTAGCATGAATTCGCCTCAGTTAAGATAATTCTCCACCATTCGCGATGATTCTACAAAGATAAGTAACAGCAACAACTACTAGAAGGTTCTTGAATTCGCTAGATATAACTTCATTTGAGTATGGTGAGTTGGTGTAAATAGCGGTGGTCTTTGGAAAGGAGAGTTCAGTTTGTGATTAACCGCCGTAAAGTAAGCAACGCGATTTGATAGTAAAACATAAGATTTATTAAAGTGCTGTAAATAAAGTAAACTGTTGTACTATATAAGTAAAATAAAAGGAAGTTAAACCGTTGTAATTATCGAAATTTAAAACGAACCTTGTTTTACGAACGAATAAGGAAATTCGAATAAGGAAATTCGTAACATTGGTGTCAGAAGTGGGATTACGAATTAAGGACAACGATGAAGTTTAAAGAACTCAAAGTTGAACATCTAAAAAAGGAGTTGAGTAAATTGGATCAACCGACAGCAGGTAATAAGGTAGAGCCGCAGAGGCGATTAATAGAAGAATTCAAGCGCCGAAACTTTGACATTGACAAATACCAGTTTGAATGCAAAGAAGAAATGGAGGTATCTGCGAATGAAGGAACTGGTAATGTAGATGTTTCTACAATGTTTGCGGCCATGATGGAAAAGTTTGCAAAATTGGACGAAAACTCTAGAATTATTAACGCGAAGCTGGACGACAATTCTAGAAGCATGGACGAGAACTCTAGAATTATGTATGAGAAATTTGGTGAAAATTCTAGAATTATGGACGAGAAATTTGGTGAAAATTCTAGAATTATGCAGGAAACATCAAACGCCACAAATGACCAGCTACATGAAATTTCAGAAGCTATGAATAACATAGAAATATAGGTTAATGATCAATTCGGAAAGGTTGAACAGAAATTCGAGGAATTTCAGCATAAGATCGAACAGGAAGCGGAGGAAAGATTCGCCGAACTGGAAAGAAAGATGAATGATCTCCAGTTGCAAGAAGGGCCAGTGCGAGTAATTTCTGAAGCCTCTAGTAGATTGAACGCTCCCAGTTTCGATGGCTCTACCCCATTTGACGTTTTTAAATTCCAATTCGAAATGGTCGTAATTAAGAACTTGTGGAACAGCAACGACAAAGCAGTAGAGCTAATTTTAGCACTGAAACCCACCGCAGCAGAAGTAATTCAGAGCATTTCCGTCAGTGCCAGAAACAACTACGAGGATATACTGGCTGCGTTGCAACTGAAGTATGGTGGCGATCACAAGACGGATTTATATCGCATGGAATTAAGAGGCCGAGTGCAAAAGCATAATGAAACACTTCAGGACTTCGCAACCTAGGTGGAAACTTTCTTAGAGGAATTTAAGATAGAGGCATTTGTTAGGGACATTAACGATCCTGACGTTAGATATGCGGTGTGTGCCTCTAAGGTGGACCTTGAAATGACATTTTTGCGATATTTTGGTAGATGAGGGCTCTATTCCGTGCCTTTTTGAAAAAAATGACAATGCCGAAAAAAAAAATTAAAAAAAAAAAACATTAGGGGTTGCGCACGAGCCGAGAAAAAGGTCCACTTTGCCAAAATTAGGGGGGAAATTGCCAAAGGTCATCAGGGGTCACCCGTAGGGGGGAAGAATGTATGGCCGACCCCCATTAACTTTTTACCGCCAACATTTTCCCCCAAGACACCCACCCCCTATCTCCTCCCCTTAGGGGGGTCACCATACAAAAATGGAGGTTGCTCAGTATTTTCGAAAAACACCATAGGTCATCAGGGGTCACCCCTAGGGGGGCAAAATATATGACCGACCCCCATTAACTTTTCATCCCCAACATCTTTTCCGAACAAACTTACCCTCTATCTCCACTCCTTGAGGGACTCCCCATACAAAAATACTGAAAATCTATGTATTTACAGTTGCACAGTATCGAGATTTTTTTGATTTTTTTTTGATTTTTTTTACAGAAATTCCACCAATATTCAAGAGTGGTCATTGTTTGGAAAGTCTTGAAAAATTTGAAACGCACACGTGCTGAATCAGGTACATAGGCACCCTTAGCATATGCCCCCATTCATCAGTACCTGGCAGTAAAATATTGCAAAATACGTAGTAGTTATAAATAGCAGTTCATTCATCGATTGTTGTCATTCAACAAGTGCCGACGACCGCGAAAAGTAAATTTATTTTTCTCCTGTTTTTTAAAAGTTAAGATGACAACACGACTTAGATCGCGCGACGATATTTTTTTGATTGGTTATCCAAGCATGAATATTACGGGGAACAAATTACCGTCGAAGAAGCAAGTGCTAAGAATGCATTTCTTCAACATTCGCAAACGAAACATGTCGAAGAAAAATAGTGCGGTTATAGTCGCGGACGCAGTGATGATTTTTTGGCGCCAAGCAGCTATTCCGACGAAAGCCAGAGGAGATGTTACAAGAAAAATAGCTGCGCTGCACGATGAGTGGGATGCTTTAAGAAAGTCATCTCACAGAAAGACTGAGTCCACTAGAGAAAAAGCGAATACGTTTTCTGATAGCTTGGATAATCTTTTCGACATCGCACACGCCAACGCCCTTGAGAAAATGACAAATACCGAAGACATTGAGTTTCTGCTAAAGCAAAGAGAAGATGGCCGGCCAGGAACTATGGGAGGTGTGGACGCTACTGATACTCGAACGAGGAAAAGAAAAGCTGAGCGCGAAGAACAAGAAGAGTTGCGACGCAAACGTGCAACGGAATCTAGTAGAGATCGGTTCGCTAAAGGCGGTAAGCTATTTCGCGCTTTGTGTGTTCGTCCAATGTTTATATTCAAATGAAATTCGTTCAATTGCAGTGGTTAAATTTTCAAGCAGTGATTCAAGCGATGATAATGGGAGACAGGACGAAAACTTCCCGGCAGAAGCTGGCCCGTCAAATGTTGGTGACAGAAGAGGTTACAAACAATGTTTTACTGAACGAGTCCTATCAGCTTTGGACAAGTGCAAAGTGACTGACCGAGACGCGGTCGGCATTATGCTAGCGGCGGCAGAAGCATTTGGACGCGATCCTCAACAATACACAATAAACCGTACGTCGCTTCGGAGATGTCGGCATTCAAATCGAGAGAACATGCTGAGTTATGTGAAAGACAATCCAGAAGTAAGATCGCATAGATTTATTTGCTCTCATTCAGAATTCTTATTCTTCAACGCGTTTCATTCATCTCCAGCTTGTCGCAGCTAAATCCTTCGTAGTCCATTGGGATGGCAAAATGCTTTTGGATTTTGTGGGTACAAAGAAGGTGGACCGTCTACCGGTAATTGTCTCGTACGGAGAAAAAGAACAACTTCTTGGAGTTCCCAAAGTAGAAGATGGGAAAGGAAAAGGCCGGAGAATAGCACATGCCGTTTATCAACTGTTGGCATCTTGGCATATGACACATCGAATACAAGGACTTTCTTTCGACACGACATCAACGAACAGTGGCCCATTCTCCGGAGCCGCAGTTGCTCTTGAGCGGCTGTTGGAGAGAGAAATCTTATATTTACCTTGCAGACACCACGTATACGAACTGGTGCTAAGGGAAGTTTTTGAGACAAAAATGGGAAAGACCAGTGCACCAGGCGTTCCTTGCTTTGACCGTTTCAAACAGGAATGGGACGCTGTAAAGGTTAAACCATTCCATTCTGGCTTGATAGACGATCAAGTCGTCAGAAAAATTCCTGTGGCAATGCAAGTCGGCATAAAGAAGTTTTGCTTAGATCAATTGAAGGAGAAACACCCTCGCGATGACTACAAAGAAATGCTACAATTAATTCTTTTGTTTCTGGGTGAAAAACTTGAGAATTACCATTTCCGACCTCCAGGACCCGTTTCCCATGCTCGATGGATGGCAAAAGCCATTTACAGCCTCAAGATGTTTTTGTTTCGGAGAACTTTTCACTTATCTGTATGTGAATTGAATGGTATTCGACACGTTTGTATTTTTGTGGTGCGACTTTACGTCAAGGCATGGTTTGGTTCTTCTCGAGCAGCTGAGGCGCCGAATCAAGATTGGAAGTTTTTGAAGGACATCGTCGAGTACAAGTCCGTTGACCAGGATTTATCTCTGGTAATGATAAAGAAATTTAGCGGTCACCTATGGTATCTCGCCGATGAGCACATTGCCCTTGCCTTTTTCGATGACAAGGTTTCAAATGAGTTGAAGGCCAAAATGGCCCAAGCATTGCTAGAAAATGAGAATGACGAAGGTGAAGAAGATGAAGAAGACGAAAAAGGTGAAGAAGATGAAGAAGACGAAGAAGGTGAAGAAGATGAAGAAGACGAAGAAGGTGAAGAAGATGAAGAAGACGACCCGGTTCCCCCAGCTCCTCGCGTCGTAATCAAAAGCACCAGCGTTAAAAAAATCGAGGTGAAATTCAAAGATGTGAATGAGGAATTCTTGGCTAAAGACTTGAGCAACTTCGTCTCTCATAATACCAAAAATTTATTTGTACGATTTGGAATATCGCAAGATTTAATTCTTGCAAATCCAGCAACCTGGAAATCTCGCGCAGACTATCAAGAAGGTCGTAGAATTGTAAATAACTTGCGCGTTGTGAACGACACTGCCGAAAGAGGAGTAAAAATGATACAAGATTATAATAGAATACTGTGTCAAGGCGAAGAAGAGAAACAGTATTTACTACATGTTATCGATTCTTACCGCAAGAAATACCCATCAGCGAACAAAAATATGTTAATTTGACTATATTATATTAAGAGTGCTTAGTAGTACTACTCAATTACAGCTTCTTTTATTTTTGTATGGGGAGTCCCTCAAGGAGTGGAGATAGAGGGTAAGTTTGTTCGGAAAAGATGTTGGGGATGAAAAGTTAATGGGGGTCGGTCATATATTTTGCCCCCCTAGGGGTGACCCCTGATGACCTATGGTGTTTTTCGAAAATACTGAGCACCCTCCATTTTTGTATGGTGACCCCCCTAAGGGGAGGAGATAGGGGGTGGGTGTCTTGGGGGAAAATGTTGGCGGTAAAAAGTTAATGGGGGTCGGCCATACATTCTTCCCCCCTACGGGTGACCCCTGATGACCTATGGCAATTTCCCCCCTAATTTTGGCAAAGTGGACCTTTTTCTCGGCTTGTGCGCAACCCCTAATGTTTTTTTTTTTTAATTTTTTTTTCGGCATTGTAATTTTTTTTCAAAAAGGCACGGAATAGAGCCCTCATCTACCAAAATATCGACACAAGGTCCACCCTAGTGTGCCTCACAAAAAGCTACATTTGTGGAAACAGTTTTATTTGCTTTGGTGAATGAGAGGTGAATGAGGTGAGGGACAGACCCAGTCACAGACCTAGTCAACAGACCCATCATGTGCGAAGGGTAGACACGGAAGTCAAATAAAAAGATTTGAGAGGCGCCGTTAGCGAACTTAAAGAAGTGATTCGGATTCTCACGAAAGCGCTATGGCAAGCAACCAAATTGAAAGGTGACAATCATGGGGAACGTGGCCATATAGGGCGGGACTGTAGAAACCCGCGAAAAGTGTCAAGATCTCCAGCGATAACGGCCGATACCGCACGAGTAAATGACCGCCCTCATGTAATCGAGCGTAAGCAGGATTCTAATGCTGACATAAAAGAGGAAATTATTGACGTCCGATACCTGAGAATTGAATCGGACGACGAGCTGCGCCTGAAAGTATGCATTGTAACAACGTACCAGCTCGCTAAACCAGTAGCATGAATTCGCCTAAAAAATAAATAAATGGTTTCCCATTACATCCCATGAAGGGACTGGGGAGAACTTCTCACAATCACTGAGCTGTGCGCTTAAATAGATGTCTTTGGAAAGGAGAGTTCAGTTTGTGATTGATAAGATTTATTAAAGTGGTGTAAATAAAGTAATCTGTTGTACTATATAAGTAAAATAAAAGGAAGTTAAACCGTTGTAATTATCGTAATTTAAAACGAACCTTGTTTTATTATTGGGAATAAAAGAGTGCAAAAAGGACGAATAAAGAATTTCGTAACAATATGGATATTTATGCACTTGTTGATAGAGTTTAGAAAGACCTTTGTAGTGATACTCATTTCAACCAGATCGTATTATAAATACCTGAGATATGAGCGTTTATATACTCAAGCTTTAAAGGGCTATATCTCAGGAAGTTGGATCGGTAGCGGGGGAAACACGTTTTGAACTCAGCTCAGAAGCTTTTATCGGTGGTGAAATTTTAGTGTAGATCAGAAAGTTGCTGCTAAAGTAATTTTTTTCAATTTGCCTCGTATGCGCAGGTGTATTCTTTCCACTTAGCATCTATGGATGTTCCTTGAGGAAGGCAATATAGCATTCCAGCTGTGGGTTTGCGGTGGGCTCAAATTTCCTAAGTAATAATGTATTGTTACGATTAATTAAAAGCTTTTACTTACTCTTAATGACCAGACTAACATTATGCAAATAACAGGGCGATTAATACTGCGCCTGAAAGTATGCATTGTAACAACATACCACCTCGCTAAACCAGTATCATGAATTCGCCTCAGTTACGATATTTCTCCACTATTCGAGGTGATTCTACATTATTCCAGAGGTAGATTCATTAATTAGTAGAACGATAACTAACAACAACGACTAAAAGGTAGAGATAACTACATTTGAGAATGGTGAGTTCGTATAAATACCTGAGGTCTTTGGAACAGAGAGGTCAGCTTGTGATTAACCCCCGGAAAGTAAGCAACGCGATTTGATAGTAAAACATAAGACTTATTGTAAAGTGGTTTCAATAAAGTAAACCCTAAAATAAAATGAAGTTAAACCGTTGTAATTATCGTAATTTAAAACGAACCTTGTTTTATTATTGGGGATAAAACAGCGCACAAAGGACGAATAAAGAAGTGCGTAACAATATTAATTTTATTTCAATAAAACATAAATATATTAAATACTAACTGTCCTTTCTTGCCTCTTCTATTTTGTGCAGAAGACCATTTGTTTCTGTTTTGTTTCCTCTGCTTTTGACAACCTGTTATTGTGAGGTGAATTATTTGTTACAAGGTGAATTTTTCGTAGTCACCGTGTTGCCAGAATACCAGATGGTGACAACTTTGTAACAATTTTGTGGTTACAATTTGATTGCTGCGAAATACACAGAATAGGGGTGTTAATGGAAATAACGATATGTATATTTATATGACATATAAGGGGCTTTCCAATGGGACCGGGTAGATTTTGACAGCTCATGGCGGTTATTTTCGTGTATCTTCTGTTAATTTTCCTATTTTAAAACTAAACTCTATTGTCAAAATGGGTTCTTTTGTGGTAACAATGCGCTACCGATCGATGATAACCAATTTAATTTTGACAACATTGGATGATATGGATGTGCACGACTTGTGTTTCTAACAAGATGGCGCTTTGTGATACACAGCTGATGTCACATTGGAGGCACCGAGATTGTGCAGTTCGAGTTTTCCTTGTGTGTTTTCCTTAAGTCGCAGGTCTATGCCAAAAAGCCACAAGCGACCGGACGCCCCAAAGTCAACATTTAGACATTTAGATTCTGATGAATCATTTCGAATGTACCATATTTCTCTGAACTTTATTTTGAAATACTTAAATTGGTTTGATGTGGGTCTTTCTTGCACATCCCCATATGTCCAGATGGGTTTTAATATTTGGTGGTAAACAAACAGTTTGTTATCGAGGGCAGTTTCTTCATATTAACCAGTCTAGCATTCTGTATTTGATTTCGGGCTCTAGTCTTTTTCTTTTAATGTGCTCCCTCCAAGATAGTGAGGGGTCGAGAATCAGACCTAGATATTTTACTGAGCTTGAGACGACTCTCCTCGTTATTTAACATTACTGGTACGGGTGAATTTTCTGTCAGTGCAAAATTTGCTTGTTGTCACTTTTCTTCATTAATTTTAATTTTCCATTTGAACGCCCAAAATGAAATGGTGCTCATATTCGCCTGCAAGTACGCTGATGTTTCGGATATTGAGGTTCCTTTGGCTATTATAGCTGTGTCGTCGGCAAATGCATCAAGTTTTGTGTTCATTGTATGTAGAATATCGTTTGTGTAGAGAAGGTAGAATAGTGGCCCAAAGATACTTCGCTGTGGAATACTAGCAATAATATCAAATGGTTCGGATAATAGGGTCTACACGTATCTTGAAAATATTTGTTGGATATATAGGATTTTAAAATACTGAAGATGGTGGCGTGAAATATTTGAGATAATCCAGCAACTAGTCCTGGGTGCCAGACCTTATCGATAACGGATCACACTTTTCTTTCATCGCAAGCTCGTTCAATATCATTTGTTATTCTATGAATCTATTGTGTGTACAGTGTATTTTTGGAATCCGAATTGGTGGGTGGGTATGGAGTTTTTGTCCTCTATTATTGCATTTAACCGTTTTGGCAATATTCTTTCAAAAAGCTTTGATATTGTAGGAAGAAGCGAGATTGTTCGATACGAAGAGACTTGGTTTGGACATTTTCCAGATTTGAAGATCATTAAAGCAAAGCAAACGTTCCAAAAGCTGGGAACATGGTGGTGTCTAAATATCGTGTTCAAAATTAGCCTAGATAGTTCGCATATAAAATGATAGTCTAATTTTATATGGGAACTGTCTAGGCCTGGTGCCTTTCTAAGAGGTAATTTTTGGATTTCTCTTCTAATTTCGCTCTGTGTTGTCATTATTTCATCCGCATTATTATCGTTCTGTGTAATTGTGATATGTTTCTCATAGTCCAGTAATGTTGTTCGTCTTCAATACATTTACCAAGGGTTCTGCAAATATATTAACTTTTTCGATATCCGTTTTAAGGCTATGATTTTCCATATCATTGTCCTTTGTTCCCATGCTCATTGTTGAGGTCTCTAGATCATTGTTATAAAGAAGTCTAAAATAACTCCAATCGGTTCGTCTGTTTGTGAAATTAGGATGAATTTGTTTGTTTTGAAAAGGGTTGTGAAGGTTTAATACATAGTTTGTATTTACCGCCCCATGTGTAACCCATACACATCGTCGTGGGTAATGTGTAATGAACGTTTACCCATTACCCACAGGGTATGGGAAAAATAATGGGTAGCAACCCACGAAAATGGGGAATTACCCATCACGATTACCCATTAACCACAGGCTTATGGGAAAATAATGGGTAGCTACCCATGATAATGGGGAATTACCCATAAAGATTACCCATTACCCTCAGGGTAATGGGAAAAAATTTCTATATTTCGGCAACGGAGCGTCCAATCGAAAAAATAACCAATTTTTGCAGTTTTCTAAGGGTTTTCATAAAGTGGTTCAATTCGTATGGTAGAATTTTTGATGTGTTAACATCTATAGACACGGGTAGGACAATCTATCAAAGTGAACCCATGCAAACAAGTACGATGGTATTGAAATAGAGGCAGCGAACAACCAAGCAGGTCGTCGTCGCCAAAGAGTAGTATTGAATAGTATAGAGAACGAATTGTATGACTCAAAAGCACTGGCAACATCTAGCGAATGATTCAAATCGTATTACTCTCTTTTTGTTATATTTCCATTTTAATTTTAATTTCATTTCTAATTTTTTCATATTTTCGATGAAAAATAAGGATCATTATTTTCCCCAGTTCCTTGAAAGTAATGAGTAATAGTGATGTGTAATTGTGAAAATATATAAATATATATAGTGAAATATATTGTCTTCGTTTTGTAAGGTCCCTCACCCCCCGGGGGTGTTCGAGACCGGTTAAGTAAGTGAGTGATAACTTCTAAATTCGGTTTAAAAAAAATAGTGTTGCCATATTAAAAGCCCGGTGTTGTAACAAATATCGTTGTGAAAAAATGTGAATTTGAACCACTAGAAGAGTAAACAATTTATTATTTTTTCGGTTGGACGCACCGCTTACGAGTTACAGCCTTATTTGTATTTTAACGATTTTCTTATTTTGGTGAGTTTTGAAATAAAGTTTCAATAAACGGGTTTCAATTTATATGGAGGATTTTGTTTTGGAACACAACCTTATTTATGACTTTTGATGGAAGCTTTAACTAACCGATGTCAATAACACGCCACTAAGTATTTTTTTAATAGAAATCGCCAGAACTAAACTAAACTAAAACTCGATAAAGCTGTCATATGGTTATATCCCTATAAAAATTCTGTTGACACATTTTAATTTTCTAATTTTGGGGTTTTCTTCCACCCCCAATTTAGATATTTAAACATCCCTTATTAGCTGAAGTCTGCTTCATTAGGGGAACACCCACATCAAATTGCATAATCCTTACTTCAGCCAGTGAGTGTGTGTTGAACTGAATTGTCTATTATTTCCAACAAAAACCAACCATTTTTCAATAAGAAAAATGTTCATGACTTGTAAGATTGTAGTATGAATTTCTCATACATTAACCAAAAACTATCAGCCAAAGTCACGATGTCGAACGTTAAAGTTCGCTTTCTTTCTATGCGACAAACAGCTGATTTGGGAGTCACTAACAAGCGAACGAAAACATATACAATTCAGTACAAAATCGTACCCCACTTACACCCTCTCCAACAGAATCCAAGCAAACGAAGTCAGTCACTCACTTTCGTTTCAAAAAGCGAGTCACTGTCTTTCGTCTTGTCGTTCGCATGGTCTTACGTGTGTTTGTGTGGTTGTTGTTCAAGGCAATAACATGAAGTTGACGTTCGCCATTTAATTTCGGAGCGAGAGAGAAGAGTACGAAGAACTAGTATCTGCAGGTGCCGCAAAGTTGCCTTTTTTGTGCTGATATGGAAATATATTTTAATAACAAATTTATTATAATGACTTTATTTTCTGTTCTTTGTGTTTCTTCCATTGACTTCTATATACATTGGTTTTGTTTCAAGCTTTTATTTGATTTCCAGCTATGCGACAACCAAAAGACAAGTGACTGATTTTGACATTTTCGTTCGCATAGATGACAGCGAAAATAGTTAGTGGGTTCCGATTTTGTAAACACACAACCGCACAATAACATTTAAAGCAAGGGATACGAACGGAAGTGAGTGACTGGCTTTCGTTCGCTTAGGTTTTCTTTCGAGATCGTGATTTTGGCTGTAACAAAAATCGGTTGTAAAAATTCAAATATTATAATTAATTTTATCAATATAAATCCACATTTATAAATATGTAATTAACACAAAAAAGAAAAAGGTTGAAAATGGCCTTTTTTACATTTAGGTGCATTGAATGCAATACGTTGGTATGTATTTGTTTTTTACATGAAATGAGAATATGCTGCTCTTTTGCTTCTCTTTTCTTTGTTGTCTCTCACGTTTTTGTTTTCGGAAGGTTTCAACTATGCGTTGGTTATCACTACGCGTTGGTGCACAAACAATATATTGATATACAAATCTAGTTCATGCAAGCCAAGCGTTTATTTCACAAATGGTCCGCCGTTCCGATTTTCTCAGTAAAGGGTCGAACAGACAAAGGGCTGCACGTTGTTGCCCCTTCCAATTTCTTTCCACAAAATCGTTTCTCACGTTGGCAGCACACATACATATATACGAAACACATACACAAAAACCAAAGTAACATCACAAACCAGTTAACCGTCCGAGCCTTCGTTTATTATTTTTTCACTGATCAAGCGCTTTTGATATCCGCTGTCCGATGCAGCATTGACGACTGATTACTTTATTTTTATTTATTTATCTCACAGCTACAATCCTCAATAGGATACAGCCGGTAATATGTTTCCAACAACTTTATAAAATGTATATTATATACGTAGTAGACATAACATACAGTACTTAATAAAATTAAAATACATTTAACATAAGAAAAAGAGTAGAGTACAATTAAAATAGTATGAAGAAAATTTGTAAAATTTAAAAATTTAAAAAAAAAGAAAAATATAAATATAAAAATATAAACATAAAATAATTAAAATGAAACAAAATAGTTAAAAAATAATACAAAATACAAAAATAAAAAATAACTTATAATTAAAACAGTAGCAATACAGGAGCTGGGACAGGAACATCTGGAACATGAGGAACAGGAACATCAGGTGGAGTAGAACAACAGGGGGATGAGCAGGAACAAGAGAAATGGTAAACAAACTCCACAAATTTTAGTGGAATGATTCACAGGAGCTTTAGGATAAAATCATAGGAGATAACATAGGCAGTCACATCTGGAGCAGGAACGTCGCAACAATATGTGTGGAACGATAAACAGGAACATAAAAATAGCATAATGGGAGATAAGCAGGAAGAGTAGGGACTTGAAGATCTGGAACATGAAGATGAGGGACATGAATGTCAGCATCTGGCGTCAACCGCTAATGATCCATCCATCTATTCAGCGTCAGCTACAACTCATTGTAGAATTCAGAATTTATAATAAGATTGATTAATAGAAGCAGGACTGTTATATCAGAGGAAAATGGTTGGCAACACAAGCTGGATAATAGTTCCCGATTAATTACGAATTAAATGTTGCTTAATTATATTCAAAGAATCTGAAGTGGGTAGGGAATTATAGACCTCATTGCAAATGAGGCAAACGCGTCGAAAAGGATTGTAGTAATCGTAATTATAACGGACAGTCGGTAGTTTTATAGGATAGAAATATCGGGTTTGTCTACAGGGAACATTAAAATTTATTTGACTCACGAGAAAATTTGAATCTATACAACCCCTAATGAGTTTTAGTTTTTTTAAATAAACATAGCAATTAACATATACCTGCGTTTTTCAAGTGTAGGAAGATCAAAAAGCATCAGTCGATTTTTATAAGGTGGCAAATCATCAATGTTCCAAGCGAGACCACGTAAAATAAAAAGTAAAAATTGTCTTTGAATCGATTCGATGCGGTCTATGTAACAGGCATTATACGGACACCACACAATACAAGCATATTCTAATCCAGGTCAAACGAGAGAGACAAAAAGACGTTTAGTGACGTATGGATCAGCAAATTCTTTCGCCCATCTTTTTATAAAAGCTAACAGTGATCTGGCTTTGCATATACAGGAATCAATATGAAGATCAAAACGCAACTTTTGATCAAGAAGTACTCCTAAATCCATGAAGGAAGACACATTAAACTAAACCGCAATACATCAGCCAAAATAAGAAACACTAACTTCATTTGCAATTTGTACGCACATTCAGGAATATTTATGACTCACTGACAGAGAGAATAATGCAAAAATTCAGATACACACTCATGATAGACTCTCTTGTTGTCCCTCTTTTATTCTTTTGCTCTCGAGAGAGCATAGGCATTGCAACAAAAACGGGTATATTTGTATCAACACATAAATATGTATATGTGGGTCGCAATCACATATATTATAACACATTAATCATTGTGTCTCAAACATGTAATATCGAATAGCAACCACATTGTGTTTGGACACAAGTATATTCTATTTTCAACAAGCTCCAAACACACTTTATATTTGCATCCAAACAACAACAAAATATAGATTTTTCAACGTGTGAAGACAAACACTTCTATCGAAACCCCCATCTTTACCGATGGAGCTCATTTTCACCTCGGTGGCTACGGTAGCAAACAAAATTGTGCAAATCCAAACGTCGTCGAGGAGAAGCCGATGCATCCACAACAAATGACTGCTTGGTGCGCTTTGTCATCATAGACCCATTTTCCCGTCCGGTACCGTCAATGGCGAGCATTGCCATGTTACGCTTAGCGGCTTTTTGTTCCAAATAGTTTAAGAGGATGACATAGATGACGTATTGTTTCAACTTGATGGCTCTACGTGCCACACATTCAACGTTACAATCGATCATTTTCGCACTGTGTTTGAAAACCGCATAATCAGCCGAAACTCGGTAGTCCAATGGCCCCATCGCAGCTGCGATTTGAATCCGTTGGACTATTATCTGTGGAGAGGCGTAAAAGTTAAGTATTGCGCAAACAATTCCGAGTTCATGTAGGCCTTAAAACACGAAATACAGGCCCAAACAATGGAAAATGTACTGAAAAATGGAGTTGATCGAATAAGTTTAGTATTTTTGTTAAAGCGAAATTAAATTCCGAATTTTACATGACCCACACTTGAATTTCCCATTAAATCTCATGAAGGGATACGCTTACACACTCTGATTGGGACCCCCAGATTTGCACCGGTTACGAACGGTATTTTGACAATCTTTTTCTTGGCTATGTACTAGTTATATACAATAACAGTATCAAAAACAGTGTTGCCAGAGACCGATTAAAAAATTATGCCAAATATCCTCAAAAATTGTGCCGTTTGCAAAATCATTATGCTAAAATTAGCTTTTAGTGTTTTTTTAGTGTTCAAAACACATACAGTCCCCCCAATAAATGGATGCGCATCTCGCCTTTAAAAAGTTGTTAAACGTTAACCGTTTAACTTAAAAATAAGTATGATGGTTTTAATTTGTTATAGCCTGTATCTTAATTTCATACAAAACACTAACTTAAAATATTTTAACAAATTCTACAACAATAACGAAATACAGACATTAAATAAAACTTAAAAAAAAAGATTTTATTACTTTGTTTAAGGTCCATTATTTTTAACAATTTCTATCAATCATCTTAGAATAAAATTTCCCAAGTTTTGGATAATTTCTTTTGCAATCCCTTCCACTTATCCCAGCGAACAGTGGTCAATTCGTCACTACTTCGAAATTGTCTTTATCGGATATTTCACTCATAATGAACACTGGAATTTTCCCTGGAGTTTGTATGTGGAGTTTCGAGAAGAACTTCCATCGTATTTAGACCATTTTACAAAAGTCATGCCTTGATATGAACTACTGTCCAATACGACTAATTTGAAGTCTGTCGTCCATATTTTTATTCCAGGTAAAAAAGTGCGTTTTACATCAGGTTTCCACTCCTGAGTTGAAGAGTGCATTATGGTATCCCTAATAATATAAGTAAATTTATAAGGAATTTTGTCATTTATCTCTATATGAAATTTTTTAAATAATCAACCTGTTTCTAATATTTCGTGAATTAAGTTTTTGCTTTTAAGCCTGTGGAGTTGCTTTGTTAGTCAGTAACCTCAAAATGTGATATTGTACCTTCTATACCGATATATAGGATGTAACATTTTCAGATAAATTAAAGGGAGAAACTTTCAGTACGAAAAATTGTGCCGTTTGCAAAAGGATTGTGCTAAAAAATTTCACAAATATTTAAAAAATTGGGAAAATGTTGAGGAAATTGTGCTAAAGGGCACTTGTCATAATTTTTCAAAAAACAAGTGCCAAAACCAAAACCAAACACTGATCAAAAATCAACAAAAAGCTGCACGTGTATTGAAATATTTAATGAAGAGAGTAAGAGAGAGTGCGAACAGAGAGATAAGGTTTCACTCGTTTTGTTTGTTGACATTCGAGTGAAGAGAAATATTGACTGTCTATTGACAAAACAACAAAAGGAGAAGAAGATCATCACTATGAGGTAACTATTGATTCCAAAGCGCAAAACCATTTAGTAAATCGGAATCGGTAAGTGTTCAAACCATAGATTAATTTATACATAGATTGGTCAGCTCGCTCATCGGTTTAGTGATTGAAGGGAAGCAAACTTGTGTTTGAGCGTCACAACAAGAATTCTGTCGCTAATGTATGACAAGCACAGGTAAAATTGTCACTGTATGTTCAAAATATGAAAATATATGAACATCGTGAATACGTGCAAGAATATGTTAATGCAGAATTTCGCATGTAAGTAGAGCCAATTTTTCTAAAAAAATTATAATATTTCGACACGAAATACCTTAAAAACTACTATTAAATTTTGCGTATATTAAATTTTCCTAGGAAAAGTTGAAAATTCGGAGCAAAGTTGCTTTAGGAGCAAATGGCCTATTTTTTTTTATGATAGGGCATTAAGTGCTGATTAAAAAGCAAACAAAATTTTCCGGTGGTCCATATTTTCCGACATATAGGCTCCAAATCTTGAATGTATAATTGAGCATAAGTCAGTCATTTATTATCCGCTGTGGTTAAAATGGGTATCATTATAAAGGTCTTTGTAGACTGTAAATCTGTGTATAAACATATTTATTTCTATTAACCCATTAAACTATTTTGTAACCTCACTTTTTTGATAAAAATTTATTTTCACTTTTTTGATAAAAATTAATTTTTTTCAAAAAAGTGCTCAATTATACTTATTTTTGGTAGGCTCCGACAATATACAAGACCTTAATCTTTGTTTAAGTTATAATATTTACCAATCACCCTTCAAAGACCGGAGACATTAAAGTTCAAAATTAAAATTCAAGTTAAAGTTCTTAATATTTTTGTGTTAGAAAGCCTAGTCCGGGCTTAGGGGGTTTCGCCTTTGGGGTTGGTCCAACAGGGGTTTCGACGTAGTATTGTTGTGTTGTAAAGCTTTAGTATTTTTGTGTTATAAGGCTTTCTGTGTGGCAGGCATTCGGCCAGGCTTAGGGATTTTCTCGTCTGGGGTAGGCCCAATACCGGCTTCGTGACTTCCGCAGTCTGTTTGCATTATAAAGCTCTCTACCTTTGATTGTTTTTGTTGCGAAAAATTAATAAATAAATGAAATAATAACAACTGTTTCCATTTTAATTAAATGTCTATATCCGATATCTCGATAACGAAGGGAGTTATAAAAAAAATATTGAAATAATCGGATACATTAGTTTGAAAAAAAAATATGATGACTGGCTATAGCGGAAACCATTAAAAATCAACAATTTTGTTCGAATCAAGACTACATATTTTGTTCACAAACTTTTACCGGTGTTGGTCGACTTTTATTTACCAACCGAGAAACATAAATGGAAATTTAATTTAATGTGTCAAATATATACATATTTCATATAAGTAGCACTTCATGTAATCTGATGCTTGAATTCCGAACGTCTGTTGTATAAATAAGTTGATGCATTGCGATTTGGTTTAAACCGAGAATGCTGTATTGGGATCATATTTTTCTTTTGTTTAAATTTACGTACAATTAGGTAAAAATTGGCAACTTAAACTTAAATTAATATTATAATAACATCCATTACACCAAGTTTTGCGCACCACCACAAACTACTCAGTATCCAAAATAGTACCAATATACCAACTTTGCCATCACTATTTTAAACGCATTTGCATTTCCCTTTCTTTGCTTCCTCACACCCATTCTCAACGATGGATGAGAAGGAGAGCTTTTAACGAATGACATTATTCTTCACTCTCCCGTTAGTTTCATTTTGGTTTTCGGTACGTGCGCAAGTGGCTCCACAGCATTTCGTTTCATTTTATGAAAATAATGGGAAAATTAAAAGAAATTATTAAAAAAAAATGTAAATTAATTGAGAATAGAATACTTTAACTTGACTTAATACGAAAAACTAGTGAATTTTAATGTTTTATTTCGGTTAAATCGATAAATGTGAAATGGAGCACCGGTCGGCTGATCGCTGAGTTGTTTGTGTTTTGTGTGTTGAAAAATAAGAAGAAGCAAATTGTTAGAAAGTGTGTTTGTGTGTGTGGGTTTACGAAAATTTAAAGAAATGCAAGGAAGAAATAAAAAGCCAATAGAAAAATAATTTCCAAATGGCTTGCAATGGTTTATAAAGAAAAATGTCAATTTTTTATTGCGAAAAAGTGAGAATAAGTGGGCAATCTCAGAAATGGAAACAATGGTACACAATTATTGAAACATCAACCTGTGTGCTTTGAGAGGAAAGGAAGTGTGGTAAGTAAATATTTAAGATGAATTTATAATTGTTATAATTTAAGTATCGTACTTAGATAATAGAAAAAAATATCCAGTAACTATTTTGAGAGAGTAAAGTAGATTTTACTCTCCCAGAAGAAAAAGTCACAAAAAGTATACAGACAACGTCCAGTAAAAACTTGCAAGAAATAATACTTTGTATTATAAACATTAGAAGAACCAACAACCGCAGTTTGAACAAAACATTACAAATCATCAAAACTGTCTTCTTTTTTAAAAGAAATTGTGGAAGGTTAATTACGGAGCATTAAATAATCATTTTTCCCTTAAAAAATTCCAAGGATTTATTTGTTATTTCACATTCTTTCTATTTCCTAATTTTGTTTGTTTACACGAAACATATGTTCGATCTTACAATTTTTTATGGGCAAAAATTTCTCCTGTAAAAACTTGTAAGCTCTCTATCATTGACCTGGCAAAATAATATCTCTCTTGCTCTCTCGTTACTGGCTTTTTGGTGTAAACAGACAACATTCAGTAACAATTTGTACACGTTTTTACAAATTATCACTACGCAGACAGAGCTAATATTGGTTTTTGTGCAATCCTTCAATTTGTCAGCCATTGTAGATTGTAACTTTATTTTCAAAAACTGCCAGTTTTACAGACTTTGATAAGCAAAAACGGCAAAAAACCGAATACTAAACGAAATTCAAGTAAAATATAACAACATAGTTAAAAAAATTTCATCGACTGCACCCATGGGGTTAACAGGATCGATTTTAAAAAAGTACCGTTTTGATGAACTTTGTTTACCTCAAAATATAAGGAAAAGCGATAACTGACTTAGTTATCGAGTTATCGGAATAAAAGGTTACGAAAACACGGGTCTCGAATACTATTTTATAAACTGCCGTTTCTATGATCGTTTTTTGTAGAATACCTTAAAACATGTCGAAAAAATTAAACAAAATTTTTCGATAACTCGCTATCGAGAGTTATCGGAATATAAAGTATAATATATGTATATAGAAATGTTCCAAAAAAATGAAGCCGTTTTGTGTAGAATGCGTCAAAATATGTCGAACAAATTAAATAAAATTTTTTCCAAAACTCGTGAGTTATCGGAATAAAATGTTACGAAAAACCGGGTCTCGAATTCTATTTTATAAACTGCCGTTTTTATGAGTGTTTTTTGTAGAATACCTCAAAATGTATCGAAAAAATAAATAAAATTTGTCGCTAACTCGCTTAGTTATCGAGTATATAAAGATTTGAAAAACGGCTTTTGAAGACTTTTAAAATGTGGTATTTTTATGATCTATTTTATTATATATTTTCTAACAAATGTTTCGATAGCATTTTAGTTAATGTATGAGAAATTCATACTACAAGTTTACAAGGTCAGGAACATTTTTCTAACTGAAATATGGTTGGTTTTGTTGGAAATAATAGCTTCGATAGCTCATTTTGTTATCGGAATATACAATTTGGCAAATTAAAAGGCAAATTCTTTTAAATTTTATTTGGAGATTACGAATATAATGACAGCTGATTATGGTATTGAAAAACCGAAGTTTGCTTACACGAAATCTCCATACACAAGTTTTCGGTTGCAGTGTTCAGGGCTTTAAATAATTTATTGAAAAAAGTCCCATAACGTCACTCTCCACAAATCTGGCAGTTTAGTAAATGTTGCAAATTATAGGTGAATTGTAAAATTGAGTGCCATTCCTAAACTTTTTGAGAAGTTAGTCACAGAGATAATTTCTCATCATGTTTCCTCTATTTTAAATCCATGTCAACATGGCTTTCGGAAGGGTCGTTCCACCGTGACTAATTTGCTTCGGTTTTCCTCTTCCATTATTGACGGCTTTATTAATGGAGATCAAACTGATGTGATTTTTACCGATTTTAGTAAGGCTTTTGATAAAGTTAACCACAATTTGTTATTATATAAACTCGGGTCAATGGGTTTTAATTGTAACATGCTGAATTGGATTAATTGAATTGGACTTAATGAACCGAGAACAGATGGCATCATTTTTCCGATAATTCTCAAGATCTATTTTTGTATCATCTGGGGTGCCTCAGGGCAGTCATCTTGGCCCGGTTCTATTCTTGTTATTCATTAACGACTTCCCCGCCTCCATAATGCACTCTGAATTGTTAATGTATCCTTGTCAATATACTTTACTTCAGAGGGATTTGTCTACTTTCCAGACGTGGTGCGAAACCAATTTGATGGAGCTTAATTTTGCGAAATGTAATCATATGCTCATATACTATCAATTCCCGGAGAGAGAAATGGAATGAAACTCTCTTCCATTTCTTTCGATTTACACTGTGCAAAAACATCTGTCTCTGAAGTGACAAACAAACTGCGACTGTTATAAAATAATAATAGAAGAGAAAAAAAGCAAATTGTGTACAAAGGTTAAACATTTGGGAAAAGCAACGAAATAAAATCTTTTACTGTCGTTTTTTTTGTTTTTTGTTCGTTTCATTGAAAATGCAACCCTGATCGCATAATTTTTCGAAGAAAATCAAAAAGTGAGAGACATCTAACAGATGTGTCAACATTTTGTTTACAAATCATTTTCCTCAAGCAAAAACGATTGAATTTTGGTGGACTAGTATTAAAAGTGCGGAATTTTGCAACCCTCGTAAAAGAGAACCAATTCAGTGACAGATTCGACCGTTTTATCGGGCAACATGCTCCTGCGGGATTCTTTGAGAGGGCTCAAACTTCAACATTTTTGTATATTTTTCAGTACAACATTAGTCGTGTTTTCGTTACAAGCAAGCGATTATGGCTTGCTAAGTTGCAAAGAAGACGGCTATTTAGCGATAAGTTAATATGAAAAACGGTAAAAGATGTAAAACAAAGTTTCTTTGAACTTAGCGAAAATGATTCGCGACCCTAAGTTCTCGCTATCTCTTCGCTAAGTGCTTCATACAAAACAAGCGATGTAACCAAATCACGATTATTATGTATGTTCTTTTTATTTTCGTTGCCGGGTTGGCACGACCAGACCACATGAGTTGGGATTTGACCTAGTGCAAGGATTTATTTTACAGCCGCCCATTGTGGTTCAGAGACTGACCAGTGAACATCTCACCGTCATTTTAACTGTTTCTTTTGTTTTTATCAAGGTACGTAAAAATCCAACTCGCGAGCCAAAACTTCAATATCTCGCTTGTTTTAAAACTCGAAATCTGAGTTAAAAAGGTTCGAACTCGTGAAGAAGATTTTTATCAAAGATTTTTATTTTTCGGCTCGCACGCTCTCGAGGTCTCCTTCTTTTACTTCTTTGTGCTCGATCAATAGCTAGAAGAATATATTCTCAGAGCGAGCGAAAAAGAGCGGATCTTCTGTTGCAAAAAAATTAAGCATATTTATATTTAAGGATATTTTTTAAAAGATTGGATACTAAAAAAGCAGCAACGATCGTAAGTCTATTGTGATTAAAACGAATTGGATTCCCACTACATGCCATTAAGGGTGTCTATTTTTTTCCGATTACACTTATAATTACAATTATGAATTACTAACTACAAGAATTACTGGGCTTAAAAGTTAAGGTTATATACAAAATACTACTACCAAGATGGATTCATACATATATGGTGAACGCATAAGCACAGCTGATTTGCTTTGTTTAAATTGCAAACCACTTTCGAGCTGTCAAGTTCACATGTGTTTTGTTTTTGGATGTGTTCGCTTACATTTATTGTCGGTTTACGTGCGTAAGCAAAGAGTACGGAATTTTAAATAGAGAAGAAAATGTACTCATGGAGTGGAATGCCAACAAAGAAAACGAGTGAAGCGCCTTGTTTCGCTGCTCTCTTTCTTACTCTCTTCGATGAATATTTCAATACACGAGCAGTTTTCTTATGATTTTTCAGTACCTAACTATAGAAAATCCTACCATGTTTAAATAAAATTACATAAAGTATGTAAAAACTATGAAATAATCAAGTTAAGACGCGTGAGAGAAATGCGTTAGAATGAATAGCTTCGCCTTTTTTGGTCCTCTTCTACGAGGGTTGCCAAATTGCGCACTTGTTTTCTTCTCGACACGATTCACTCAAACACATTTCTCTCTCGCATCATAACTTGATTATTTCATACTTTTTACATACTTTATGTAATTTTATTAAAACATGGTTAAAACATGATGAGAAACTGCGAATATTAAACGTATTTTGGACTTTTTTGTTATATTCTATTGTTACGGTAGTGGTTTATGTACACAAAAATTTTAACACACAAAACAAAATAACGTTGCCTTTTTCTTGTTGGTTGGTTTGAGCCATTGCCTCTATCTGGTATTACAAAGCAATACTTTCCATATGCAACACACCAAACTTCGTAAATTTACTGAGTCAAATAGCTTCTCTATACGTCATTTCTCTATGTAACGCATCTCCTTATCGTTGACCTCACAATAACGATATCCAACACTATTTTAATGACTTTTTTTCAGACTGGTAACTTCATGCCTGCTTAGGGCTGAAATGGAAGCGGTAACTCCAAGTGCCGCTTAACCCTCCATACAAAATAAGAGGTAATCTAAGCAAGCGGTGTAACCACAACATGTCTCTTGTTTACAGAGAGTGGATATCAAGTATATTGGGTTTGCGCCACCGCCGATTCTATCGGTACACACGGCTCGAAAAAAGCCGCTGTTACTTCTCTTCTAGACGTAGAAATAATCGTACTAATAAATTTTTCTATGAAAACTTATTTGACGTGCCAATTAAGTAGCGGCCGTCGTGAGGTATTGCTTGGTATAACAATTCTTTAAGCACCGGAGATACGCAGCCGAGCTTAACAACGCTGGCCTTCAGGCTAAGGAATTTTTTTGATTATCAAAGGTTTCAGCACGACCGGGCTTAATGCTTTCAGATCTCCAGTATTATAGAAAATTGATTTTTCTAAATTTCAACGCCCGATATCTAGCGAGTTACTGGAAAATGTTGTTTAATTTTTCAGACCTACTTAGGATCGGAAGACCTCGGATATCGTGCTCCTCCCAAGACAGCCGCCGACATAAAAACATTGAGCCGATTTCAGCCGGCGCGCCGTCAACGCTGAACATCAATTGGTTTAGCCGCCACCGCCGGCAATGTCGGATCGGCTCCACTCTCTGATTATGTGTGGAATATGACATCGTAAAAATGACCGCACGGTTTCGTTAAGTGGCGTGCATCCGAGAGGTCAAATTTTTTCAAAATTAAAGTTCATGTTAAAGTTCATAATATTTTTGTGTTATAAAGCTTAGGCCATGCTTAGGCGATTTCTCCTCTGGAGTTGGTCCAACACGGGCTTCGGCATAATATTTTTGTGTTATAAAGCTTTCTACGTGGCAGCTATTCGGCCGGGATTAGGGATTTTATCCTCTGGGGTGGGTCCAACAACGATATTTTTGTGCAGGGGTAGAACAAGTTATTTTAACTCTTTCAGGTTTGGTGGTTAATTATCTAACCACTTACTGTTGCTTGTAGAAAATTGGTTTTGTGCCACCTATTGACAAATTATTTAAATAATTACAGTTTTAAAGCCACCGTTAATCATTTGTTGCGAGACTTTGTCGCTAGAGTGCACTGGTTATGTTTTTATCTTTACTTAAACTTGGGGAAATCCCTTGATTTCTTAACATGTCAGTTGTGATTGAAATGAAGCAGCATAAAGTGTTTATTATTCAACGAGAGCAGTGGTGTTTATTTATTTGATACTTGTTCTTTTGTTTTGTGATAACATATATATAAAACAAGAGCATAATATACAAAAAATAACGTAAGTAATATGGTGGTTAGATTACTAGTCACTGTGACTATAGTACATTCTAAATAATCAGTTTTTTCACATAATTTTGTGTTATGTATATAAATAGAATGCCGCGCAAACTCAATGACCAAGATATCGTAGACATTGTGTGAAGATATACCTCCTGATGGTGAAAGTTTGTGTAGTTTCCAATCAGACGAAGAAATAAATCATGACCACGAAACCGATTCGATGGTAGTCGGTGACATACCTGCAGAAATGCAGCCAGAACTTGATGATTCTTTTGACTCGGATGATAATATTCCTTTATTAAATTTTGATATTTCTTCTGCTGGTCAGTTACCTACTATGAGCTCCGGAGTGGTGCAACAAAAGTGGAAAAAATATTATCGGATGGAAGAACCGTGTGAATATGCAGGACGCGGAGGTATCGCTGATGATATATTACAAATAGGGAATATAACACCAACAAAATTATTCCGTTTGTTTTGGACACCAGACTTAATAGAAACAATCTCTTTTGAAACACATCTACCTCTGTCAAATATTTATATGTGCAAAATAATTTTATTTTCTTTCCTTCTGAAAACTAACAGTAAGTTTAATGTTAACAATATAAAATTTTTTCGATAATATCCCTGTCGCTTTATCATATACTTTTTTCTCTTTTGGACTTTATTTGTAGTCCCCTTATCTGATTATCGCTGTAAGTTTGCAATTCAGTAGAAAATAATTATATATGCAGTCGAGTTCCTGACACTTTAAAGTGAACAACTCTATTTTTCTCGGGTGTTTAGCATAAAATATCTTTCTGTACGTGAGTAAAGAGATCGTTAAAGAAACGTTTTATTCACAGTTTTGTTTCTAGTTGAACATGTCAATTGTTGGAATTAGATTTGCAGGTAAAGGAATTATCGAGATTGCAGCTGCGGTAAGTCGGCATCGCAATACAGTTTCGAATTTCCTCAAAGACCCCGAAAACTATGGTTTTATTAAGCGCAGTGGACGCATCCCAACTGTAGACCAGAGGACTAAGCGGCGCATTCGGCATTTAGCAGCTAATGAGAATATGAGTTGTAGGGAAATAAAGGTGGAATTGGATTTAAATGTAACGAGACAGCATGTTTATTTATTTATTTATTTTATTTATTTATTACAACCAACACAAAAGAAAATAAATTCTTATAACGAGTGTGTTGGCTCACAGGGTGTTACATTGAATATGTTTGTACTTTGAACACACGAAATACATTAAAATATATACTAATAAAATTATTAATTTTTAAACAAAATACCTTTATATATAAAAATACAAAATGAATATAAAAATAAAGTAAACAAATTAAAACAATTAAAAAAACATTAAAAACAAAAACAAAAATATGAATACAATGGGGTTTAGGGAAAAAATAGTGTATTGGAGTATATTTATGTTAATATTATTTTTAATCTTAATTTTAGTTATATTTATCCCTTGAAATGATTAAAAATCAAAGTTTTAAAATGCCTTGCGTTGCTTGTTGTTTGTATGTGTAATGGTAGTTGATTCCAAATACGAATAGTGTTTGCAAAAAAGTGTTGTTCTGATAAATGACTGTTATGTCTTATTTGTACAAGACGTTTGCCTCTACTAGATCTCATAAAGCTGAGTTTTTCGTAGAGATAGGACGACGTAGATGTATATATTATCTTATGCAGAAATTTTAGGGATCTGCATATTAATAAACTGTCGAACGACAAACCAAAGATTTTCAAAGAGTAAACAGACACCCTGTCAAAAAGTTTTAGTCCAAATACATATCTGGCTATGTTATTGTACGTCACATTAAGCTTTCGTCTAGATTCAGAATTACAAAATGCAAAAAGTTCGCAGCCGTATATGAGAGTGGGTACTAGATACGTTTTCGCCAAAAGCATCCTAATATTAAGGGGAATAAACCATTGAGTGCGCCAAAGATTACGAAGCATTCCAAATAGTCGCCCGGTGGTAACGTTCACGTGATCTGTCCAATTCATATATTTGTCAAAAACTACCCCCAAGTTTTTGGCCGATTCCACTAACTCTATCGTCGAGTCACCTAACCTTAAACTTTGTGTAACAAAATGGATTCTGGCGGCGTTTATGTAATATAATGTACTTAGATTTACTTGGATTTATGCATAGTCCATTTGCCGTAGCCCATTTAAGAAGAAAATACAAGTCGGAATTAATGTTATCCACACAGCTTTCAACGTCCCTAATCCTAGCGCTGGTATATAATTGTACATCGTCAGCATACATGTGTATATTGCAAAAATGTAATTGATTTGGTAAATCATTTGCATACAGAGTATACAATAGAGGCCCAAGTATGGATCCCCGTGGTACACCTCTTGATAAAGAGAGCACACTGGAAATGGTACGCCCACTATATACTGACTGACATCTTCCATGCAAATACGATGACATAAGTTTGATAGCCGTTGGAGAGAAATTAAACATTCTATCAAGTTTTAAAAGTAATATTGAATGATCAACAGCGTCAAAGGCCTTAGTATGATCCAATAACAGAAGAAATGCTATGTAGTCATCATCCAGCTGGGAACGAATATCGTCAGAGACTTTTATAAGCGCACTTATAGCAACTTAATTTAGGTCGAAACCCAGATTGTACACTTGAAAGAAGACTGTTATCCCTTAGAAAGTCGTTAATTTGGGTCTGTAGTAAACGTTCGAATGCCTTAGAAAAATATGGTAAGATGGCAATTGGTCGGAAAGCATTTCCCGCTTTGGGAATAGCTTGTTGGATATGTCGATGTCGTAACTATGGTATTAAATAAATGTGTAATGTAACTAACTATTGTAGGCAATATTTTCCTAATAAAAACTGGATGTAATTCATCAAAGCCTCCATCATTTGATTTAATGCTTAATAGGGCACATAAAACATCATAATTACTAAAACAGTCAAACTGAAATTCATTCCGGTTCTGTTGTCTGTTAAAATTTAAGTAATTTCCAGCGGGAATTTTCAAATAACAAATTCTTCATTTAATTCATCGGCATTTGGCACACAGTGGACGTTACTTTTATCTTTGACAATTCCGATGTCACGAATAACTTTCCACTTACTTTTGGAATCTATCGATGACGAAAATTTACTCTCATAATATTTACTCTTCGCAACACGTATTTCATGTGTCATTCTATTCCTAAGAGAATGGTATAAAGTTGAAAAATGCAGTATCTTAAATCTTTTCCATTTATTAAATGCAATATTTCGTAGATCAATCAGTTACCTTATTTCTTCATTAAACCAAGGTTCCCATTTATAATTCTTCTTGTTTTCAATGGAACAAACTCGTCAAACAATTCTGAGATATTATTCTGTAGGAAAAGAACTTTATCGTCAATCGATGGTAAATAATAGATCTGATCCCAAATAATTGTGGACATTCTAAGGTTTAACGTATCATAATCAATTCGTTTGAAGTCACGAAAACTGGACGTATCTTCCGCATTGTCAGAACACATTTTGAAGTCAATTGTCGTAAAAATTAAATCATGTTTTAAAAATACTGGAACAGAAAGCTGATCATATAGCAAAATTTTTGACATATTGTTAGTAAGAAAAAGGTCAAGTAACGTATTAACAGTGGGCGAAAAGTGAGTAGGTATTTGTTTGTTGACTGAATTTAAACCAATTGACCGCATTTCTTGTAATAAAGTATTTTCCTTTAGAATATAACTGTTAAAGTCACCGGAATTAAGAATATCGTTATAATGTAAAGAAATTGTAGCCAACATTGTAATTAAGGGACTAAAGTCGACATAACGGTTTGGTCTGTATACATTACCCAGTAATAATTTTTCTATTCCGTTTAAAATTTCAAGAAAAATATATTCCATCTTATCATCAGAACCAGATCGAGTGATCACATTGCATTTAATACATTTTCTCACATAAATGGCGACACCACCTGCATGACCTGAGGGTCGATTCTGGTTATGTGAAACTGTGAAATGAAAAAAATCTCCAGTGTTAATTTAGGTACAAGAATTATCACTGAAAAGTTTTCACAGAACCAGAATGCACCCCCTGCTCTGTCGGCACGATAAAGTTTATAGTTTTTCATGTTGTAAACATTGTCACAAATATCCGATCTGAACCACGTTTCGGGCACACAGATAACGTCGACATTGGAATTTTCAAAAATGTAACGAAATTCATCAATTTTCCCATTCAAGCTTTGAGCATTGATATGTGAAATCTTGAGGCCCGATTTTAAATTTATCAATATTCGAATCATACTATACGTATTATATTTGGAATCGCTACCAATACTATGCAAATTGTTAATTTTTAAATAATATTAGAGATGCAACGCAGGCATAATAAAATTTCAAATCCCATAATACAATAGCACAATTAAATTTAAATTTGAAATATGAAATATATTTGAAATATAGAAAAAGAAACTGCAATAGTCGAAAAAATAATATAAAAAAATATTTCGGGTATATTGTTAAAGCGAAGCATTACAAGTGTTTTGAGATGTTTTCATCGGAGGAATGGATAAGTTTATTTAGATCTTCACGTTAGATCTTCTTTACGTTAACTTTACCGCGCCGTGTGTAAACAGAATCCAAAATTTTATCCTTTTTCATACGTGGAGCTTGCAAGAATATTCTGTAGTTCAAAGGCGTCAAATTTTCATTGATATAGAATGGCACATTGGTATCAAATCGCAAAACCATAAGTTTTAAGGGTCCATTCTGCCTTATATAATATGATATTGATTTCAAAAACATATTGCGATGGTAGGGTGTGAAGAAGTTGACAATAATAGTGGCGTCCGAGATTTTCGGACTACTTCGTGTATGCCGAAATCGGAAAATTGACTTTAAATCAGGACTATTAATTCCAAGACTGTTGCACAAGTTACGAAATAACTGCGAAAGGTTTTCATTATCAAAACATGGGACCCATTAATTCTTACGTCACCTGCAACGCTGGCATTCTCACGTTTGTCCAATTCAATTTTCAAGACGTTCATTTCCCTTTTAAGTTCGTGTCCAGCAACTTCTAAAGGACGATAAGGTCTTCGGTACCTAACCAAATGGCCTAACCACGCTTAACCCAGCGCCATAAAAATGCGCCTATTGCGCATGGACGAATTTGAAACCGTTATATTTAGTGATGAGAAAAAGTTTAATTTGGACGGACTGATGGTCATCATAAATATTGGAGAGATTTACGGCATCCTCGGCAAACGTGCTACAAGCGAAACTACGGTGGTGGATTTCTTATGATATGGGCTGCATTTGGACCACGAGGGAAGTAAGAAATATGCTTTGTCCCAACTAAAATTTATGTGGAAGCATACGTTGATCTGTTGGACAGCAATTTAATTGACTTTGCTGTCGAATTATATGGAGATAACTGGACTTTTCAACAAGACATCGCCCCGATCCACATTGCTCGGATCACAAGGAATTTTTTTCAGTCCCGAAATATTCCATTACTGAAGTGGCCAGCCATAAGTCCCGACCTCAACCCAATTGAAGACCTCTGGGGGATACTTTCCGCTAAGGTTTTTTAAAAGTCGAAGCAGTATACGACGCTTAAAGAACTAAAACTAGCAATATTGGCGGAATGGGAGAAAATTGACATGTCCACTTTAAGCAACTTCGTGAGTTCTATACCACGCAGGCTACAACAAGTTCTTCTACACAACGGCAACTCAATGTCATATTAATTACAGATTTTAATTGGATAAGAATGAGAATTAAATTTAAGTTTAATTTTTGCATATATAAATATTTTCTATGTTTTTTTGTTCTAAACAAGAAATAAAAAAAATGTTTTCTTATAATTTTAAAGAACATATAAATATAAACTAATATATGAAATAAAAATGAAAAAAATTTTAGTTTTCAAAGCTCTAACTCTACATGATACATTGCACATATAAATATTTGACTGGGGTATATGCTACTCAGAAAGGAGCACCTTTTACACCCACTACACCTCAATAAATTGAAGTATTTCTTGCTTTGAATTTAGTAATGGGTATAAAAAAATCCCCAAGCTACAAAGATTACTGGTCTTCTGCCCTTGATCTGAATAATTTACATTTAAATAACAATATCATAATGCCTAAAAAGAACGATTCTAAATACGACAAACTCTACAAAATAGACAGATGTTAAAGGCACTAATAATAAATTTTAATAAAAATTATCACGCGCCAGAAAAGTGGCTATAGATCAGTGCATGATAAAGTTCAAGGGTAGAAATTCCCTCAAACAATATATACCAAAGAAACCAATCAAAAGAGGATACAAAGTTTGGATGATGTGGGCTGAGTCGGGATATTGTTTAGATTTCGAAATATATACTGGAAAGGATGGCGAGAAGATACAAACTGATCTAGGAGGAAAAGTTGTTCGAACATTCTGCATGAATTTGAAATCAAAAAATCATAAAGTAGTTTTTGATAACTACTTCAATAGCTATCATTTGCAAGTAGAATTGTATAAGAACAATATATTGGCCTGTGGCACTGTCAACTCTAACAACACAGCTGAAAGAGGACACACGCCTGAAACGAGGGGAATATGATAACAGGGTCAGTGAATAGAAAGTGGCTTTACTAAAATGGAAAGATAAAAGATCAGGTTTTATGCTCACCAACTACATAGATCCAACCCAAGCAGGTCTTGCAATGGGGAGCTAAATGAAATAAATTGCCCAGAAGCTGTTATACAATATAACAGATGTATGAACTATGTTGATACATTTTATCAGCTGAAAAGCACTTATGCAATAGACCAGAAATCCCACAAATGGTGGCATAGAATTTTTTATCCTTTTCTGGACTGCGCCATCATAAACTTATATTTTGTATAAAGAGCTTCAGAAAACACACCATCTACAACTTGATCAGCTCAGTTCCAAGGATTTTCGAAGAAGTGTTTACCAAGGGATCTTAGCACCAGTTCAAGCGAAAAGTCCTAAATCAGGCACTAAGCGCTCAATTTCTCAACCCTTTTCTCCACTACCGATACAAATATCGAAACACAAACCATCAGTACCAAGAGAACTGCGCCTGGACAACAGTACGCATCAGCCAGAGGCAACTACATCACGAAGATGTGCAAATTGCAGCACCAAAAAAAAAAAAACTATATGGCAATACAGAATCTGCAAAGTTCCTCTATGCATACGCACAAATAAGACATGTTTCTCTGATTTCCATCTGAATTAATTTTTTGTTTTACTTAAGTAACCACCCTGTATCCCAAAAGCCTGAAGCAAAACTTTATTTTTTCTTTTATTGAATAATAAATAAACCTTAATTAAACCAAAAATGCAGTTGTTTTGTATGTAAAATAAAATATGTAAAACTGTGGCCCAAAGAGTTAAACAATAAAAATGAAATAACAAAATCGCTGTAAATGCATAGTTTCGGAGTTATGGGCCCCAAAAGTGCGGATATGAAAAGGTTACTGAGCGTATTTCTGTGTTATTGTGTAAAGCTTTGTGCGTGGTCGGCCTTCGGCCGGACTTAGGGTTTTTTTCGTCTGGGGTAGGTCCAATACCGGCTTCATGACTTCTACAGTCTTTTTGAATTATAAAGCTTTCTGCGTTTGATTGCTTTTGTTGGAAAAAAATAATAAATAAATAAAATACAAATTTTTGTTTCCTTTTTAAATTAAAAAAAACATTCGATACGTTTTCAAAAGTTCTACATCCGATATCTCGATAATTAAGATAGTTATCAAAGAAAAATATTGAATTAATCTACTACAATAGTTTGAAATAAAATTATGATGACATGGTGATAGCGGAGACCATTAAAAAAATCACATGAGGTATCATGGGATACCCGGTTGGAACGAAGTTCCTTCCGCCATATATTATGTACTACTAGTTCCAACACGCATAAGGCGCCCGTTGAAAAATACGATAATTTAAATGGATCTTTAATAAAATATACGTTTTGTAGAATGATTAAACTTTTTTTTATTATACAATGAATTTTTTTTAAAGTATGATTTTGGGTTCTTTTCGTAAGAATACGTATTATATTTTCCCGAAATGTTTTTTTTTCTTTTATCAAAAGCTAATGTTTTTTTTAAAGAAAAATTAAATCTTTTAAGAAGTAGTACTTTCTGTAAGAAAAAGCCATAAGAGCATGCATTTTTTTCCAAAAATGTTATTTTTTAAGAACAGGTACATTTTAAAGAAGTGATACTCTTTTTAGGAAAAGATTATTTTTTAAGAAAATGTACTTATTTTCAGAAATGCTACTTATCCCAAAAAAAGAAATCAAAAAGGTTTTATTTTATTTTTAAGAAAAGGTACCTTTAAGAAAATGAATTTTTGTTAGGAAAGGTTTTTTTTTAAGAGAAAGTATTTTTTTAAAGAAAAGGTTATTTTCAAGAAATGTGATTTTTTTTAGAATTGATCCTTTTTTCAAGAATAGGTACATTTTTATGAGTCGGTACTTATCTCAAGAAATGTTATTTTGTTACATAAAAAAGCTACTCTTTAAAGAAAAGGTACCTTTTAAAGAAAATACAATTTGATGTAAGAAAATGTACTTTTAAAGAAAAGGTACTTATTTTAAAAAAAATATTACTTGTTTTAGAAAATCTATTTTTTGTAAGAAAATGTACTTTTTTTAAGCAAAGGTACTTCTTTAAAATAAGGTATTTTTTTAAGAAAAGGTACTTTGCTTAAGAATATGAATAGGTATTTTTTTGAGAAAATTTACATTTTTAAGAACATTTAAGAAAATGTTCTTATTTTAAACTTTTTTCACTTTACTAAATATTGGTTACAGGATTCTCAATAAACAAGAAATTTCCCAACATAAAAAAAAATAAATGGTTTCCCACTACATTCCATGAAGGAATTGGGGGGAGCTTCTCACAACCAGTGAGGTGTGCGCTTTCTAGTTTTGTATTCACTGATTGGTACCGATTCCGAACGGTATTTTGATAAGCTTTTTCATGGCTAAATACTCGATAGCGTCGCCGGTACTATGCGAGGTGACCGCCGCCGAAAGAAATTTTAAGGCGGTCAGAGCAGGGATCGAACCCAGGATCTCATGTGTAAGAGGCGCGCACACTAACCATTGCACCACAGACGGCCAACATCCAAACATAAGAAACGTAAATGCAAATTTAAACCCTTTTTAATTTGAAGACTGTGTTAATTGTAAATATTTCATATATGTAACACTTCATGTAATTTGATGCTTGAATTCCGAACGTCTGTTGTATAAATAAGTTGATGCATTGCAATTTGGTTTAAACCGAGAATGCTGTATTGGGATCATATTTTTCTTTTGTTTAAATTTACGTACAATTAGGTAAAAATTGGCAACTTATACTTAAATTAATATTTAATTAAATTAATAACATCCATTACACCAAGTTTTGCGCACCACCACAATCTACCGCACTATCCAAAATAGTACCAATATACCAACTTTGCCATCACTATTTTAAACGCATTTGCATTTCCCTTTCTTTGCTTCCTCACACTTATTCACAACGATGAAGGAGAAGGAGAGCTTTTAACGAATGACATTTTTCTTCACTCTCCCGGTAGTTTCATTTTGGTTTTCGGTACGTGCGCAAGTGGCTCCACAGCTTTTCGTTTCATTTTAAGAAAATAATGGGCAAATTAAAAGAAATTATTAAAAAAAAATGTAAATTAATTGAGAATAAGATACTTTAACTTGACTTAATACGAAAAACTAGTGAATTTTAATGTTTTATTTCGGTTAAATCGATTAATGTGAATTGGAGCACCGGTCGGCTGATCGCTGAGTTGTTTGTGTTTTGTGTGTTGAAAAATAAGAAGAAGCAAATTGTTAGAAAGTGTGTTTGTGTGTGTGGGTTTACGAAAATTTAAAGAAATGCAAGGAAGAAATAAAAAGCCAATAGAAAAATAATTTCCAAATGGCTTGCAATGGTTTATAAAGAAAAATGTCAATTTTTTATTGCGAAAAAGTGAGAATAAGTGGGCAATCTCAGAAATGGAAACAATGGTACACAATTATTGAAACATCAACCTGTGTGCTTTGAGAGGAAAGGAAGTGGGGTAAGTAAATATTTAAGATGAATTTATGATTATTGTAATTTAAGTATCGTACTTAGATAATAGAAAAAAATATCCAGTAACTATTTTGAGAGAGTAAAGTAGATTTTACTCTCCCAGAAGGAAATGTCACTGTCATGTCCAGTAAAAACTTGCAAGAAATAATACTTTGTAATGTAAACATTGGAAGAACCAACAACCGCAGTTTGAACACAACAGTGCAAATCATCAAAACTGTCTTCTTTTTTAAAAGAAATTGTAAAAGGTTATTTACAGAGCATTAAAAAATCATTTTTTCTCTTAAAAAAAATTCCAATGACTTATTTGTTATTTCACATTCTTCCTATTTCCTAATTTCGTTTGTTTACACAAAACATATGTTCGATCTTGCAAATTCTTACTGGCAAAACTTTCTCCTGTAAAAACTTGTAAGCTCTCTATCATTGACCTGGCAAAATAATATCTCTCTTGCTCTCTCGTTACTGGCTTTTTGGTGTAAACAGACAACATCCTGTAACAATTTGTAAAATTTTTAACAAATTATCAGTACGAAGACAGACCTAATATTGGTTTTTGAGTAATCCTTCAATTGATCATGCATTGTAGATTGTAACTTTATTACCAAAAACTGTCAGTTTTATCGAATTTGTTAAGCAAAAAACCGAATACTAAACGAAATCGAAATTAAAGTAAAATATAACAACAACATAATTACAAAAATCTTATCGACTGGACCCATGGGTCCCACAGGGTCGATTTTAAAAAAGTACCGTTTTGATGAACTTTTTTTACCTGAAAATATGAGAAAAACACGAAAGGAAATTTTTAGATAACTCACTTAGTTATCGAGTTATAGGAATAAAATGTTACGAAAAACCCGGGTCTCTATTACTTTTTTTGTAAAATAAAATTTGTCACTAACTCGCTTAGTTATCGAGTTATCGGAATATAAAGATTCGATAAACGGGTTTCGAGGACTTTTAAAATGTGGTATCTATATGATCTATTTTATAATAGTTATATCTTCTAAGAAATGTTTCGATAGCTTTTTAGTTAATTTATGAGAAATTCATCCTACAAGCTTGCAAGGTCAGGAACATTTTTCAAATTGAAAAATGTTTTTTTTTTTGGAAATAATAGCTTCGATTTCGATAGCTCATTTTGTTATCGGAATAAAAAAGTTGATATTTAAAAGGCAATTTTTTTTGGAACGAAGTTCCTTATCGCACGTTGCTGGATGGAGGCTAAATTAAAAAATTTTAAACAACTTTTTGTTAAGTACTTTATTACAACTCATTATTATCAACTATAGATTTGGTTTGGTTTAACGGGAAGTTTTCTAGATGGAGCCTGTTTATTACATATTGTTGTTTTCAACCCAATAAAAAGTAAATTTAGAAAAGCCAAAGTGCAAGACTGGCAAATCCATGAAATACAACCCTGAGCATGGAATTACATTTGGCAGCTCACTTTCTCTTACACTCTTACCTTTGGTTTGTGTCTAGAGTAACATATGGGGAGAAATTTGCTGTTTAATGGGAAATTTTCTAGGTGGAGCCTGTTTATTGCATATTGTAGTTTTGAACCGATTAAAGGGGAAATTTTGAAAAGCCAAAGTGAAAGACGTTTAAAAAAATAAAATTTTCTTAAATAAGTGCGTTTTCTTACAAAAGGTACCTTTTCTTAAAAAAAGTAATATATTTAAATAAGTACCTTTTATTAAAAAATTATATTGCCTTTTCTTAAAAAACTACCGTTTCTGTAAAGAGTACCTTTTATGTAAAACAAAATAACTTTTCTTGAGATAAGTACCTATTCTTAAAATTGTACCTGTTCTTGAAAAAAGGACCAATTCTAAAAAAATTCCCATTTCTTAAAAAAATCTTTTCTTAAAAAAAATACCTTCTCTGAAAAAAGTATCTTTTCTTACAAACATTCCCCTTCTTCAATTCCCTTTCTTAAAAATAACATAATACCTTTTCTTTTCTTGAGATAAGTAGCATTTCTGAAAATAAGTACATTTTCTTAAAAAATAACCTTTTCCTAAAAAGAGTACCACTTCTTTAAAAAGTATCTGTTCTTAAAAAAAGTACTTCTTTGTTAAAAAAATGCATACTCTTAGGCTTTTTCTTACAGAAAGTACTTCTTATTAAAAATGATACATTTTCTTACAAAAAACATTAGCTTTTAATAAAAGAAGTACATCTCTTTAAAAAATTACGATTTCGGGAAAATATAATACAAATTCTTACAAAAAGACCTAAAAATATACTTTTTTAAAAAAATGTATTCTGTAAAAACAAATTGTTCTTAAAAAAAGGTTTCTCATTTTACAAAAAGTATCTTTTTTTTTTGAAATCCATTAAATTATCGTACATAATACATAGCGAAAGGAACTTTCCCTGACACCTCATGTAATTTTTTTTAATTTTATTTGGATATTACGTGTAAAATGATAGCTTGTAAAATGATATGGTATTGAAAAACAGATGTTTGCTTAGGCCAGGGCCACACTGGCGTTTTCTTGTCGCGCGTTTTCAAAAGCTTTCGTAGAAGTATACACAATCAACGTAGAAGTAGAAGTATACACAATCAAACGGGTGCTAAACGGAGGTAAAGAGTGAAACATTGTTGTCGTTGTGTCGTGCGCCAAACAGAGGCACACACGTGCAGGCACACGACACAACAACAAAGTTTTGGCTATTGCATTTTGTTTTATTTTTCGTGTTATTCTCGCAAAAGATATTGCAAAAGTCTCGCAAACGAATCTCTTGCAAGACATCGTAAGCGAAACTTTTACTTCCACAAACTGAGCGACTGATGATTCATTTTCCGATCGTTTTCGGATCTGTTTTCGAGAGTTTTACCCGCAAAAGTTTCGCGTAACTCTCGTATGCGATATCGTATACGAAGTTTTGGTCCGCTGGGAGTGGTTACCAGACCACAGTCTCGCGAGGCAGACAATAATCGTATTTTTCACACACACATGATCGTCAACTCCCATGTACACAGCACAACGACTATGCTGGATTCGAAGCATTACCCACCAAACATATTTGGAGCGCTCATAATTATGAGTCCGAAATGAGGGTAAAATATGTGTGAAATATGAGGGTTCCTAATTAGGAGCCCAATAAGAGTCAAAAATGAGCTTATAATATGAGGCTCCTAATTTGTGAGTCAGAAAGGAGTCCAAAATATGTGTGAAATATGAGGCTCATAATTAGGAGTCCAATAAGAGTCTAAAATGAGCTTATAATATTTGACCCCTAATTTGTGACTTCAAAATGAGTCCAAAATATGTGTGAAATATGAGGCTCATAATTATGAGCTCAATATGAGTCGAAAATGTGTTTAAAATATATTGTCAATAATTGTTTTTGAAAAATACAATGAAGTAGGCCATGATACATTGAAAATTCAACGTCAAAAAATAGAAATAAAAATTTAAATTCAAAACTTTTTTGAAAACAGCAGAACAAAAAGTTGTGTTTCAATTAAATTAAATTAAATATATTAGATTGGCATCCCGGATTCTGGCAAGCTAGTTCGAAATGTATGGAAGCGGATCGTCACAGATGAGTTAGCGTGCGAAATGTAGAGTCCAAAATATCTCTGAAAAATCTGGCTATAACAAGTGCGTTTAAAGGTAAACCTTTCACAATGTTGTTTGAATTTATTAATTGATTATTTTATATTTCCAGAAGCATTTTCTCAAAAACACGCAAACGAACCCGATTTTAAAAAATTTACGATCAACTGGTTCCAAACAGCGCGAGATCGCGTCAACTACAAGAGGAAGGAAATGAGTCAAAATTAGACTATAATTATTTGTAGTTTTAAAAAATCTATTAATTATTCTGTCCTATCCTATCCTATACATATATGACTTTATATTACCAAATTAGCTTATAATAACTATAATGAATTGTCCTACTTATTTACAAGATTTGTAGTATATAAGTATGTTAATTAATTTTTCAATTTATACATAATATTAACAAATTTGTTTTTTTTTTATTATTTGTATTTTACAAAATATCATTAAATAACCTTTTAAATTATCTTTAATAAATATAACATTTACGAATTTTTAATATAAGGGTTTTTTTTTATTAAATTTATATGACTCATATTTGAGGTAAAATAGGAGTCCGATAAGAGTCCGATATGAGTCAGATATGACTCCGATTTAGAAAGAAGTAAGAGTCCGATATGAGTCAGATATGACTCCGATTTAGAAAGAAATAAGAGTCCGATATGAGTCACATATGACTCCGATTTAGAAAGAAATAAGAGTCCAATATGAGTCCGATATGAGTCATATATGACTCCGATTTAGACAGAAATAAGAGTCCGGTATGAGTCATAATTGACAAATATGAGCGCATTTGGACTCATATATGACTCATATTTGAGTCCAATATGAGTCCGATATGAGTCATAATTGACAAATATGAGATCATTAGGACTCATGTATGACTCATATTTGAGTCCAATATGAGTCAGATAGGAGTCATATAGGACTCATATTTTGTTAGGAATAAGTGTCAAATATGAGCCCATTTGGACTCATATATGACTCTCATTTAGGCTCCAACGGTAAATGGTTTCGGAGTCATATATGTCGACCATCGCTGGAAGGGAAACACGCTCATTTAGGACTCCTAAATGAGCTCATTATGAGCGCTCACACTCCGGATTAGGAGTCATTTAGGACTCTTTTAGGACTCCAAATGTTTGGTGGGTAGTCTATGCACATAATATGTTTGTGTGTGTGCGTTTGGTTTTACCTACCACTGCTCTAAAGTGACAAATAAAGTGCAACAGTTATAAAATAATAATAGAAAAAAAAGCAAATTGTGAACAAAGGTTAAACATTTGGGAAAAGCAAAGAAATCAAATATTTTTCTGTCGTTTCTTTGTTTTGCTCAACTGCAACCCTGATTGCATAATTTTTCGAACAAAATCAAAAGATGAGAGACATCTAACAGATGTGTCAACATTTTGTTTGCAAATCTTTTTCCTCAAGCAAAAACGATTGAATCTTGGTGGACATTCTCCTGCGCGATTCTCTGAGAGGGCTCAAACTTCAAAATTTGTGTATATTTTTAAGTGCAACATTACAAGTTACAAGCAAGCGATTTGAGAGAAAACGGCTATTTAACGATAAGTAATTTTATACAAAAATATGAAAGACGGTTGAAAACGGTAAAAGATGTTACAAAATTCTTTCAACTTAGCGAATATGAATCGCGTCGCTAAGTTCTCGCCAAGTCTTTGCTAAATGTTTCATACAAAACAAGCGAATATATAAGCAGTGGTGTAACCAACACACGATTATTGTGTATGTCCGTTTTATTTTCGTTGCCGGGTTGGTAAGACCAGACCACATGGTTTGGCATTTGACCAAGTGCTAGGATTTATTTTACAGCCGCCCATTGTGGTTCAGAGACAGACCAGTGTACATCTCAACGTCATTTTAACTGTTTCTTTTGTTTTTAACAAGGTACGTAAAAACTCAACTCGCGACCCGAATCTTCAATATCTCGCTTGTTTTAAAACTCGAGGTCTGAGTTAAAACGATTCGAACTCGTGAAGAAGATTTTTATCAAAGATTTAAATTTTTCGGCTCGCACGCTCTCGAGGTCTCCTTCTTTTACTTCATTGCGCTCGGTCAAGAGTTAGGCTTGTGGATGTGTTTGTTTACATTTATTGTTGGTATACATACCTAAGCAAAGAGTCTGGACTTTTAAATAGAGGGGGTTTCTCTAAACGGCTGAAAGGGTAGAGAAGTAAATTTACTCACGGAGTGGAATGCCAAGAAAAAAAACGAGTGAAGCGCATCGTTTCGCTGCTCTCTCTTACTCTATTCGTTGCACATTTCAATAAACGTGCAGTTTTCTGATGATGTTACAGTATCTAACTATAGAAAATCCTACCGTGTTCAAATAAAATTACATAAAGTACGTAAAATGTATGAAATAATCAAGTCATGACGCGAGAGAGAAATGCGATTGAGTGAATCGCGTCGCCAATATTTATTCTTTTCTACGAGGGTTGCCAAATTGTGCAGGTTTTTTCTTCTCTACCTGTACATCCTCTGTGACGTAAGTGAGAAGCAAAAACAAAATGTATGTTTTTGTTGCCATCGGTTTGCCAATTATTGGTTTTAACAAACAATACAGTCCACAACATCCACATCATCCAAAACTTCAGAGATTGAGAACACTCAACCACAACAACTCCACATAATTATTACATGGTCAATTTTGTGGTCAAAGACGATCGAAAAGTAGCCGACAAGAAGATGTGCGCAATTTGGCAACCCTAGTAATAGAGAACCAAAAAGAGGTCACAGTCATAGAGAAATAGACAAGAGCCGCTATCCTCTCTTCGTTTTCTTTTGATGACCACGATGTAGTAAGCCGTTTAATTGATTTCGAATTGCTTTTGTAATTTACTCTTTACAAACAACATAATATAGCTGTCATTAGTATCAATCAAACACTATTTAAACTTAGTTTGCTGCACGGTCTTTAATCGCTATGTCTTCTTTGCTCTCTCATTCAACATCATTTCCCTAGTACGTTTTCGATCCATGGAGCAACTATGGTATAGAGAAGAACATTTATTCATGGATTGGAATGCCAACAAAGAAAACGAGTGAAGCGATTTGTTTCTCTGCTCGCTCTCTCTCTTACTCTCGTCGTTGAATATTTCAATATACGAGCAGTTTTCTGCTGATGTTACAGTATCTAACTATAGAAATTCCAACCATGTTTAAAAATAATTAAAAAAAGGTATGTAAAAAGTATGAAATAATCAAGTTATGACGCGAGAGACAAATGCGTTTGAGTGAATCGCGTCGACTTTTTTTGGTTCTCTTCTACTAGGGTTGCCAAATTGCGCCGGTTTCTTCTCTGCTTTTACATCCTTTTTGAGAAACCCAAAAAGGATGAAAAGGGTAGAGAAGAAAAGTTTAAGGAAAAATAAAAACAACCCAAAATAAATTATAAATTAAATATAAATATTTGTCTTCTAAGTGAAATTTTCAATTACGATGATACTGATAGCTCCTCATTCATACAAAATTTCAACATTACTGTAAAACAGGCAGGCTCATTACGGTGGAGTGGCCATTGCCCTCAAAAATGATATTTAATTCAAAAAAATAAAGTTTAAATCATCTTTGGACGTAATAATCTGTGAAACAATAAAACTGTTCCCAATCTTTACAATTGTATCAGTTTACTTTCCACATTCTATAAAATGTAATGAACTAAAAGAAGAACTATTCAAACTTTTAACAATGTTAAATGGAAAAGACAACGTCATCATAGCTGGTGATTTCAATGAGGGAATCAAAGATTTTGACGACAGCTTTACTACAGCGCGTGGCAAAGTCGTTGAAACCATTTTCGATGACTTTATTTATCGATGCCTGAACACAGCGAGTAAAACCTTTAAAAAATCCTTCATAGACAACTCCCATGGGTCAGTACTAGAAATAACCTCCACAAATATCACTGGAAATATCTCCTGGGATGTTACAAAGTTCCAAAAGTCTGGTACAATGGTAACGTTGAAGGTTGCTTTCGTCTCAAAATAGCAGCGCAATAACCTTTTGATTTAACAAAAAGTTGTGAAAACTCTGGCAAACTAATTCAAGCTATAACAAATTTAGCGACGGCTATTATTAAGGCAAAATCCGATGCCTCCAAACGGAAAAGGCCACTGATCTACAACTCCTCGAACTCTAAACTAGTGTTTCGGTACATCGCCAATTGTAAAATCACTTTCACCTGGAAATCGAACGCTAAATGGTGCCCTGAGGACAATGAATGTTATTTAGATCATCTCAAAAAGCAATCGCCTGCAAACAACCAAGTAGTAACTTCAACTATTATTACAGAATTCACAAACAGTTTTTCCTTGGAAGAAATTTTAGAAGTTCTGGAAAAGAAAAAGAAACCATCTTCAGCGGGCCGGGATGGAATAACATTTGAAATGATTAATCAGCTTCCAATAAAAGCCAAAGAAATCTTGCTAAGTGCCTTAAACATTGCGTGGAAAACGTGCACACTCAGTAAAGAATGACGTAAAATCAAAATTGTTCCGATTCCAAAAAGGGAAAGGCCTAGAAGTGCACACCAACTTTCGTCCAATTGCATTGATTTCCGTAACACTAAAAATTCTTAATCTAATGATAAAACAGCGCATAAACAAATTCATTGAAGATGAAAATATTCCCCCAGACAGATCACATACCTATAGAAAACAATTTATGGAAGAATTATGCTTCCCATCACAAATAATCACATGGATTAACATTTTTTTATGCAAAATAATTTTAGTTTAGGTTAGACACACCTAGTAATAAATAATGGCGTTCCCCAAAGTACCTGTACACCATGGGACTTCATGGCATTGCAGACAATGGCACAAACATTTTTCAATTTGCTGATGATTTCATCATCCTCTGCACAAATAAGAACTTCAATGAAGCCAACACCATATTACAAAACAAATTAAATCAATTTATCACAAATCTCGGTAATCTAAATCTAAAGGTAAACCATGAAAAAACTTCAGTGAAGTACGTTGCCAAAGGGGTATCAAAAAACCTATCAGGACTACCAAATTCCCATCTCAACAAAGTTAAAATTCTTGGGCTGACACATCAAAAATAGTCTCATATTGAAAGATCATTATGACGATGTAATGAACTCCTGCAAGTCATGTCTGAAAGCAGTGAAGTTTGTAACGACCCTCAAAAATGGCATAAATCCATCAGCAGCAGTTCATTTGGTGAAATATCTAATTTTCTCGAAGACCGAGTATGCGATTTCCGAAGACCGAGTATGCAATTGCCACGTATATAAATATAAAATTCAAAAGCTTTCAAAATCAAATACTTAGAAGAAGTCTCGGTCTAACACCATCCACACCTGTACACATTATTTAAGCACTGGCGTTGGTTCTTCCTCCAGAACAAAGATCCAAATTTCTTGCTGCAAAAGAACTAATAAAACTAAAAATTTTTAATCCGGGCCTATATGGAAACATAACCGCCACACCCTCCAAAAAGTCAAGTTTGGGATTTATTTACCTCGAGTTCAAGGAGATTTTGTATAACACCAAAATATCGGGGTTTTCAATAAGAGCGCTACAAAAGTTTTGATGTGTTCACATCTATAGCGGCGTATAGGGACTAAATCTATCAAAGTCAAAATCTGCTAAAACTAGATTTTATGCTGCTGCTAAAACCAGATTTTCTGCGACTGCGAAAGAGAATAATGACGTGTTAAACAAAAATGAGCGAGCAATGAAAGAGTGTTGTGGCAGGGGTGAGGCAAACGAAATTGTGTCTATAGCGTATGTAGTATATGTCCTGTTGCTGTGTTGAACGGAGATATAAAGCACAGCCACGCAAAATTTCATTTGCAAGCGCATGGGCTTGCGCAGTCGACATTATGGTGACATACTAATACGTCAGCTATGTGACACACGTATACGTCGGCTACTTCGGACAAAGTATGTGTGATGTTGTGTGTTTGGTTTTTTCGTTGTTGTTGCTATGGTCAAACAAAGCGAGTCATTTGATGTTCAGCATTGCCCGGTGTATACAAAAACAAGTAGAAACGGTGTAAAGTTCGGCCGGGCCGAAGCTTATATACCCTCCACCATGACAATTTACACTCACACTCACCACTCTTTGCATTCCTTTAACAGTTTTTATTTTAGGTACGCCCCCTACACCCGCCACCCACACAAACACTCCACGACACAGCAAGCACAAATAAATCACCAACATATCAGTAGTAGTAGTAGTTGTTGTTGTTTTTTTATTATAGTGAAAGGTAAGTCCAATAAAATGTGGGTGCGGAGCACTCTCAGAGCAAAGAGAGTAATGACGTATTATACGTGGTTATATAAAAATGAGATAGCAAGAGAGCAACGACAATTCTGTGAACTTGTGTAGCGTATTTACGAATATAACAATGTATGTAAGTATTTATATACAAGTGTCTGTTGCTTTGCATTCTTTGACTTTTGTGGGAACAAAACAAAAAGTATTAACACATGTGCTTGCACTGGGTCTTTGAATAATTTTAAGTATTAATATTATTTAACTGTAACGTCATCATATGATTGAACGCTGTTTTTTATTTTCCAATGTAACATTTACGAATGTGTTCATAGAAATCGAACAGGTACCGTGTAGCAAAAAGGTGTTAACACATCGCCCGTGAGTTCGAACACTCATTGGATTTTTTTTAAATAAAACAAAACCGGTTTTAGATACCAATGAAATTCTTTATTCCTGTGAAAGTACGTTTGATGCGATTATGTATGGAACTCGATTTCTTTTGCATGGCCACCACGGGCACGCTTGCAGAAGTTCAGACGCTGATCCCAATTTTCGACGGTTTTCAAGCATAAATCGTCCGATACTGCTGCAATTTCACATTCGATATTCGTACGAAGTTCATCAATCGTCGCTGGCTTGTTGGCATAGACCATAGACTTAACGTAGCCCCACAGGAAATAATCTAACGGCGTCAAATCGCACGACCGAGGCGGCCAACCGACTAGGCCATTTAGTGAGATAACACGTTCGTTCACCAAACTTGGTTTTCAATAAATTGATTGTGGCATTCGTTGTGTGGCTTGAGGCGCCGTCCTGTTGGAACCACATGTCCTCCAAGTCCATATTATCCAATTGGGGCCAAAAATATTCGGTTATCATTGAACGGTAGCGATTCGCATTCACAGTAATGTGCCGGTCTTGATCATCACGGAAAAGTACGGCCCAATGACGCCGCCGGCCCATAAACCGCACCAAACCGTAATTTTTTCGGGATGCAATGATGTCTCATGGATTACGTGTGGATTGCTGTCTGACCAATAACGCATATTTTGCTTATTGACGAAGCCATTCAGCCAGAAATGAGACTCATCGCTGAAGATGACGTAGCGCTCTTAAGGTTGAGGCCACTGACTCCAAATTTCGGTAGTAAATTTTAATAATTTCGACTCGTTGTTGGCTCGTATATCTTTCCATGATGAAATGGCAAACCTTACTGAAGAGAAAAGTCAAAAGAGCGGGAAAAAATATGGCGTCGTTTGCTGTCCCTATCGATTTACTTTTGTAGCGTCTATGTTGAAAAACCCTATATAAAACATCATATTATCGGGAAAAATTAAAATCGAACTGGACATCTTTCCATTTCCAAAAGCTGATACTGCAAGAGAAGTCTTTAGAAACGTTTACTTACAAAAGCCAAACAACCTAAAACCAGAATGTTTCTGCATTTGGGCAACGGATACATCTGTCAAAATGCAAAGCACTGGGTGCGCAACATATAATATCTCCAGCAATCAACATTTTATTTTCAAGATTAAAACCCAAGTCTCTTCGCTCACCGGCGAGCTACATGCCATTGAAAAGGCGATCGACATAATCATCAAGGACGGTATTTGAAAATCTGCTATTTTCACGGACAGCAGAAATGCGTGACTACTATTACAAAACAACACTGCACACAACTATCTCATCAATAATATTATGGAGAAAATAAACACGTCACAAATTTCACACCTCACCCTTGGATGCATATATGCATATATGGACCACCGAGTTCAAAGAAGTGTCCAGATCAAAGCGCTCGTTCTTCTTTCTATTCTTCCCCAAACCGCCAAAGCAGCATTGGCATAGAGGAATCCCACTCACACCGGAAGACACTAAACTAGTCAACAGTTTCTATGCTGGACATACGTGCTCCAAAATATACTTGCACATGATAGGTTTGGAACCAACTAACGTATGGGACGAATGTAACATCACCGAGGATGAAAACATATTTTATTTGCATGTAAAACATTTAATAACGCCCGACTAAATTATCGAATTTTCAAAAAATACAACAATTTGCCTTCTCTCTGCCTTCTCAACAGAAAGAAAACTGTAAAAGTTCTAACTTAATTCAGCCCTGGTATATAGATACAATCCGTATCTTACCAATACTGCTATCTGAGGCGGAACACAAATCAAAAAAAAAAAATCTCGTAAAAGAAAATCAAACAATCGTCGCGATTTACTCAAACGCATTTCTCTCTCGCATCATAACTTGATTATTTCATATTTGATGTAATTTTATTAAAACATGGTTGGAATATCTTTAGTTAGATATGTACAACAACATCATCAAAAAACTGCTCGTGTGTTGAAATATTCAACGAAGGGAGTAAGAGAGAGCAGAGAATCGAGACGTTTCACTAGTTCTCTTTGTTGGCACTCCGCTGCGTGATTAAATTGACTTCTCTACCCTTTCATGCTTTTTGAGAAACCCCCTGTCACAATTCACTCAAGCGCATTTCTCTCGCGCGTCATATCTGGATTATTTCAGACTTTTTGCATAGTTTATGTAATTTTACTCCCGCATGGTTGCAATTTGTATAGTTATATACTATAACAGTATCAAAAATCTGTTTGTGTATTGAAATATTCAATGAAGAGAGTTTTATTTGTTGGCATTTGAGTGAAGAGAAATTTTGACTGTCTATTGGCAAAACAACAAAAGGAGAAGAATGTCATCACTATGAGGTAAGGATAGCGAACTTGTGTTTGAACGTCAACGACGTCTGTCGCTGAGGTTTGACAAACACATGTGTAATTGTTACTGTGAATGATAAAAATATGTAAATATACATATGAACATCGCGAATGCACAAAACTAAAAATGGAGGATTTTGTTCAACGTTGCTGACAGAAGTTTGTTTCCTCATTGTAGAAGCACAAAGAGAAACGTCAGATGAGACGGATAACAAGTCTATGTATAAATTAATCTATGATTAATGTCATATAGAGCTGCCATCTTTCTCATCTTTCGTTTCGTTTCACACTCTTCGTGATGCTGTCGGTGCGATAGTTATTTGACGCAAATTGACTTCCATCAGGTGGAGTTACAAAATTTGTTGACTTAAATTTTGCATGTCTTTTTGATGAGAAACTGTGAATATTAAACGTATTTTTGACTTTTTTGTTATATTGTGTTGTTCCGATAGTGGTGTATTTACACAAAAGATTTAACGCACAAAACGAAATGACGTTGCCTTTTTCTTGATGGTTGGTTTGAGCAATTGCCTCTATTTGGTATTATAAAGCAATACTTTCCAACATGCAACGTCCATATACAACACACCAAACTTCGTAAATTTACTGACTCAAATCGCTACTCTGTGCGTAATTTCTCTATGTAACGCATCTCCGTATCGTTGACCTCACAATAACGATGTCCAACACTATCTTTCAGATTTTTTTAAGACTGGTAACTTTATGCCTGCTTAGGGCTGAAATGGAAGCGGTAACTCCAAGTGCCGCTTAACCCTCCATACAAAATAAGTGGTAACCACAACATGTCTCTTGTTTGCCGAGAGTGGATATCAAGCATATTGGGTTTGCGCCGCCGCCGATTCTATCGGTACACACGGCTCGAAAAAAGCCGCTGTTACTTTTCTTCTAGACGTAGAAATAATCGTACTAATAAATTTTTCTATGAAAACTTATTTCACGTTCCAATTTGCTTGGTATAACAATTCTTTAAGCACCGGATATACGCAGCCGGGTTTAACAATGCTGCGCTTCAGGCTAAGGAATTTTTTTGATTATTAAAGGTTTCAGCATGACCGGGCTTCATGCCTTCATATCTGCAGCCCGATATCTAGCGAGTTACTGTAAAATTTAATTTAATTTTTCTGACCTACTTAGGATCGGGACACCTCGGATATCGTGTTCCCCAAGACAGCCGCCGACATTAAAACCTTGAGCCGATTTCACCCGGCGCGCTGTCAACGCTGAACATCAAGTCTTCGGTTAGTGAGTTGTGTAAATACACACCGCAGTGGCTTAACGGGCTAGACGCTGCTGAAGATGATGCTTCACAAACGTCGAAACGACCGTCCAGCGAATGTGAGTTCGAATCCCACCCGCGGCATTTACATTTTTTTCACTAACCGGAGAAAACATGATCTCTTATAGCCTTAAAGGAAATACAACTTTGAACATAACGAGGATCTAAGACAACTAAATCAATTGGTTTAGCCGCCGCCGCCGGCAATGTCGGTTCGGCTCCACTCTCTGATTATGTATGGAATATGACATCGTAAAAATGGCCGCGCGGTTTCGCTAAATGGCGTGCATCCGGGAGGTCAAATTTTCGATGACTTGTGCATAGACAGGCTGAATTTAATCGGTGAAATTAGTTTAAGGTATAATATTTATCGATTGCCCTTCAAAGACTGGAGATATTAAAGTTCAAGTTAAAGTTCACAATATTTTTGTGTTATAAAGCTTAGGCCAGGCTTAGGGGTTTTATTCTCTGCGGTTGGTCCAACACCGATTTTTTTGTGGAGGAGTAGAACAAGTTATTTTAAGCAAGAAAAATGAAATAACAAAGTCGCAGCAAATGCATAGTTTCGGAAATATGGGCCCCAAAAGTGCAGATATTTTTGTGTTATCGTTTAAAGCTTTGTGCGTGTACTTAGGGATTTTCTCCTCTTGGGAAGGTCCAATACCGGCTTCGCGACTTCTACAGTCTTTTTGCATTATAAAGCTTTCTGCGTTTGATTGTTTTTGTTGGGAAAAATAATAAATAAAATACTAATTTTTGTTTCCTTTTTAAATTAAAAAAATATTCGGTACGTTTTCAAAATTTCAAAATTTCGTGAAACTATTCGCTTTTATTATGCATTCACATATTCATTGCCTTTGCCATGCTATCATTCAACAACAATAACTAGTGTTGTTGCTATGTCATACATTTACTGATTTTGATGATTGCCTTCTTGGCACTCATCATTAACTCATGCCGTTTAATGTCAAGCAACAAAATAAATTGATGACACAATACAGCAATAAAACCAAAACAAAACCATTCACACCATTCGTTGAGTATTCGTTGACCTGTAGATGTGTTGTGAATCATGGAGTGTGACGAAATTGTGGAAAAAATACCGGTGTTTTCGGTACCATCAAAACAAAATACAAAAAGCAAAATTTGGAAAATATTTTCTCTCATTCAAAATGAAAATAAGAAAGTAATAAATGGATTGGGCCCGAAATCAGTTAAGAATATTCCATTTTTGAACTCAGTTTATATTTAAATATGTATGAACATTCTTGATATGACACATGTAATTATTCTTATACCTCATTTAGTTTTTGTCTTTATGCTCCTTGTTTTTGATTAGTTATGTATATTCATTATTTATTTGTTATAAATCTAAAAGAGAATTAAATATGAACTTTAATTATATATGAACTTTAGTTTTTTTCATTCTTGTTGTTAAAAGTATTATCATGTAAATATCCTGTAAAAACTGAATTTCTTCAATTTTATTTAATTTTTTTAAATTGTTATGTTCTTAACTAAATTTAAAGAGAATTTCTCAAATCTTAATTTCAACATTCTAATTTTTTTACTGAAAAATGATACATACATATTAGGGCGGGTTAATTTTTTTAATCCATAGGTGATTTTGAGAAATTTTGCTCAAGAGACCATAGCTCTAAGTCGGATTTTGAGCCCACCAAAAGGTATTTACAAATATTTTTTTTTTATTTTTAGTAGAGATATTAAGAAGTTTTTGTCGAAAAATAGCCTAAAATTAACTTATTCTACAGGTATCAACACAGATTCTGAAAGGTGATAAATATACCTTTTGGGGGGCTCCAAACCCGACTTAGAGCTATGGTCTCTTGAGCAAAATTTCTCAGAATCACCTATAGATTACGTTTTTTCTATACGCTTCATCAAAAAAAGTCGTTACATACAATTTGACCCGCCCTAGTAACGGGGTTTTCAATAAGAGCGCTACAAAAGTTTTTTTTTAAATAAAACAAAACCGGTTTTAGATACCAATGAAATTCTTTATTCCTGTGAAAGTACGTTCGATGCCATTGTGTATGGAACTAGATTTCTTTTGCATGGCCACCACGGGCACGCTTGCAGAAGGCCAGACGCTGAACCCAATTTTCGACGGTTTTCAAGCATAAATCGGCCGATACTGCTGCAATTTCACATTCGATATTCGTACGAAGTTCATCAATCGTTGCTGGCTTGTTGCGCATAGACCATAGACTTGACGTAGCCCCACAGGAAATAATCTAACGGCGTCAAATCGCACGACCGAGGCGGCCAATCGACTGGGCCATTTCGTGAGATAACACGTTCACCAGACTTGGCTTCCAATAAATTGATTGTGGCATTCGCTGTGTGGCTTGTGGCGCCGTCCTGTTGGAACCACATGTCCTCCAAGTCCCGGGCCAAAAATATTCGGTTATCATTGAACGGTAGCGATTCGCATTCACAGTAATGTGCCGGTCTTGATCATCACGGAAGAAGTACGGCCCAATGACGCCGCCGGCCAATAAACCGCACCAAACCGTAATTTTTTCGGGATGCAATGATGACTCATGGATTACGCGTGGATTGCTGTCTGATCAATATCGCATATTTTGCTTATTGACGAAGCCATTCAGCCAGAAATGAGCCTCATGATTATGACGACCATAAATTGGACGTAGCGCTCTTAAAGTTGAGGCCACTGACTCCAAATTTCGGTAGTAAATGTTAATAATTTCGACTCGTTGTTGGCTCGTATATATTTCCATGATGAAATGGCAAACCTTACTGAAGAGAAATGTCAAGAGAGCGGTAAAAAATATGGCGTCGTTTGCTGTCCCTATCGATTTACTTTTGTAGCGTCTCTGTTGAAAAACCCTATATATGTATATCTTCACATTTTCTTACTGTTAAAGTAAAAAAATTAAAACAACAAAAATATAATAAAATAGAAAAAAATCTACGTTTTATTCCATAAGCATTGAGACCATTCATACCAATCGTTAACCATTCGTTGCTTTTGTGAGTGTTTAGTAGGATAAACAGAAGACAAGCAATGCAATGCATGCTTTTCGTCACAATCACTTTTCTGATTTGTGTCATGTGTTGTTCTACTGAAATGATAAGTATTGACAGCAATATGCTCATTTTGTGTGATTGCATTCAAAGTCATGAAATAAGGCAATCAAACTGTTCTCTGGTTCCAACACGATAATGCGCCGTTGAAAAAAACGATAATTTAAATGGATCTTTAATAAAATATACTTTTTGTAAAATGATAAACTTTTTTTAAATTTTTTTTATTATACAATGTATTTTTTTGAAGTATATTTTTAGGTTGTATTGTAAGAATAAGTGTTATATTTTCCCGAAAAGGTAATTTTTTTATCAAAAGCTAAGGTTTTTTTTAAGAAAAAGTTACATTTTAATGAAGAAGTACTTTATGTAAATGTACTTATTTTCAGAAAGGATACTTATCTCAAGAAAAGAATAAGTATTATTTGAATTTTAAGAAAATAAATTTTTGTAAAAAACGGTATTTTTTAAGAGAAGGTATTTTTTTTAAGAAAAGGTTCTTTTTAAGAAATTGGATTTTTTTTAGAACTGGTCCTTTTTTCATTTTTATGAGTCGGTACTTAACTCAAGAAACGTTACTTTGTTTCATAAAAAAGCTATTCTTTAAAGAAAATGTACTTTTTAAAGAAAATACAATTTGAAGTAAGAAAATGTACTTTTTAAAGAAAACGTACTTATTAAAAAAAAAAATTACTTGGTTAAGAAAATGTATTTTTTGTAAGTAAATGTACTTTTTTTAAGCAAAGGTACTTCTTTAAAATAAGGTATTTTTTGAAGAAAAAGTACTTTGCTTAAGAATATGAATAGGTATTTTTTGAGAAAATTTACTTTTTTAAGAACATTTAAGAAAATGTTCTTATTTTAAACTTCTTTAACTTTACTAAATATTGGTTACAGGATTCACCTAGAAAACTTCCCATTAAACAAGAAATTTCCCAACATAAGAAACGTAAATGCAAATTTAAATCCTTTTTTAATTTGCAAAATGTGTTAGTTGCAAATATTTGATATATGTAAGTCACACTTCATGTAATTTGATGCTTGAATTCCGAAAGTCTGTTGTATAAATAAGTTGATGCATTGCGATTTGGTTCAAACCGAGATTGCTGTTTTGGAAGCTTATTTTTCTTTTGTTTAAATTTACGTTCAATTAGGAAAAAATTGGCAAGTTAAACTTAAATTAATATTATAATAACATCCATTACACCAAGTATTACGCACCACCAGAAACTACTCAGTATCCAAAATAGTACCAATATACAACTTTGCCATCACTATTTTAAACGCATTTGCATTTCCTTTTCTTTGCTTCCTCACACCCATTCTCAACGATGGATGAGAAGGAGAGCTTTTAACGAATGACATTATTCTTCACTCTCCCGTTAGTTTCATTTTGGTTTTCGGTACGTGCGCAAGTGGCTCCACAGCATTTCGTTTCATTTTATGAAAATAATGGGAAAATTAAAAGAAATTATTAAAAAAAATGTAAATTAATTGAGAATAAGATACTTTAACTTGACTTAATACGAAAAACTAGTGAATTTTAATGTTTTATTTCGGTTAAATCGATAAATGTGAATTGGAGCACCGGTCGGCTGATCGCTGAGTTGTTTGTGTTTTGTGTGTTGAAAAATAAGAAGAAGCATATTATTAGAAACTGTGTGTGTGTGTGGGTTTACGAAAATTTAAAGAAATGCAAGGAAGTAATAAAAAGCCAATAGAAAAATAATTGCAAAATGGCTTGCAATAGTTTATAAAGAAAAATGTCAATTGTTTATTAGGCAAAAGAGAGAATGAGGGGGGCAATCTCAAAAATGGAAACAAGGGTATACAATTAATGAAACATCAACCTGTGTGCTTTGAGCGCGAAATGGGGTAAGTAATTGATCGTGCATTGTAGATTGTAACTTTATTTCAAAAACTGCCAGATTTACAGAATTTGTTAATTCGAAACGGCAAAATATCGAATACTAAACGAAATCGAAATTAAAGTAAAATATAACAATATAATTAAAAAAATTTTATCGACTGGACCCATGGGGGTCCCAGGGTCGATTTCGAACTTTGTTTACCTTAAAATATTAGGAAAAAAACGAAAGAAATTTTTTTGATAACTCACTACGTTATCGAGTTATCGGAATAAAAAGTTACGAAAAAACGTTTCTCGAATACTATTTTATAAACTGCCGTTTCTATGATCATCTTTTGTAGAATACCTTAAAACATAGAATACCTTAAAACTCGCTTAATTATCGAGTTATCGGAATATAAACTTTCGAAAAAACGGGCCGCAAGAAATATTTAAAAAAGGGCCGTTTTGTGTAGAATGTGTCAAAATATGTCGAACAAATTAAATAAAAGTTTTTACAAAACTCATGAGTTATCGGAATAAAAAGTTACGAAAAACAGGGTCTCCATTACTATTTTATAAACTGCCGTTTTGATGAGCGTTATTTGTAGAATACCTCAAACCTCAAAATATATACATAAATAAAATCTGTCGGTAGTTATCGAGTTATCGGAGTATAAAAACTAGAAAAAACGGGTTTTGAGGTCTTTTAAAATGGAGTATTTTTATGGTCTATTTTATAATATATCTTATAAGAAATGTATCGATAGCTCGTTTTGTTATGGAATTATCGGAATATACAATTTGAGATTTAAAAGGCTAAATTTCTTCTCAAGTTTCAAATGATAATTTTGACATATCCAAGGACTTCTTTAGTAGTCTACCACGGCCGTAAGTTGTATGAGCACATGTAGCATTTTTCAGATCCGACAAAATCTCTACTTTTGGGTTTTTTTGAACTTTAATCCGCCGTAAAGTTTATGCTCGCTGGGAAATGGGGTGTAAACCATAAATAATTTATCGTACAAAATCACATAAATGCGAGGGTGTACAACTGTTAGTGCAAATGGAACAACTCTCGGAGAGAGAAATGGAAAGAAATCGTACCATTTGAAAGATATCGTACGGCCGGCCACTCTGCTTTCGATTTACAGTATGAAAAACATTTGTCTCTAAACAGTTATAAAATAATAATAGGAGAGAAAAAAAGAAAATTGTGAACAAAGGCTACACAGTTGGGAAAAGTAACGAAATAAATTCTTTTATTGTCGTTTCTTTGTTTTTTGTTCGTTTCATTCGAAATGCAACCCTGATCGCATAATTTTTTGAGCCTGATCGCATAATTTGAGTCAACATTTTGTTTGCAAATCATTCTCTTCAAGCAAAAACTATTGAATCTTGGTGGACAAGAATTAAAAGTGGGTAATTTTGCAACCCCCGTAAAAGAGAACCAACCCAATGACAGAGTCAGCCGTTTTATCGGGCAACATTCTCCTGAGCGATTCTCTGAGACATTTTTGTAAATTTTTGAGTGCAACATTGTGTGTGTTCTTTTTATTTTCGTTGCCGGCGTACAAGACCATACCACATGGTTTGGGATTTGATCTAGTGCTGGGATTTATTTTGCAGGCTGTTAAAAATATTTAAAGATAAGTGTCATTATTTTTTTTGCTTAATAGTTTTTGTTTTATTCCCACAAAAAGCAAGGAGAATGCAAAGCAATAGACACATTAACATACATACATTGTTATATCGTACATACGCTACACAAGTTTACACAATTTTCGTTGCTCCCTTAATATCTCATTTGTATATACAGTAGTATCTCGATACAACGCTCTATATATTGTCAGCCCTTATGGTTAAATCGAAAATATCGTTATATCGAATGAATTTTTTGATTGTTGAAACTGCAGAGTAAAGCTATTTTTTTAGTTTTATTATATGTATGTATTTATATACATATACAGAAATCGAAAATACAACAACTGGAATAATAACGGTATTTTTTTTGCTTGTTTGCGTTTTTTTTTACAGTTGTTTCTTCTAACAATGCATCGAAAAGAAAAAAAATAATTTGTAGGAGAGCCCGACCTACATTATAGAACCACTAACAAAGACACTCTCTGTTGCTAAGTACGGCGAGTAAGAAAGAGAGCCGTAGTTGAATACAAAAACAATAATAATTTTTCCTTTTTAGTGTGTAAGCGTTATATTGAGTACAACATTTTTGACACCCATCGTAATATAAGGTACACAATGGTAATGAATTGTGCCATCGTTAAGTCGCAAAATCGTTAAATCGCATAATCGTTAAACCGGAATACTACTGTACATATAACAACGTCATTATTCTCTTTGGTCTGAGAGTGCTCCGCGCCCACATATGACAACTATTAGCTGCCGCTACATCAGTGTGTGTTTTTTGCTGTCTGACAATCTTTGTTTCGCAGTCGGACAAATCTGTGTTCTATATAGGGGTGGGTGTCCCGTATCATTTAGGGGTATGAAAAATAGATGTTGGGCGATTCTGAGACCTACCCGATATGCACACAAAATTTCATACAATTCGGTCCAGCCGTTTAGGAGGAGTTTAACGCCAAACAATCTGCGACCGCAGTCGGTCATACTCGGTCGGACAAACTATGTTTGGATGTGTTCACTTTGTGGGTTAAGTCCCTACCCCCGCCTCATTCTGTGAAAAAATCATTCACGTCCCACAAAGTTGTTGCAATGTGATATTAGCATCTTTTTTTATTATTAATTTTGCACCTTTTTATAGGTCATTTTGCAAATTTTTTTGATAACTGCTGGCAACACTGCTAACTAATAGCGCACCTTCTCGTTCTCCTCTTCTTTTTACGCCTAGTGACGAGCAAACGAGCAGGTCATACTACCCTGTGTGAAGATTTAAAAGCAAAACTTTATAACGCTTAATTCATAAGGGAACTTAACTGTAAATTCCCCGTGTTGCCACATTTTTGATTTGTTCTCCCTTAAAACAAAAGAAACCTGCCACTAGTTGAGACAGAACTTATTCAGCAAAGCTTTTACAACATGGTTGTATTCAACTGTGAAAAAGCTCTGGGGGGATGACATCAAACGATTAATGTGAAGGTTGTGTGAATGAGTAGAATGACAGTAATAACGATAGAAGACAATGCGCAAAATATAACCAACAGAAAGAAAAGAATAATACAAAATAAAAAACGAGGAAATTACTAATGAAATGACAAGATAACCACACACACACATACATTCACTGAGTAAAGAAAGTTACTGACTGACACGCAGAGTCATAGTCAGAGTCCATGTAATCATCGCAGACCCCAACTTCGGTTCGGTGCAGATGTCAAAATCGAATATTGTAGAAAAATCCAAAGAATAAATAAAAATAATAATAGGAAATACCAAAGAATAGAGTAAACTACACAATTTAGTGAATTTAGTGAAGTGCAAAAGTATAACTTTGTAAAATTGACGGAATATATTACGATTTCATTGAGTGAATGTGCAATTTCAGTCGTCGGTTGCTGTGCAAAAGTGAAGTGAACAATATGTAAAACAAATGTTGAAATTAAGCTGACAAAAAAGAAAACAATAAGGAAGTCAATGACAAGTGTTTTATTCCAAAATATGTTAAGCAAAAGTCAAGTTGTGTTTTTAAAGTGGAATCACGTGAATCTGTATATATCGAATTGCTGATATCGAATTTTGGATTTATTGCCTGGCATACACATTATTTTGTAGCTGAGTGTTAAAATTTCATTAGCCATAAGCGATTTCCGTTGTCAATAACTCAATAAACGTGAATTTTCTCCAGAGGGGGAGTGAGCATATGACAACATGGCTTTAAAACAGGGTAGGCCAATCATTTACTTAACTTCGGGACATTATTGGGAATTGTATCACATATGCTTCATTAAAGGTTTTGAAGTAAAAAGTAATACAGTGGGGTGGGGGTGGAATTAAAAAGCAGAATGACGTTTAAAATAATAGCAGAGAAAAAAAATTTTAATTGAAATCGATACACCCTGTTGTGATGAGTGGGACAGTATTGTAATCAACAAGTTTGCCAAAAGTGGAAGAAATATGAAGTTAACAAAAGTTGGCGGCGGTCCAAATTTTTTCCAGCTTAAAATATTATATACACTAAGATATCCACTATGTTATTGGGTTATGGCCATTACAACATATTTTTAACGGCTGAGCTTATAGACTAAAGTATTTCAACTCTCCAGGTTGCTTCCAACCACGTGGGTTCTTTAAATTTCTGAAGAAATTACACTTGTAGCTCCACTAAATCACGCCATGTGTGAAATAATCATTTTAACGCAAGGTCTTCCCTAACCAGAAAAATTATTCTTCGCAAACATTATGGAATCCTTAATAGATTCTATGTATTCCATCATTCATTTACTGCTAAAGAAACATTGCATAGAATCTATGAAATATTTTTGTAAATTCGACGAAATGAAATCTATGAAATTTGATCATATCATCCGTGAAATGTTTTCGGGGATTCTGTCGAAATAAATCTTCGGAATTTGTTCAAACATTCATATATGAAACATTTTCGTAGATTCTATGAAATTGGTTCTAATCATCTATGAAGCATTTTCATAGATTATGCGAAATCTGTCATAGAATTACAATGAATCTTTATGATATGTGGAAAACTGCATACCTATTTCAGATGTAGCGATATATGTATTATAATCACTGATAGTTCTGATTGATGTTATTACAATATTAATTCTTCAATGTGCAATGAAATCTCGAAATGCAATGAGAATTCTTTGGTATACAATTGCTCGAAAAATAAAGTTGTCACCCAACAAAAGATACCGAAAACTTAAATTTTTCATTCAATAATTCAAGAATAGTTCGTGGAACGTTTCGTAAATTCGTTAACTCTTTAATAGGCGTCGTATAAGTATATACACGATGCGATGGAGAATGAGTAGCGGCATCTACACTTATTTTCGTACTTAGGTGGTCTCAAACAAACCAAGGTCAAGTGCCTTACAAATTCAGGATAACATGTTTCTCCAACCGACTCGATCTTCAGCTTTTCTCTTCCAGTTGGTAACACCAAGCTCTCACAGGCAATATTCCACCTGGTCTTTCCAGCAAAGTCTTGGTCGTCCTATTTTTCGATGTCCTTCGAGTACGTCTTCGAATACCTTTCGCACTGGTTAATTCTGAACAATTGTACTGACATAGCCTAGCCAGAGTAAACGCGCTACTTTGATACGCATAACTACGTCGATGTTTTCGGAGCATTTTTTGTCGCAGACTCTCAGTGATATTTCTGATGACCCTGCATTCTGCGCCATAAAGCAATACAGTTTGTATGAGAGTCTTATATAGTTGGATTTTCGTTTCTGGAGAGAGGGTCTTATCTCTGAAGTTCTTATTTATCCCAAAAATAATACCAGTTTGCAACAACAATTCTCCGTTTGATTACTAGGCTGACGTTATTGCTTCTGTTCACGGCATATAGTAAATTCGTCTTCTTCTTCGAAATTATAGCGGTTATCAACATGCACTCTCTTATCCAATCGGTTCTGCTTGTCGAAACCATTAATTTTGTCTTGTCCTCACTTACTGCCAAACCCACTTCTAAAGATTTCTTCTCGATTCCCGAAAATATTGCAGTAACTTCTGGCAGACTGCACCGATTGATGTCTAAATCATCAGCATGTGATCTCAATGAATATGTTGAAGAGATCGCATGATAGGGTGTCGCCCTCCATGAGCCATCACCTGGTTCTGTGAGGTATTTAAAAATCTTTGCTGAGCATTTCGTATCGGTCAGTGTCATTCTACAAAGGCGTATCAGCTTAGCAGAAATACCAAGCTCCGACATAGCTTGACATTTTTTTAAATGCGTCGAACCACATTTTTGGCCTTAAAGCTTTAATCAAGCGATCTCTTTCAAATGGCATTTATTTTTGTTTTAAAAAATCGCTAAAACTATCATCGATCACATAAAAAATCTCTAAAACGCTAATACATATACATAAAAATATTTTCAAAACGGAGCATCCTTTCGATAAACCTAAAATTTTTTGAGGGTTTCTGCGAAGTTTGAACAATGTTGTCTCCGTGTCTGCCTTATATAGCGGTTTAGCGATTTTTGCATATTTATGTTTATAGGGTATTTTATATATTGGCGATTTTTTTCAAATTTCGAAATTTTATGTTTTTTAATTAAGAGTAGAAAACCTACCCGTTAGATGTGAGTTGCAAAAATAAAACTATAAACTCCACAGTAAGAGCGCAAAAGAAACAAAATATGCGTCCGCGAATGGCCTGCGTTCGTTTGTTTAGGTGCATTTCAGCACGCTCTTTTTTCGTATCAAACGATTAGCTAGTGTGTAACGCTCGCGAGACGTAAAAGACTGTGATATAACGAGAGAGTGGTTGCAAATAATGAATGTTGATTGGTGCTCTCATTTATTCACAATGAGTTGTACCATGAAGTACATAAAACTTACCCACCACGTTCATACCAGAAAACTATACAAACATAGATAAATCGACAAGAGTTTCGTTCCGTCGATGACGACGAGTTAGTACACTCTTTCATCGAGTTCGAATTACTGTTGAATTTTACTCTTTGGTTGGACATAAAACGGACAGAAATAAAAGGGAATACGTATATTCGTTCGATGCAACCTACATAAAACATAATTTAGCTGTCATAAGTATTAATTAAAAACTATTTAAACTTAATTTACTGCATGGTTTCCTTCTGGTTGCTTATCGCTCTGTCGCCTGTCCGCTCTGTTTTATATTATCTCCCTACGATACAGTCGATCAGCTGTGTCATGAATGCCCAAAGAAGATGTAGAAGTAGAGAAGAAAAAACCGGCGCAATTTGGCAACCCTCGTAAGTCGACGCGATTCACTCAATCACCTTTCTCTCTCGCATCATAACTTGATTATTTCATACTTGTTACATACTTTATGTAATTTTATTTAAACATGGTTGGAATTTCTATAGTTAGATGCTGTAACATCATCAGAAAACTGCTTGAGTATTGAAAGATTCAACGAAGAGAGAGCATAGAAACAAGGCGTTTCCCTCGTAGTTTTTGTGTGCTCTACTACGAGGGTTGCCAAGTTGCGCCGGTCTTTTCTTCTCTACTTGTACATCCTTTTTCGAATACCCAAAAACTATGTACTAAAACCAAAAGGAATATCCAAAGGCGATCAAGAAGAAGACGACCACAAGTTGTGCTGAACTTGGCAACCCTTGTAAAAGATAACCAAACAGTCCACACAATTCACTAAAACGCATTTCCCTCTCGGGTCATATCTTGATTATTTCATATTTTTTACATTCTTTTTTAATTTTACTTAAACATGGTAGGAGTTTGATAAGTTATTCGTCTTTTATACGATGACTTACGACCCTGGGACACAAGTCACGTCTTACGATGCTTCTGGGAGAGGGGGAAGAGAAAAAAGAGGGGTAGCATATGAGTCACAAATTGGAAATTCGGGGGGCATTTTGATATTTCTCTTTCACCTCTTTCATATTTCAATATGGCGGTAAAGCAACCTTATACAAAAAGTGGTGAAAAATAGTGTTGAAGCATTTTCTTAATAAATTAAAACAATTCAATTGCAATTTTGTCAGCCATTGTTCATTAATTTTTAAAATGTTGAATTTGAGATTATTACGAATAGAAAAAACAGCAAATAAAGCGGCAATACGTCACAAAGAGTCACGCATAGTTGTATTCAGAGACTCATCGTCTGACAAAAACGATGTACAAATAGACAGTCAAAATTTCTCTTCACTCCAATACCAACAAACAAAACGAGTGAAACCCTAGCACTTCTCTGCCCTCTCTCTTACTCTCTTCATTGAATATCTGAATACACAAACAGCTTTTTGATAGTGTCATTGTATATAAATATACAAATTCCAACCGTGTTAAAATAAAATTACATAAACTATGCAAAAAGTACGAAATAATCAAGATGTGACACGAGAGAGCAATCCGTTTGAGTGAATATCTGGCACTTTTTGGTTCTCTTTTACCAGGGTTGCCAAATTGGACACATCTTCTAGTTGTCTACTTCTTGATCGTGTTTGCGTCTGAAAGCACATGCATTTACGAAGTGTTACCAAAAGAGAATGAACCCATTGTTCTAGGGTCGTAAGTCATCGTATAATTTCCGAATTATACAAAATAACATTATTAAAACACTGCTCGTGCATTGAAATATTAAATGAAGAGAGCAAGACAGAAAGAGAGAGAAATCTAAAGCTTCACTCATTTTCTTTGTTGTCATTCGAGTGGTGAGAAATTTTAACTGTCTACTTTAAGATTGGGTAATGGGATACCCCCTGATACAAAGCACATATTTACCATAGCATGTACCTAGAAACAAATAATATTTACCCAAATTACATAGATTATTCCAAAATGCGCACTAGCTGTACGAGAAAGTACACGAAGTCGATAAGAAATTTATATAAAATGTACTAAAAGTACGCCAAATGGGCCAAAACTACATAATGCGTACCAAAAAGGAAAAAAGAGTACGGAAAAGTACATGAAATGTACTAAAAATTACATAAGGTGTAACAACAATGTACCAAAGTTACTTAAACTCTATCAGAAGTCCATTGGAAAGGACAAGTACTTTTTGAATATCTTTATATACTTGGTTGGTACAAATTATGCAGTTTTTAGTACATTTTATGTACATATGTGGCCGTCGGTGGTGCAATGGTAGTGCGCGCGGCTCTTGTGCATGAGAACCTTAAATTTATTTCGACGGCGGTCACCTCGCTTAGATACGGCGACACTATCGAGTATAAAGCCATGAAAAAGCTTCTCAAAATACCGTTCGGAACCGGTGTACAGCAGTAGGTCTCAATCAGTGACTGTAAAACTAGAACGCGCACAGCTCATTGGTTTGTGAGAAGCTCTTCCTAATCCCTACATGGGATGTATCGGGAAAACATTTATTTTATGTACATTTTGGTACATGTTATGTTACTTTTTTCATGCATTTTATATATTTTATTGGAATACTTTTTGGTATCTTTTATGTGTTTTTCGGGATACATTTTGTGAACTTTAGGGTGTACATTTGTAATCTTTGCTACAGTTTTGATACTTTTTGATTCACTTTTAGTACTTTAAAAAATATTTTTATTTTTAGTACATTTTACGTAAGTACTACTTCACATTATTGATTTGGCTAGAAAGTAACGTCGGGTTTCTCCTGTAGATAGTGCGTTTGCTATTTTTGCAATGTTTTTGATCAGCTGGCGAAGTTCATTGGTATACAGTTGCACAGCTGACATTTCAAGCAAAAATTTGTGATATGTCACATTATTTTCAGTGGTCAGTTTTCATTTAAATCTTGTTGTGAATAAGGGTGATCAAAATTAAAATTATCGTCATATTTTGCTCTTTTATTTTCGAGAAGGCAAAAAACGCCGCGGAAGCACACCAGGATATTTGCGACGTGTATGGTTTCGATATTTTACATTTGGTTAAAAAAGATTCGTTCTGGAAATTTCGCGATCAAAAAAGGCCACAGGTGCGGTAGGTCAAATAAGGTCGATGAAGACGAAATCAAGGCCATTATCGAATCTGACTGACACATTTCTGTTCGAGAAGTTGCTCACAAGCTTTAGGTGTCTGATATGTGTCATTTGAAATGGCGTTGACTTGTCAAAAAGCTTGATATTAGGGTTCACTTAACAAAGCGGTTTAACATTTGCTATCTCTTTCTCAAACGCAATAAAAATAATCCACGTTGGAAACTCATTGTCACCGGTTTCCTTACAACAATGTCAACCGAAAGAGATCCTGGCCCAAGCACGATGAACTCGCTCACTTCAACAAAGGCTGAACTGCACAAAAAAAGATTAGGTTGTCCATTTGATGGGATTTTAAGGGAGTAATTTATTTCGAACTGCATCCAAACCTAAATTCTGACGTCTATTGTCAGCAATTGACGAACCTTGATAGGGCACTGGAAGAAGCAAGACCTGAATTGGTAAATCGCAAAGGCGTGGTTTTCCGTCACGACAACGCTAGGTATCACACATCTTTGCAGAAACGGCAACAAATATGGGCGCTTGGTTGGGAAGTGATGTCACATCCACCTTATATTTCTGATCTGCCACTATCGGATTTTCATTTATTTCTGAGTCTTCAAAATTTTGTGAATTGAAAATCCTTCAATACAGAAGAGGGTATAGAAATCGAGTTGTTCGAGTATATTTGTGGGACGGGCTAGTCATTCTATGAATCTGGGATCAAAAACTTCCCTGAACGATGGCCGCAGATAAATGAACAAAATGACACCTACATTACAGAATGAAATTAATTAATTGAAATTTACTTAGAACAAAAACACCGAAATTACTTTCCTGCCAACCCACTATTACCCTTTTCAATATACGGTTTAAGGCGAGTAGGACTTCCGAGTTGTGCTTACGAGCCGCATTTTGCGCGCGGAAATGTTCGGATTAAATCACGTGAGATGTATTTTGAGCGTGTTTTTGCGCTGCCTAACTGAGGCAATCAAACAAACTGCAAGTACATAAAATTAGTCATTGGAATTCTTAGATACTAGAGATGAGCGCGGGTGACGTGATTGGCGTGACTCACCCGTGAGTTGCAAATAAACCAAACGGTTGTTTGATTTCATTTAATTCCTATTTTCTTACTACTTTGTTGAACAAAGCACTTCTGGAAGACTTGAAATATAATTTCCACCTTACAATAGTTTTTACGTAATTGCCGTGAATTACGCGTGATTCACGTGTGAATGTGAGTAGTATCAAATTCTGCTTACGAGAGCGTGCGTGAACGCGAGTACCGAAATTCTTCGTGCGTGATCGTGTGAGAGTGAGTGACCGTCATCCTTTCATGGCCGTGTTTGAGCGTGACACAAAACTTACTCACATGCCCATCTCTATTACGCACTCCAACATAGTAACTTCGTACACACGTATGCAATATCTCACTGTACAAGACGAACGGCAGCGATTTCATTGCGATTATCAATGAAAAAGAAGCAAATCGGAAAACATAACACCTCAACCCAGCAGAAAAAAGTGGTAGTTTGAGGAGGTTGGCCTCATTCAGAAAGTCCACCCTATAAATGAAATCGTCATTTCAAATTTAAATAGGGCACCATAGGAATGGGAGGCCTGCATATTTGTTTTCTCTTGTCAGGCCTACTAGCTGGCCTTTAGACCGTATAAGATCTTCCCTTTCAGGTCCTCTGATAGAACTGCTAATCATGATAAGGAGATAAGAGGCAAGATAAGCTTGGCATGACAAGAGGACGGCAAAGGAAGGCCTGCTAGGAGGCCTGCAAAAGAGCATTTTTGGAATGATTTAAAGAAAACTAAAAAAAATATATGCGAATTATTTCCATATTCATAATGTTCTAAAATTTTGATGTCTCAAAGCTAAATTATTAATACAATATTTTAATTCTTTATTACAAAGATTTATTTTGAATCTGCATATCTGCAGCCTAGGGAATCAAACACACGCCCGCAGCACTAATAGTTGGATGCGTGATCTAATCGGCAACGGTATGGTTTGATTTTGTTATGACCGATGATATAGAAAGTCCGGTTTTCCTGAATAACGGCATCCATTTTGCATGACCTTAGTCTGCCTAAAGGTCTGCTTTAAGAAGGAAAGTGTGCAAGCCCTCTTGGTAGGGGCCTTCTAAGAGATGTGAAGTGTGGATGCCTATGAACATCCCTTCTGCCTTCCACTGGTAGGCCTGCCAACATGCCTGCTTAAAGAAGGGAAGTGCACATGCCTATGGAATCTTTTCGAAGCTACAGAGAAGGAAGTGTGCATGTCAGTGGGATATTTTCCAAGATACAGGGAAGGCCTCCTGACAGACCTGCATTCATAAGGGAACAAGCATGTCAATTGGGGCTTTTAGAACCTTAGAGGGCACCAAGTCTGCAAAACTTGCCAGTTTTTTTCAAGAAGTGAGATTAGAATGTGTATAGAAATTTTTATCGGTCTAGCAGAAGGAGTGCCTGTATGTCTACTAGCTAGGAGAAGTCATAGTTACATGACAACAAACTGTCTCAGAAGGCATATTTGCAGACATATTTTGGAAATACCTCGGCGATTACGCTGCTGGGTACTAAAAATGTAAACGTTGAAATAAGAAAAACTTGATGATTTTTGTATTCAACACAAGTACACATTTAATCAAAAATAATATAAAGGATTGATTAACGTTAGACTCAAGCTGATTGTAAATTTAATTGATATAGTTGACAATTTTCGTCATTGTGTATCTACACGCTGCAAAACACGGCCTCTGAAACATATTCTCTCAAACTCTATCTGCAGGAATAATGGATATGTTTGTAACACACTCCAAATATTCATATGTTTGCATGTCCTAAACTCACTTATATTTAAATGCAAACATTATCATATTTACTTGCAAAGATGCATACTTTTATGTGGAGCCATATGCTTGTTTCACCCCAAACATCCGCATACGTACGTCGAGGCATTCGTGTGTTTCCTCCCAAACGAACAATTGACGACTGAATGCATGAAGCTAAAATGTGATAGGTTAGTCAACATTCGAAACACTCAATTCATTTGACGTGCAGTCAGGAATATGTATAAATCACTGACTGAAAGAATAATGGAAAAATACAGTGATACACTTGCAGTAACATTAACTTAGGCTAAGCACAATCTCTTTTTGCTCCTCTTTTATTATTTTTCTTTCGACAGAGCATAGCAGCAAAAAAAAATGAAACAAACAGTGCACCAAATACAGGTGTATTTGTATCACAAACAAACCTGTATTTAGATCACAAACAAGGCTGTATTTGGATCACAAAAATACGTATTATAACATATTAACCATTATTTTATATTGAATAGCAAACACAATGTGTTTTTGGGCACAAGTATACAATATTTTCGACAAGCTCAAACTATACGATATATTTGCATTCAAACAAGAAAAAAATACAGATTTTTCAGCGTGTAAAACCCAATTATTTATTAAAGTACTTGGGATGATTCGAACACTTGCATAGGGAAAAATCCTCAATTCAGATGAGTTTCCGTTTGTATTTAGTTTGATGAATTTTTCAAAAGCAGCATTCCAAAAACCCGCTGATGAAGATCTGTGGCTAGATCTGAAATAGCTATACGGTTTGCCAGGAATCATGAGGATGCATTTGCAAAACATCTTATTTTTTCTAAAAACTATATCTCTATTTATAAAGATATAGAATGGCCTTGAGCTTGAACAATAAAATAAAAAAGTATTGAGTACTCATTATGTTCTGTGCACTTTTATATCCCTCCATCATCTAGGAATGCATTTGAAGTTTATACACACGATATAGAACTAATTCTTCCAAAGTCTGAAGTATCGCTGGTGATACCATGTCGGGTCCGGGAGACTTAAAGGGGGTTAAGCTGCCGATTGCCCATTTCGTCCTGTATTGAGTAACAATTTCAATGGCAACTTGTGATCTATGAGGATTATGTCCATAATGCAGCGGTCTCCTTGTTCAACGAGTTGCCTGGGGAATAAGTGTCCATAAGAAAATTGAATGAAGCACCAGAAGAGTCCTTCAATTATCCTATCGTCATATTGCTGACGCCAGTATTTTCCTTAACCTCGATGCAACGGATGTATATTTCATTGATTTACAGAATATCAATCACGAGCTCTTCTTGGCTCGTCTGATCAGGATTCTTATATTGCCATAGCTCAACTTTGTAATTATCCCAGTTCTCATTATCTCTCGAAGACTTGGCTTCGTCAAAGAGTCACTGATTGCCAGAGAAGCTCTCATCAATCGTTTCATGTCATATACGCTGGAAAAACGGACCCATACACATATTGCAGGAACCATGTATATGTGTGTGTGGCCGGCTCTATGTGTGGTATGTGTGCAAAGGTTAGTACCCGCGTCTCTTTTACATGAGATCCTGGGTTCGAACCCTGCTCTGACCACCTTAAAATGTATTTCGGCGGCGGTCACCTCGCATAGTGATGGCGACACTATCGAGTATACAGCCATGAAAAAGGTTCTTAAAATACCGTTCGGAATCGGTGTAAAGCTGTAGGTCCCAATCAGTGAGTGAAAACTGGAAAGCGCACAGCTTAGTGATTGTGAGAAGTTCTCCCCTGTCCCTTCATGGGATATAATGGGAAACCATTTATTTATTTATTTATGTATATGTTTGTAGCATTGTGTGAATTGAATTGAATTGAAGATCTGATGCATTCCTGTTTCTTTATTATCTGTTACTCTTATGATTTCAGTAGTTTTCAACAAAGAAAGCAATATCTGGGTCAAAAATATACGTTATAACATATTAATCATTGTGTCTCCAATATCTAATGGTGAATAGCAAACACAAGGTGTTTGACCACAAGTATACTATATTTGCAACAAGCTACAAACATGTTATGTTTGCATCCAAACAACAACAAAAAAAAAACAGAATTTTTCAGCGATAATAAGTTTTAGCGTTTTAAGTTGCCCTATCCGTAGTACACATCAGATGACACCTCTACGGCTGTTTTGTGTCCGAAGTTAAGTCTTTCTCACAACAGGGGAGATATACATTTACAATTTTACACGCAAAAAAAGCGGCTCCTGTTATTATTCAGCAATTATGTATATGTTTGGAACATCAACAAAAAATACGTGCAAGCATCGTTTTCATGAATTGAAGATTTGCTGCTTTTTTGTTTCTTTGTTCTCTGTTACGTTTTTGATTTCAGCAGTTTTTAACAAACAAAGCCATATTTGGCTCAAAAAACCTATTCTATAACATAGTAATAATTGTGTCTGTAATATGTAATATTGAATAGCAAACACTATGTGTTTGAACACAAGTATATTATATTTGCGACACGCTACAAACACATTATATTTGCATTCAAACCACAAAGAAAAATAGATATTTCAGTGTGTACACTGAACGGAAAAGCATCGTCACACGGCAAAATGTTCATCACCCCAACAACTTTTGTCATCGAAAGTGAGCTAACGTAAAGTTTCATTCCCGCTATGAAAATGTGTTCAGCAACTGCAAATTGTTCGTTACTGTGGTGAAAGTATGGTCGTTCCTGCAATGAATTTGCTTCATTATTGCAACAAATTTGTTTCTTTGCTGCAATGAATTTGCTTCATTGTTGCAATAAATAGGAATCGTTCTTGCAAGGAATTTGCTTCATTGCTGTAATGAATTGGTTCATTGCTGCTATGAATTTGTTTCATTAGTCCAACGAATTTGAGTCATTGTTGTAATGAATATGATGCATTACTACAATGATTTTGTTTCATTGCTGCAATGAATGTTTTGAAGTGTGTTTGAAATTATTTATTGACAATTGTACATAAATATACTGGTTGCATTACTGCAGGTGTTTTAATAAAAAATTTTTGAATTTTTGTTTCCGAAAATCTATTTGTTAAATAGATTATATTCATTCCATGTTGAAACACTCGTCTGGAGAAGATTGTTTTAGTCGAGGGTTTGAGTGTAATTGTGGCCGTCATCTTCAGGTCCTGCAATTAAAAACATATACGAGGAATTTATTGTTAAGATTTCTATTTAAGATATGTCTGTACTTACCATGAACACAAGCTCTACACCTTTAACATAGAACCACATCATTGTTTTGTTAAATCAGGCAATTGTTGTTGTGTTGAGGGTTCTGTCATTCAATTGTAGTGCGAAATCTGCTCGTCATGAAGCCAGTGATCGCTCTGCATGCATTTTCTTCAACTGCTCTTTGATTTATTTTAACCAAATTTGTTAAAATTCGATTGGATTCATTTGAATCTACGTCGAATTGTTATTTTTTATGTTCGTCGTACTTGAAACACTTTGTTTCTTTGACTTTTTCGTTTTCATTGACTTCGACTGCCCGCACAAATGTAATTATGTCTTTCGTTTTTTTTCTGAATCCAAACACCAGCACAACGAAACAGGCGCGACCGAAATTATGATTAAAACTAAAACACGAACATTTTGTTTCGACTTGTACCGTGACGTCCATACACACACACAAAAGTTCAGTTACATTTTTCGAGGTAGTTTTTTTGCAATCGATGTGTCACTTTCTTTGCTGTAGAGTTGCTCCTTGCATTCTGTTTATTTATCTATAATATTATAGATTCGCAGCAAACACATAAATTCACACAATTTATTTGTCACAATGAAAGATTATTACTAAGTATAACTAATTAGTCTGTTTTAACAAAATTATTTAAATTATTCCCGCGGAGAAATGTGTCTACCACTTTCAATTGTTGCAATTGAACTGATTTAAGATGTATACGCTCACAATTTTCTCTTGCTGGCCTCTGTTTTACGCTCGCTAATTTTTCCACTGCTTCTCTCTCTATACCATCATAAAAATTTGTTTCGTTACAATAACGAAATTGTTTCGTCAACTAAAAATGTTGACAAACCTTCAAAATAACTAAATAATAAATATAAACTATAAAAAGTAAGAGATAAACCAAATATCAGTAGTTTCAAATTCATGACTTTATTTTTTTTAATTTTCAACCAATTTTTCTACAATATTCAAATAAAATAAAATTGTTGCAGGAACAACAAGTAAGTTGTTGCAGCAACGAAATGAAAAATTCTCAAAGAAGTCAAGTATGAAATTTTTCGTTGCAGCGACTACCAAATTGTCGGATATACGGCACTTTTCACTATAACAACGTAAAACCATTAAAGAAAATGTTTCATCCATGCGACGAAGCGTTTTTCTTTCAGTGTATATATCGGAAAGCAACAAAATATTGGAGAATTGCTGAACAAACAAGAGAAGATTTTAAACGAAATCAAAGTGTTAGAATCAATCTGAGGTCATGATTTTGAATGGCCTGTTCAGCTTTAATTGGGGCCCTTAGTAAAATAAAATGATATGAATTCGCCTACATTCGTCCTTCTAACATTCAACAGTCTGAGATTCCTATACATGGGCTGTCAACAGATTGTGCTTATGGTTGGCCTCTACAGCTGGAGAGTAATGTCCAACAAATGTCAAAATAAATAAAACAGCTTTTAACTGTGGAGTACCGAGGAAAGAGTGTAATAGAGAGAGAGAGTGTGAGAAAACACACAGATATAAAGAGGAAAAGGGAAATAATGTATGTGTGTGTGTTTAAGAAGGATATCGAGAGAGAGAGAGAAAGATATCCAAAGCTTTTAAACCGAAGCTTATTCAGCAAATGTAATACAAAACTCTGCGTTATCCTCTCGAGGAAAATATTTGGCAATACGTTTTACGTTGAGCATTTTAGTCCTTTATTGTACTCCTTAGAAAAACGTATTCAAACGCGCTTGACAAGTGAATCATCACCCGATATTATATAGATAGTAAAGGCAAAAGAAAGGATAACTTAATTACAACATTAAATAAATAATAGTTATACTGCATTAAACAGAGCGGAGAGGAGAATGGAGTTGAAAATTGAAAAGAGATACCACCAAGAAAAATATCACACATAATTGAAATAATAAAAAGAAGAAATTAGAAGATTAAAGAAACGAAAATAATACATTTGCTCAAAAAATTTAAAATTTTGTGCTAATGAAAATATAGTTTTGTTGTGTTACTGATTTTGAGTTGTAAGCTACGTCGCGATGTGTGCGTGCGTGTGTGTGTGTGTGTGTGTATTAATGTAAAACAAATTCTGTGCGTGTCTTTCCAAAGCGTGCTAAGTACTCACAAACACAAATACAGGAACCAACACACAAACACAAACAATGTCATACTAAAGAAATCGGTGATATCTTTTGTTATTTCCGTTTTTAAGTTTAATACACGACCACAAAGACCATAAACCAGACTAACAAGCAGACACATACCACTGCAACACTGTTACTCACACATACTCAAACACACAAACACACAAACACGTCATATACATACCCACACACACATACACACACACACACAGGCACAAGGACCGCCTTGCTGTTGTTTGTTTTATTTACACAAGTGTGTGTCGATATTTGTGTTTACGCATTTTATGGCGCCTCAGTAACAAATGAACTTCCTTTACCACCCAATTCATTCTGCTTCGTTCTTCCCCCTCCCAAGCAGAGAATTCGAATAAAATCACAAAGAAAAAGAAAATAATAACGACAACAACAGCCACATCTATGATTTACTTTGTATACATACATGCGAGTACATACACATGTAAATGATACATATGGTTTGTTGGCTATATATAAATATATGTGTGTGTGCATGTGGCTGTTAGTGCGCGCGTATGTGTGTGTGTGTGTGTGTTTAAAGGATAACAATAAAATTATTTATTTATTTCCTTGACGAAAATATTAATGTCAATCATAAAATGTTATAATTGTTCGTATGTTACCTTCAGCAGAATAACAAATTGATTTGACTTAAACGCGAAAACGAGTCGCAGCACAAACGCGGAAATATTTTAACCGGAAGCGGAAACGGATATCGAGTGCAATCAATTGAAACTAACAAACAAACAAAAAAAAGGAAAGTTATTACAACTTTAGTGTGAACAAAATTCGAATCGTTGAGTTAATAATCTCTGCCCTGGCATATTGGATTTCGTTGCCGTTTTGGAATTTTTGGAGTTAAACTGCAACTGATAAAAAAGAAAAAATAAATAAAATGTGTCGACAAAGTGAGAATTTTAGTTAATTAAACGTAAAATAAATTGTTATGTTGTGTTATTTATATCCAACCTTTCACATCCTTAGAATTTCTATAACCTTTTACAGAAGTTAAATACAGTGAGATCCTCGTTTCCAAGCCGACTGTATGTCACGTCTTTATCCCATGTGCCTTCATCTCAGCTTTCCATTCTCCACACTATTGTACTATTGTATATTTTCATCTTCATTTTCTTATATCACTTCAACTTTATCTTCAGTTTCAGTGTCATCTATTAAGTTTTTCATGTTACTGTTGTCGTATATCTGTTTTTAAAACATTATATATTTGTCCCTGTAAATGTCGTTAAGAAACCTTATACTGTGGGTCAGTTTTTCAATTCCCAGTTAGGGCTCACACTCGTACTAAAGTTCAAGTTAAAAAAAAATAAAAAATTTGTATATAAAACGAGAAACTGAAACTGAATTCCAGTAAAGCACGTCACAAACCAATGCGGCTACAGCACGGAAATCGTGTCGCAACCAATTGTAAAAGCGACAAAATACATTTGCGATTTAGGTGCGTTTCGATTACCGCACGGCAGCCGCATTGGTTTGGGACGTGTTTAAAGTTTACAGTTTTTCCAGTACTAGTGAAAAATTTACATAATTTTCCTGAAAAATCTTTCTTCAATATCATTAACATTTTCTTCAGATTAAAGAATAATTTACCAAATTCAAGTATTTACGAAAAAAAATAAAAAACAAAAATGATTTCCCATCACATCCCATGAAGCAGCAACTGGGGAAAGTTTCTCGCAACCAGTGAGCTGTGCTCGTTCTCGTTTTACCCTCATTTATTGGGACTTACACTTTTACACCGGTTCCAAATGGTTCCCGCATTTATTGGGACTGACACTTTTACACCGGTTCCAAATGGTTCCCGCATTTATTGGGACTTGCACTTTTACACCGGTTCCAAACGGTTTTTTCAGACGCCTTTTCTTGGCTAAATACTCGATACTGCCGCCGTTACTAACCAACGTGACCGCCGTCAATAGAAATGTAAGGTGGTCAGAGTAGTTATCAAACCCGCGTTCTCATGTGCAAGACGATTGCAAATGTGCAAGGCGTTCTCATGTGCAAGACCATTGCCATAAATTCAAGTAAATTCGAATTCCAATCCATTGGAATTGGTCTAACACATACGTAAGTTCTCACCAAATTGTAACCATGAGTTGAAAGATGTACTTGAAGGGAGTACACAGGCAGGATTATTTCAAGTCCATTCGTTATACTTTTGAGTTGGGACATACATACATCAATTTAGGAAGGTTGCACGTAAAAATTTTGTACTTATGTGAAATGTTTTCATGGCCAATGGAGCTACAAATTTTAAAGATTTGAAATTCGTTTGGAGGTTTTTTTTCGTGGTAATAAGTGTTTGAAATAATTCTCATTAAACTGAGTTTTGTTTACACTTATGAGGTGGGATAGCATACCATTTTTTAGTCCTAACAAATGGGTGTTGACGAGAAATTTGACAGAGGGACGGGGGACAGATGTGACAGTATTTGTTTGCATTTTGCTGGTAATTTCGGGTTTTTTATTCAAAGTAACTTTCATTTATTTTATTCAAATAATTAATTTTAATCTACCTATATTTGTTCAATGACTTCCTGCCATCGTTCAGACAAAATTTTGATCCCAGGTTCATAGAATGACTGGTCCGTCCCACAAATATACTCGAACAACTCGGTTTCTAGGTCCTCTTTAGTATTGAATAATTTTTCATTCAAAAAATTTTGCAGACTGGAATAAATAAAAATCCGATGGTGCCAAATCTGAACTATAAGATGGATGTGGCATGACTTCCCATCCAAACTCCAATAATTTTAGCCCAGGCCGCAAAGATGTGTGAGGTCTAGCGTTGTCGTGATGGAAAACCACGCCTTTGCGATTTACCAATTCAGGTTGTGTTTCTTTCACTGCCCCATTAAGATTCGTCAACTGCTGACAATAGACGTCAGAATTTGGGATTTGGCAACAGATCAAAATAAATTCCTCCCTTAAAATGTAAACAAATGGACAACATAACCTTTTTATGGTTCAGTTCAGCAATTGATGAAGCTTGAGCGCGTTCATCGTGTTTGGACCAGAATCACATTCGGTTGACATTGTTGCTCGCGGGTCGGGAGCCAATTTTGAATCTGATGGCAGTCAGCTCGCGAGACAAAGTTGAATCTTGCTGCGGCTTTTGAGTTTCAACAGATGCCACTGGGTTCGCATTGACTCTGTCGTGAGTTTTCCTAATTTTGGCTCCCGTGCCGAGAGTTGACAAACTGAAATTTACCCAGGGTTCACATGGGCTCGCTCGCAAACTATTGCGCTCACGTGCCGGGAACCGAAGTTTAACACGTCGCGTCTGGCTGGCGAGCCGGGAACCAAAGTTAGGGGTTCTTGCGAGCAAGTCAATGCGAACACTGTGCGAATTTCAACTTTTCAGCTCTCGGCTCCCGAGCTGGGAGCCAAAGTTAGGAAAGCTCATGAGCGAGCCAATGCGAAATCTAGGTAAACCCTAGTGGTGTCTTTTGAAGCACAAAAGTCGCAGCAAGATTCAACTTTGGCTCGTGAAATGACAGCTGGTAGATTCAACATTGGCTCCCGGTTCGCCAGCTAATTTTTAAAAGTATAGGTCCCAATCCGTGTGACAAGAACTAGAAAGCGCACAGCTCACTAGTTCTCGGAAGCTCTCCCCCAATTCCTTCATGGATGTAATGGAAACCATTATGCTGGCTTCTGATTTCGATTAGAAGGCGTAATGTCTTCATTCTGGTCCATCATTTTAGCCCTGACATCAATGATGCCATCTAAAAGCCAATGAATTTTCGTACTAGAAAACTGACCGCTACGAGCCTGGTTTAGAAGCAGTGCGAAATCAAAAAATCATGCAATGATCCGAGTTGCCAATAGTTTGAATAGACTTTACATTACAGATTTTGAACAAAGCAAAAGGTAAAGAGTGCTAAGACTTTGGTTTTTCATTCACCAATTGCCCCAAGTGATTGTGCGCGGCGAAAAGTACGGCGCTTTGACTCTCCGGTGATGTATGGCCCTCTAATTATGGACAATAAAATCATCAGCACCTACATCCTCAGTGCCTAGATAGTCTTCTAGGATTTATGATATTGAGTCGGTAAGGGAATCGAAGCCATTTAAGGAAGCCTCCCTTTCTGTATTGGGACTGCTATTAAGCAACCAAAAGTTAAAAATTTCCTCAAGTTGAACTCAATTCATGATCATTACAAGTTAAATGTTGTTGGTGCTGAAAAGACACCTTCCTTGGTGACTATCAAATTTAAACATCCACTAAATACGCAAGTACAAAAGTCTTAGTATCTACTATATATCTGCACAAGACGTCTTGAATGGTCATTCAAGACAGTTGCTTTTTTTCAAGACATGTACTGTATCGAAGTTGCGGCAACCAAATACTTTAGTGTTCTGAAAATAAAGCCCATTCGTGTATGCGTGTAAAGCTGTAGAGCTACTATACACGAATACACGAATCCTTTGTCGACAGAACCCCAAAGTACTTGGTTGTCGCAACTTTGTTACAGTACATGTTTTGAAACAGGCAAATGTCTTGAATGACCATTCAAGACATCGGGTGCAAATGTCTAGTATCTGCAGACGTTTGTACTGCGTGTCAAATAGTTGGGATTGCCTTCATTAATATTTTAATCTTGCCGAATGCAAATAAAATACATTCCAATTCGTCTATACATTTTCCAATGACAATAAAATGTTTCTTTGGCTTAAAGTTAATGAAGGAATTTGTAAAATTTAAGAAAAATTTCGTTCTATTAACCAAAAGTTTTATTAAAAAAAATTTGACTTCAAATTATCTTGATTGTCCGTAATGTAAATCCTTAAAACATTTTAAAGATATTGGTGCAGCCAATTTAACATACCAGGATAATATAATGATATCTATGATTTTGAAAATCATTATCTCAAAATGTGACATTTATTTGTTTAGAGTTTAACTGAGCATTGAAAAACTGGCCCTCTAAAATCACACACATAAACATTTTTTAAAAAGTTTGCAATTACATATTAAACATATTTTAGTTTTTAAGTTTAGCGCATTAAATTAGGTAAGGAATTGTGTGAAATTTGTTCGTTTAGTATGCTAAACATGTGGCAGCACTGTCGTGGCACATTGAACGTTTTATTTAATATTCTGTGTAAATTCTGTGTTAAAGTCTCATGTAACAAAGTTGGAAAGAACATATTATGTACAAGTTGTGAAGTACAATTGTTGAAGAATATATCTTTGTAAATTCTGTGGAAGTAGAGATTATCAGCATGAAAAGTAAAATTAAGTTAGGCCCGAACGAAATGTCAGCTATATTAACAACGTTTGTCACAAATGAATAACATTGTTTAGGAGAATTAAGAAACTTTAACATATTCCTATGGTAACAGTTTAGGAGAAACGAAAAATGTTTTCATTAACTGTTTGTTCGTTTACAGACAACGAGTTGAGGCAACTCAAGGAATCTTTTTCGTGGAGCGGAAAGTGTTTGCGCCAAACTGCGTTTTCGTTTAACGCAAACGACTTATATTTCACTGAATAGGATTTTTGATGGATATAATTAATGGAATATAATTGGAAGTGTAATATAATTAATAGGGATTCATTTATAAAGGGGTTTCCAATAGCGACGGGTATACGAAATTTAATGAAAACAAGTTGCGTGTGAGAGTCAACAATTTTTTCTTCTATTTGGAAGGTCTATCAATGACTTTATATACGGAATATGACATCGACGAAATGGCCGCCCGTTGCTTCGCTGGGCAACGCGTATCCGAGAGGTAAAATTTTCGATGACTCTGGCGCATAGACTTTGTGTATACTTTGTGGACACTGGCCATTTGTGGCCTATTGGCTTAGAGCTGCAACTTAGGAAACCCCACAAGAAAAAGTCTAACTGGGTTAAAAACCCCACGATACCGGTGCTCAGTTCACGTCGACATTGCGTTAGATTACCATGCCCTCAAGTCGCTCTTGCCGACAGTCCATTTGGTCTATAGCACGTAGCATTGGAACCACATATCGTTCACATCCATATCCAAGGTTTAAAGTTTTGATTACATTTCCGCCAAATAATATTGGTTGTCAACGACCTGTAGCGCTCTCTATTGACGGTGATAGCAATGCCATAATCGTTTTCGATGAAGATTCGTTTACCGGAAACGGGCTATAAAAAAACTTGAAAAAAATTTTGCGAGAAACGAAGAATGTTTGCAACAAACTACCTTTTCGTTTAAATCAAATAAGTTATAATATACTGAATGGCATTTCTTTTGGATGGAGGTCCAGTGCCTATAATAGCAGAAATGGGTTATTGGTTTATAGCTAATTTTCCCAAAAATAAAAGAAATGCCAAATATACAATTTTGGGTAATCTTTATTATCACTACAATAACCCATTCTTTTCACTTCTTTTTTAATGATAAAACAATGGTTTCCCATTACATCCCATGCAGGGATTGTGGAGAGCTTCTCACAACCAGTGAGCTGTGCGCGTTCTAGTTTCACACTCTCTGATTGGGACCTACAATTTTACAACGGTTCCGAACGGTATTTTTGAGAACATTTTTCGTGGCTAAATACTTGAAAGTGTCGTCGTCACTAAGCGAGGTGACCGCCGTCGAAATAAGTTTTAGGTGGTCAGAGCAGGGATCGAACTTACGTTCTCATGTACAAGAGCCGTGCACATTACCAGTGCACCACCGACGGCGGCAATGATTATTTCGTTAAAATGGTGGTAGTGACTGCGGCCAATGTTCGTGTAACTCGAGTGGTATTTGACCAACAATGCTAGTAATGTTGTCTTCCAATTCCTCAACCTTAATCTTCTTATAGATGTTCGGCCTTATTCATAAATGGTTATAGGAGGTTTGATAGACGATTTATAATACAAAAAACTTCTCTCAAATCTGTCACACCTTTTTGTGACTAAGGCTGGTAGACTTTGGAATTTACGTAGCCAGAAAGGCTAAAATCGAGCGGTGTAATATCCTAAAATATAAGCGGCCAATTCACTGAATTTATCTCGCAATACTGCAATTTTTCGCGGCCTGTGTCGCAAGCAGCGCTGTCTTGTTGAAACGTAATGATGTTTTATTTATTTCCTGCTAAACTAATTTTTCGAGGACTTTATATGGGGAACCACCTAATATCGCATAGGTCCCCGTACAAAGTGGTCGAAAAATCAGTTTAGCAGAAATATCGAGACTACAGGCTTCAATTTCTGGCAGCACATAGTTCGTTATCACGGCAGGACAACGGGCGGCATTCACAATTACGTTCCGGCCGACCGCATTTGTAAAGAAACTTGCACCAATGATTGCTTCGGCCTCATTTGTAAAGAAATTTGGACCAAATTTTGAACAATGATTCCACACCAAACTGTTGATTTTTCTGGATGCCATTCCCTTTAACCTCTATGGGTTGCTGTTCACTCCCAAATCGGAAAGTTTCCTTATTGACGACTTTAAACCAGAAGTGGATCTCATCGGACAGAAAAATTTTGGTCGATAACAGTGGATTTTTTCAAACTTTTCAAGACCCCAAAGGCTGAAACAGTGACGATTCGGACGATTCCACAATCAAATGTCAGACACAGTTTGATATGTCATAAGAACTTATTCTTTCCCTTGCGCTGCCAGGCATCATTACTGCAAGTCTGCACGTCTATCGACTGGGGCATTTCATACGTTGCACAAACCAACCCTTTACCATTGAGATTTTCTTCTTTGTTTCTGTTGAAAGAAGACACAAGGACTTCAAGAGACAGTGTATTTCTATCTTAGTATAAACTAACTTTCTTCAAAGACCCAGCTGCGTAAACGCCGAGGCAATCTCAAAATATGGCTATAATCATGTTCTTTTGGCACAGTTTATTGACATTCAACTACACTTTCTCCTAGCAGTCATTCAACAATTCCTAGACTGGCGAAAAATTCTATACACATTCACATTTTGCTTCTTGAAGGGGTCCTGGAAAGAGGCCTCCTTCAGGGGTTTATAAAGATCCAATTGACATGCTGGATTTCCTTCTCTTGGCATGTCGGGAAGCATTGTCTGTACCGTCGAAAAGATTCCATACACACTGAAAAATAACAGCCCCAGCAATATATTGCTGGAAATATGTACATGTACATGTACAAGCATTGCTTTCACGAATTGAAGATCTGTTGCCTTTTTGTGCCTTTGTTGTCTGTCTCGATTTTGTTTTTAGCGGCTTTCAACAAACACAGCCACATTTGGGTCTCAAAAACATATATTATACCCTATTAATCATTGTGTCTCAAACATGTTATATTGAATAGCAAACACAATGTGTTTGGGTACAAGTATAGTTTATATGCGACAAGCTACAAACACGTTATATGTGCACCCAAACAGCAACAAAAGACAGCTTTTTCAGCGAGTAGGCATTTACACTTCCCTTCTTTAAACAGGCCAGCTAAGATAATGCTAGAACGATGTTGTTGTTCAAGACAACCTGTCTTTCCACACATTCGCAATTCGTCATAGCAAAATTATAAATTACATTAGCCGAGTAAGGTAACATATGCGACTATAAGTGCTGAGGTCGTTTATTCGATTCCCGAGGCTGCAGGTTTAAAATAAGTCTTTGTAATAATAAAAATTTGAATTAATAATTAAATTATCAGATAATTAATATAAATAAATGTAAATAAATTAACTATATTAAATTAATCTCAATATTAAAATATGAAAATGATTCGCATATATTTTTTAAATTTTCATTAAGTCCTTACATTAGACAACCAGAAGGCCTGAAAGTGAAGGCCTTATGCGAAGCCTGTTCTCTGCTTGTTTGACAAAAGAAATAAAATGTGCAAGCCTTGCCTTCCTATGGCGTCTCGTGTTAGTTTGAATTGGCGATTGCATTTATACAGGCTGAAATAAAACGGTCTCTGCAACATATTCTCCCAAACATATACTGCAGAAACAATGTATATGTTTGGAACACACTGCAAATATTTATAAGTTTGCAAGTGCCAAACTCAGGTGTATTTAAATGCAAACATTAGCATGTTTACTGACAAATATCTAAGCTTTTACGTGGAAACATATGCGTGCTTCATCCCAAACATCCATATACTTACGTGGAAGCATTCGCGTGTTTCCCTCAAACCTCCATATACTTACGTGAAAACATATGCGTATTTTCTCCCAAGCAAAATAATATTTAGAAACAAATTATTCTTTCTTTCTTTATTTATTATAATTAATTTTATCAATATATATCCACATTTACTTATATAAATAATTAATACAAAAAATTAAAAGATTTAAATGATTTTTACACTTACTTGCATTGAATGCATTATGTGTGCTGAATCTGCTGATCTATTGTTTCTCATTCCTTTGTTGTCGGGCACGTTTTTGTGTACAGAAGGTTTCAACAATATACGTATATACAAATTTAGTTCATGCACGACAAGCGTGTATTAATTACTTGTTTTTTGTTATTATACTCGTATTTCACAAATGGTCCGCCATTGCGATCTTTTCAGTAGAGTTTCGGGCAGAATAAGGGATTCACGTGGTTGCCCTTCTTTCTTTCCTCAAAATCGTTTCTTACTTTGGTAGCACACATACATATATGGGAAACACATGCACAAAACCAAAGCAACATCACAAACCATTTAATCGTCCGAGCCTTCGTTTATTCTTTTTCACTGATCAAGCGCTTTTGGTATCCTCTCTCCGATAAACCATTGATGTCTGAATACATGAAACTAAAACCCAATACAACGCTGACTTCATCTGCAATTTGCACGCACATTCATGAATGTTTATGACTCACTGACTGGGAGAATAATGCAAAATTACAGATACACACTTCAAGATATACACACTCGGCGCCCGTGTTTTATTCTGTTGCTCTCGAGAGAGCATAAACAGTGCAACACACATGGCTGTATTTGTGTCACAAACACAGATATATTTGGGTCGCAAATACATATGTTATAACATATTAATCATTGTGTCCCAAACATGTAATATTGAATAGCAAACACAATGCGTTTGGGCACAAGTATATTATATTTGCGACATATTTTCAGGGTGTAGGATGGGCCTTCTGCAGGCCTGTTAGAAGTCATGCAAACTACCGCAATTTTTCTATGGGGAACACAGAAGCAATTCATGAGAGTAATCATCTTTGAGTGTAGGTGTGTTTCGTTTGTATTCGGCGCGGGTGCCAATTATGATAATTTTGGATTAAATGGCAATTCGTTTACAACAAACGATTTGTACGATAAAAGTTTTATATTTGCGGAAAAAGTATGAACTTTTGTGCGATATCTGAGACTAAGTAGCTAAAGAGACATTTTTGAGGCATAACAACTATTTGTGCGCCAAACGAGCTGTAGACGTTTTTTCTTTCCTGAGGTAGGTGATTGAAATCGATCGATTTAAATCATATTGATGCTTTTTTTTCCAATACACTGGAAATAATAAATTCTTCTTTTCCTGTCATTAAATAATGTGTAACTAAATAATAATTAGTTTTGTATATAAATTAAGTTAAATTAAGTCTTAAATCGTATACGATTTGGAATCGGCCTATTTCTATTACCTAACCGTATGTCTTAAATTTCTGCGAGAAAAATGTATTAGTAAATATTCAAAAGTTCCAACTAAAGTCATTTTACCATGGAAGACTGTATGATTTATCGCTATATGACGCCGAAATCAGCACTTGTCATGCACGCAGAATGTTTTGGCTGTATGAATTTCATACAAAGCTACCAAAATTCACGTGATTAGGTTGCAGAAAAGTTAACATTTTTTTTCAGATGTTCTTTTTATTTTATTGATCTTTGAAAGTTTATGTTTTTCAATCATAATCCGGTTCAAGATCATTTTCTCCACTAAAAATAATTTTTAATAGAGACAGTTTATAAAAGAAGAAGTGCAATTGATTACTTCGGTGGATGGTTGGGAATATAGCTATTTCGATGCCCTCTAAGGCATCTAATCAGCTCCCTTCTCCACAAGTATTTAGGTATATCATCACACATTATAGGGATAAGCAATTGTCAAATTAACGAGAATTGTTTCAACAACACCTACTAGTGCGAAAACATCCAAAACAATACTCTACCGAAATCATCTATATTCACAACTTCTTGTCTATGTAGGCTTTCCTTGAAAGCCAATGCATAGGATGTTGTTGGAGAAAATGTTCTTGAACCGGATTATGATTGAAAAACTGAAAATTTAAATATTTCTAAATTTATATTGCGGAAAAGAAACTTTCGTCCGCAACTGACATTAGTGCAGTTCGTTTGGGTCTTGACATGTCATTCAAATTCAAGTTTAAGTCCCTTCGGTGAACCAAAAACTGTTCACTTTTTAGTAAAAACTCATAAAGTTGATTTCAAACAGTTTCAAAATGTCTGGTAAGAAAAAACAAATGTTTTGCCGGATACTGAACAATTCTTAAGTCGTTGCCACTTGAACAAACTTTCACACAATCCCCATGTATGTATGTATATACTCTGTTTTAGGTAGGAACCTTAAGCTATTTACCTAGAAGGTGACAAGATGAATATGCCCACTTTATTCGAAAAAACCCTCATCCTTCGATTGATTCGATACATGATGACATTTCAATAGATTTTTTTTTGAAATTTCCTTTTCATAAATTAATATACCATTTACTGAAGTCAACCTCCCCCTTACACCCTTCATTTTAAATTGAAATATTTTAATTTCTATTTATTTTTAAGTTCTAACTAAATACTCTTCTATGTAAATATGCAAATATTAAATAGTTCATTAGATTTCAATTAAAATTAGTATAGATAACGTTCAAATTTAAACTTGTTTTATTGCATTTAATATTATAGAGAAACAGGTTTTTTGATTCCATTTAATTAGGTGTTGATTTTAATGCATGTTTTAATTTAAGTTCATAACATATTTAATGATATTTAAGCGGAAGAGTTAATTACATTTAACCTCAGATGTGTAAATCAATGGAATGTGATCAAATATATTGACCTCAAGTGATGACTGTAGTGTCAGTATTTATTTTTAATATTGAATATTATTATTTACATGCCTGTTGATACTTAAAATCGTTTTTATCTACACTGAGAGTCAGCGCTTTGTCACAAAAATTAAACTATTTGGTACATTAAATTTAATTCATCATCTATACTGACCAAAAGTACAGGTTCATTTTGCCAATTAAAGGGGATTCATTAATCGAACAATTTTGCCACTGCATTGAATATGTTTCGTTGTTGCATCGAAAATGTTTCACTACTACAATGAATATGTTTAATTGCTACTCTGAATGTGTTCCACTGCATTTCGTTACTGCGATGAATATGTTTTGCTCGTTTCATTGAAGTGATGAATATAAATCACCGCTTCGACTAAAATACCTTATTACTGGGTTGATTTTTTATTTTTTTTTAACTTAATTGTACATCTCGGTGTTCGAGAGGATGCTCCTTTTTTGATATTCTTATTCAAAATTCTACAATATTATTCACAATAATATTGCGTTTTTTGGGGGAAAAATATTCAAGTAACTTCATGTGACTGCCACGACTGGCGCTCATAAACCCATACTCTCTCAACCCAATTATTCAGAACATTTTGAATTGCCTCGGCCTATATCTCAAAAATTGCATGACCATTTAAATCTTTACAACCCTAATTGCCCATTTTAAATTATTTCCCTCTAAAGGCCCGAAATTTTACAAAACTCCATACAAAAGAAAAAAAAGATCCCGCGAAATTTCTATATAATATTTTCGCACTGCCCCACAAGCAACATGTATCCAGCAACATTTTAATGTTCCTAAGAAACAAGTAACGACCAATAAAATTGTAAAGAGTGTAGCAGTAATAGTGCACTTTTCCATTTTAAAATAAAAAACACGTATTTTTGATATAGTTGAGATTTTTTTCTTGGGTTGTAAAGAAGACATATTCCGAAGAAGCATGGAATAAAATATCCGTCAAATGGCCCACGCCTCTGATGACAGGCCATTACTCTATTCATGAAATTTCCCATGACTTTTTCACAGAGATGTGACTGTATCTCACCGATGACGCGTTGGATCTCGGATTTGAGCTCATGAATTATTTCTGGTTATTCGCATAAACCCAAGTTTTCAGAAAACGCCAAAGCCAAATATCGTACGGCGTTAAATCGCATGTGGCCAGTTAATTTTTTCTGGAAATCGTTGCTGCAACAAATCGATTGTTTTATGTGCGGTGTGGCAGGTGATGCCGTCCTGCTGAAACCACATGTCGAGCAGATCCATTCCATCCAGTTGAGGCCACAAGAACTTCGTCATCATATACCTGTACCGTATGCCGTTCACAGTCACTTCAATTTCGGCCACATCTTCAAAAACGTAAGGCTAAATCACGCCTCCTGACCAAAGTCCTCTCCAAAATATTTGCTTTTTGTGGGTGCATTTGTTTCTTATGTATTGCAAGAGGATGGTTTGAGAGCCAAATTTGACAATTTTGTGTATTCACGAAGGCACTCAGATGGAAATGCGCTTCATCGGAGAAGATGATTTTTTTTTGAAAAATTGGCGCTGACTTCACTTTGCTCCATTACCCATTGAATAGACCATAGACTTTCCATAGTCTGCTGATTTGAGCTCCTGAGGAAGCTGCATTTTGTACGCCTGAAGGTGGAGGTCTTTTGTAAAAATTCGCTGCGTAGTGCTTCGTGAAATATGAAGATATTGAGAACGATGTCGAGCTTACGGGTTTTCGGCGACACTCTCGTTTACAGCAGTAATGGTTTCAAGAGATCGACCGGTACATCTTACTGTCTGTGTCTGTGGCCGATCCAGTTTCTTAACATTTTTTTGACCACTCTTCGAATAGTTGACACACTAGGTGCACTCTCTGGACTGAATATTTATCGAAGTTTGCGAGCGGTCTCAGCATAATTTTCCCAATTGTTTGTAATAAGTTTTCACAATTATAACGCTTTGTTCTTTCGTAAAGCGCTTCATTTTTAATAATCGTAATAAACATATGTGACAGCTGCCAAATTTCAGAGTTGCCAATTGCACAAAAAATTCCACTAAATTTAAAAAGTGCAATCTTGCTGAGACACCCTTTAGTATGAAATGATTAATGTGAAAGAAATTTCTGCTGTTAGGTTGGGTTAGATTGGAGTGGCAGCCAGTATATAAGGCTCACTTAGATCTTGTGGTCCATTCTGACACCATAGCCACAAAAGCAAGAAGATGACATTTTCCAAGTCCTTCTCTTAGAACCAGATTGATTGCTTAAAAACGCTCAAGAGTCACTCAAATTTCCTAACTCCACAAAGAAATGTGAGTCTGGTGTTACCTGCCGCCTTCTGGAAAGAGCGAGGCACAGACACAGAAGGTGTTCTATTGACTCCACCTCCTCTTCGTCACCACAGCTTCTGTAAATCAACATTTCTCAAGACTTTCAGTGTCGCTGCATATCGTCCCATCAATATAATAATTGAGACGTCGGGAATCGATAACAACCACCACGTTTCAAGTCTAGTCGGGACCACATCTGTTTTTAATGTACACAGTTCCCTACTAGTAACCCGCTACGTTTAGTTGCCATAAGGGCACAATTCCTAAAGAAACATTGCAAGTTGCTAAACGAATGTCCAAGTTTTCCAGTATCTAGTGTAAAATGGCTTAAAATAAGAGAAACACATAGTGCTGGCCCATTTCCCCGCGAAACATATCAGCGTTCTTGCAGGATATACTTACAAGTCGCTAAGGACATGTCAATACGTTCCAATTTTTGTGGAACCTGTTAACTAGTCCCTAGGCCAGCTCATCTTCTCTGCAGTCGTGCGAAATGTCCCCGTGCCCTGGCACTTATATGAGGTGAATGTACTGCTGGGTTATCTTCTTAAAGCGAACTTGTCACTGATGAACATGAACATATACTATCGTTGATGTTTATGGTCCGTTTACCGTCCTTCGCGATATCAAATAAGAATGAATCGAAGTTGTTCGCATCAATATCATGTTTTCAAAATTTGTTGCTGGTATTTTTTCAAGTGCAGCAGCTAGATAAAAAGTTAACGACCAAGCTCATGTTCATGAATGACAAGTCTGTTGTTCGCTTAAGAGTTCTACGACAGTACTGGCTAGATGTTGTGTTCAGGAATACTGATTCCAGGGACTTGATCATCGCCTGACTGCCAGAGATGACATTGAGCTCTATGGCTGCTGGACTATTATCCCACACACCTATAAACAATATAGTCGTCAACACTGATATTCTGCTGGTAAATTTCCCAGCGAAACATGATAATGTTGCAACGTGTTTTTGTTGCAAGCAAAGTCAAAACCAGCCTTTATTTTGATATATTTCAAAAAAAATACTATTTTCGGTGTGGACAGGGTTGCAATACTGTTCAAAGGTTTTGCATATTTTGTGTGTGTGTTGGTCTGGCATTGAAATCCACACATGTTGGCATGATTTTCTTCAAGTAGAATAGAATTTGTTGCAAGTTTTTTTTTTAACAAGAAGTCAATGACTTTCTTGGATAATGAATCAGGTTCTTCATGAGCATGTTTCAACCATGTGATGAAGGTTTCTTTTATTTGTGAAATAAATGCCAAGTCTGTGATTCGCTTAAAGGCTGGTACTACAAACGTCCACACGAAAAACATTGTGCAACATCAATTTCTTGCTCCGTGAAATTGGCCAACACCATATCAGCATTGACAACTATATTTTACTCTGTTTTTAAGTTTTTTTTACATTAAAAATTTCTTTTTTTGAAAAATTGAACGAGAATTGACAATGTTAATTATTGCTTCCTACAATTTGATTGGTCCATAATTTTTGCTTAGAAACATTAAAATGTTGCCGAGACATGTTGCTGATATCTCGTGGGAACATCATTGTACTACAGTGGCAGAAATTTTTCTTCGATATTTCGAGGCACTAGTTATGTTTGCTATTTTGTATAGGGGCGGAAAATTTTCGAAACATATGTTACTTGTAGCAAGTTTTAAGAAATGTCTCGCGAAATAGTGAAGTTATTTCAGGCCTTAAAGCGGAACTCACATGCTCCAATGTAGCGTAACATTTGATAAGTTTAAATGGATAAAAAACAAGGGTTGTGGTCAGTATTGCAATTTTATTCTATTTTAAAAGTTGTGGCAAAGAGGGTGCGACCTTACAGCATCAGGCTGCAGCATTCACTTTAGATTTCTGGCTCTACTGATCCAATTTTCATCAGATTTCTTGATCGCATTCGAGGGTTAAAAGTACAAGTAATATATGAATAACAATTCATTTTATTTATCATTGAAACAAAATAAACAATCATATGTAGTCAATAATAATATTAATACAATCATCTACAGGACGATAAATAAAATAGATACTGCCCACAAATTCATACGTATTTTCACCAGCTAAACTTGAAAATCGTATTAAAATTGTTGGAATTGTATACATGTTTGGAGCCACTCTAAAAGCTCCGATGCCGGCAAAGGTACCACATGCACGTTTACTACATATATGAAACTTTAAGCGATATATGCTTTTACCATGGAATGTATCTATATTAGGGTGACTTTTATCATCAATAAAGGTTATGACACTTTCATAGATTTTATGAGAAATGTCATAGAATTATAATTTATTATTATATTTTATTATAACTTTATAATTATAATTATAGTGCATCTTTATGATCCCGGGCAAGCCTTATAGCTATTTCAGATCTGGCCACAGATTCTCGTACGCGATTGTTTTGAATGATGCTGTTAAAAACGGCACCATGCAACGAAATCTCTAACCGTAATGAGAATTATTTAGCATACAATTGATCGCAACATAATACTGGGAACCAAATCCAAGATGCCGAAAATTAAAATGTTTCTTTCAATTAATGAACAATATTTTATGAACCTCTTTCATTACGTAAACTTTCTAGTAATGATTTTGATGAATAATGTTTCATAATTATTAAAAAAATCTAAACAATAATTTGGGACAATAAATTTTGGGACAAATCCGATTAATGCTTAAATGTGATGCATCGAAATCAAATGTCACAAAAGTAAAATTTGTCAGTTCCTCCCAAAATTTGTAAAGTTACCAATTTGAGATCTGATACTTCAGCTTAAATTTGCAGCATTTATGCTTTGGACACAGATTTAGAACAATTTTATTTTTTAAATTACCCCACTGGGAAGTTAACTGGCAGGGAACTAGTTACCTACTTGGTTCGTGGTGACCAGGATTAGTCCTAGTTCTAACACATGTTTATGAATATAGCCGGGACATTTTTCATGGTTTCGGCATTGGGGGTAAATTGACTCCCCTCTGATAACTTGTGTCCTTTCTTGGGTCGTATCTTAAAGGATGCCCGTTGTACTAGTTGCAGAACCAGTTCAATTAGAACAATCACAAATAGACTGCAAGTGCATTGGATATTATTTAAGCTTTAAAACACAATTACAGGGTGGCGCAGCAATTGTGCTACAATAAGAAATTCAAAGAACTTTTGTTTTTAATCAATGTATTTCATTAATTTTTTTTATTGTATAGAAAATTCAATTTTATTTTATATAAATAATTTGGTTTTGAAGATGATAGACAGTCAATGACCTACATGCTCATCCACGCATATGCAATACCAGATCAGAAAAATATTCATTGCGGCCTGAAGGCTTGAAGTCGGGATCGGTTCAATTATTATTTTAATGGAGTCTTTCAATTCAGTCAAATTCCTTGATTTCGTTTTGTGCACCTCTTGCTTGACATAACCCCATAAAAAGTCTGGTGCACTCAAGTCAGGTGACTTTGGGGACCAGTGAAAAGTGGAGTTTCTGGATATTAATTTGTTTGGGAATTTTCGTTGGTGGTCCGTCTGTGTGCAGCTGCTCCATCTTGTTGGAACCAAATGCTGTTGAAACTAATACATCTTCGGCGCAGTTCTGGGTAAAAAACTCCTTCAACATCTTCAAATACCGGCCCCCATTGACAGTTACTGTTACACCGTTTTCGTCAAAGAAGTATGACACCCCAATGCACCTTGATGAAACTGTGCACCATACAGTGATTCGTTGTGGGTGCACTTTCGTGTCATGGAGTATTTCTGGATTAGACTCACTCCATATACATTAATTTTTCTTGTTTACATTGCCGTTTGGATCAAAATGAGCGTCATCAGACTTAAACAAAGAATTTATCAAGTTGTTGTCTTCTTCGGCCATTTCAGTAATTTTTTGGCAAAATTCCAGGCGAATATCGAATCCAGAGAGTTTAATTTGCTTGTAATTTGGACTTGGAATGGAAACAAGTTCAGCTTGAACTATCCGTTGTACTGACCGTCTGCGCCGACATGTTTCGAGTCGAAACGCTTGGATTTGCCTGAACATACGATGCTACAGCCGCAACTGTGTGTTGAACACGAACATAGGGATTTCGATGGTACGGTCTTCGTGCAATGCTTTCAGATTCGCCAAACATGTTTACCTACCTCATAATGGTTCGTCTACTCGGGACAGAGCCGCCAAACTCCCGCCTAAATTCCATTTGTGCGGAAATGAAGGACTGCAAAGCGTGATACCGCTTTACTATCCAAATTCTATTTTCGGTATCTCAAGCATTCATGTTAATAAATCTGATAGTACGATACCCTGCAAAATGAAAATAAAAATCAGCTGATTACTCACACAGAAAAAAAGCTATTACGTTTTGTTTTTGTAGCACGATTCACGCGCCACCCTGTATTTAGACGCAAATCTTAAAAAACAGTTGACTTTTTACTGACACATTTCCAAATAGAATTCAAAAAATATCAATTTAATTATGAAAAATGTCAAAATATCACTATCAAAATATTAACTGAATTTTGAAAATTCTATTTGTAATTGAAAGTACAAGGTGTTTCAAAAGAAGTCAGCCGATGTTGTTTGGCTCTGATTTTTTTTTCTAAATGAAAAACTTCGATTCTGTTTTTTGATTATGTTTATTTGAACCTTTAGAATTTTATTGGTTCAGTTGGGAAGATGATATCGTTTAAATGGGCGCCGTCACAATTGATTACCATACGGGCTTGTTTTATGGCATTTTTCATCACTTCGGCGAGAACTTCGGGCGACAGATTCTTGCACACGTGTCGAATGTTGACCTTGAGGGCTTCCAGGGTCTCGGGCTTGTTCACGTAAACACGGGACTTCAAAAAACCCTACAAAAAAAGTCTGGAATGGTTAAATCGGGCGATCTTGCGGGCCAGTGCAAATCGCCAAAACGAGAGATGATCGCCGCCTTCAGAATATCGGTTGTGGTTCGCGAAGTGTGTGCCGTTACTCTGTCCTGTTGGAACCACATGTCCTACAGTCCTAATTCGTCGAATTGCGGCAGAAAAAACTCAGTTAACATTGCCCTATAACGCGCACCGTCCACTGTTGTCGCACCGTCCAAAAGTGGCCCGATGACTCCTCCAGCGTGAACAGCGCACCATGCAGTCACTTTGAGCGGGGTCACTCGTGGCTTTTCGGTGCCCCAGAAGCGATAGATACGTACCCGCTGAGGTGGAAATGAGCCTCATTGCTCATTATGATTTTGGTGGAAAAATCGTCCACTTCGTCCACGAGATTGAGGATGGCTTGGGCGTAGGTTACACGCGTTTTGCGGTCGACAGGCAGCAGCTGATGCACGGATTGGACTTTGTATGGGAATATGCGCAGGTCTTTGAGCAAAATTCGCCATAGGGACGGCCGACTGATGGCTAATTGCGAGGCACGGCGTCTGGTCGATGTTTCCGGCGACAGCTCGATATCCTGGGGAACAGTGGCGATATTCTCCGCAGAACGGGCGCTCCGGGGCCGGCCACTCCTGGCAACGTCTCGTGTGGTCTCATACTCTTCAAGGTTAGTGGCCAAACGGCGCAGTGTTTGCGCAGTCGGTGTCGGACGGCCGGGGAATCGGCGACGGTATTCGCGCTGCGCCAACACCACAGACGAATTGTTACGCATAAAAATATACGCGATTATTCCGCGTTCTTGGGGAGGGTATCGCTCCATGGCTTGTTTACTTGTATTCTACATCTGTCTAGTCCACAAATGTCAAAACAGATTTGACATTGGTGGCCATTTGCAAAAATAAGAGCATCTTCCAATAGGGTGGTTACCTTTGAAACACCCTGTACATCAATTGAGATTTCAATAACGTCAATTGGAATTTAAAATTCATCAATTGAGATTTCAAGAACATCAATTGGAATTTAAAAGACACCAGTTGATTTTTAGAAACCGTCAAATGAAATTCAAAATACACAAATTGAAAATCAAAAATTCCACTCTAAACACGTTAATGGAAATTTAAAAGACATCAGCACCGCAATTCTGTAACTTTACAACGATACGAATCGGTAGCTAAAGTGACAACATTCGAAAATATATTGAAATTTCAAGAATTGTGACAATTTAACTATCGATTTTTGTCGATAAAAAGTTAAAGAATTCCGGTGCAGTTGAAATTTAAATTTAAACGACATTTGAAACTTAAAGGACATCAATTTGAATTCAAATAACATCAACTGTAATGTAAATAATATAAATTGAAATTATTTTAATTTAATTTGATTTTAAAATTGATTCAATTCAAATTATAAGGACATCATTTGATTTTAAAATACATCGATTGTAATTTAAAACACTTCAATTAAAATACAACGGGCGTGAATTGAAATTGAAAATAAATCAATTGAAATTGAAATTGAAATTGAATACATCACTTGAAATTTAAAATACATCAATGCAAACTGAAAATTATTCAGTTGAAATTGAAAAAGCATTAACTGATTTTACATATTTGGGTTTTAAATTTCTAATGAGGTCATTTAAATTGCAACTGATGGTTTCTTTGTAAATTAAATTGATATCTTTTAAATTTTAATTTGTGGCTTTTAAAGTTCAATTGATCTGTTATAAATTCCAATTGATGAGTTCTAAATATCAATTGATGTACTATAAATTTCAGTCGGTGTATTAAAAATTTCAATTGATGTATTTCAAGTGGAATTTTTGGAATTTCAATTGATGTATTTTGAATATCAAATGGAATTTTAAAACTTCAAATGATTTGCCTTTAAATTTCAATTGGATATGGTGTACTTCAGTGATATGTCACATTGTCAACCATCTCGGAATAAATTGCTGAATAGACACTTCGAAAAGATGGAAAGAATTGCCACCCTAGTGTTTATGGTCCAGTCGCGGACTCTGGATGGAATGTATTTCATTTCAAAAAGTTGATGATTGCGACTGGTTCCTTGAGAACACTAACTCATAGTAATAAAGGAAGACAGATAAATGTCGGCATGTATAACTCGAGATTTTGAGGAAGACAGATATATGTCGGCATGTATAATTCGAGATTTTGAGTCAATCGAGTAATAGTATTGATGTTGATACTAGGGCTGAACAATAATTGCCCGCGTGTGAAGACAGATGTCGTTGCTGAGGGAAGTTGGCATTATCGTCGTGCACTGCCATCTATCACATGACACCAGACGGATTCATAGTTTAGTTTCTATTTTGCAACCAGTTCTATCACACGTATTACATGTTTTTCGATAAAATGGAATAGGAAACATGTCGATCCTTAATTTGCTTTTTATTTTTGGATGGAAAACAAGCGAAAATATAGCAGCGAAGATGGATGCGGTCTATAGGACCCTTCATTAATGACAATCGAAGGATATTGGTTCAATGAATTTAAACGTGGTCGCTCAACTGCTTTTGAACATCCAGGCCGCCCGACAGACGTGGTTGCCGAGGAAATCGTTCAAAAGGTTCACGACATGATTCTCGCTGATCGACGAACGAAAGAGCCCGAAGTAGCAGAGGCCGTAGACGTGTCGTATGGAACGGCAATTAAAATGTGATATGATAAGTTACGCATGAGAATGGTGTCGTGCCGATGGGTGCCGCATGTGCTTACGGTGGACAACAAGCGAATGCGGCTTCATTCAGAATTGTCGCGACCAAATTGCATGAACTGCACTACGAATTGCTGTCGCGCCCACCGTAATCGCCCGCCTTGGCCCCCTGAGACTTCTTTTTGTTCCCCAACCTGAAAACGTAGCTCGGGGGAAACAAATTCTGCTCAAATGAGGAGGTTATCGTCGAAAAAGAAGCGTATCATGAACAAGTGGTATTTTTTTGGAGGGGTTAAAGAAACGACAGAAACTTTGGGAAAACAGTATTGTACTAAAAGGAGATGATGTTAAAAAAAAAGTGTAATACTTGCCTCTTCATTCCTAACACGGGTACTTATTGATCAACCCTCGTATACAACTTTCTGAACCGCGTAACAAAGTTGTGGATGAGTATACTTATTTAGAAGTAAATTTGTATTTTTTTTCAAAAACCATCGAAATTTAATAAAAACGAACATATGATTTCACATTACATCCCATAAAGGGATTGAGGACAGTTTCTCACAATCAGTGAGCTGTACGCTTTTTAGTTTTACACTCAGTGATTGGGACATACAGTTTTACACCGGTTCCGATCAGTATTTTGAGAAGCCTTTTCATGGCTAAGTGCTCGATAGTGTCGCCGTCACTAAGCGAGGTGACTGCCCCCGAAAGAAATGTAAGGAGGTCACAGCAGGGATCGAACCCACGTTATCACGTACAACAACCGCGCACACTGCCATACTGATACGGCAGTTTAATGGAAATTTGGTTAAAACTTATGTGCAAATAAATTGTCGTGTCGCAAAGGAACAGTTCCGAAAATATGCTGAACCTCATGTTGGAATACATGCAAAACCACTTTAGGTGCAGGTGGAAGGCACAACACCTCTGCTAATTTCAAAATATAGAAATTGTGGTGTTGGTTACATAAAGATCTAACAGTGTAATGGAAGATCTGCAAATAAATTGTCTTGTCACAAAGGACAAGATTCTTATACATTCTGAACCTCTTGTTGGAATAAATTCAAATCCACTGTAGGCGAATTACAAAGTACACAAATGGCGGGTTTGGTTGTATAATGTTCAGTGAAAATGTAAAATTTCTAATTTGAATCTAAAATTACTTTAAGGCTTTTCACCCTTTACAACAAACGGTGATATCCTGTATTTCACTATCACGAATAACGTATTTCAATCGTTTCAATGAATTATTCTTAGTAGTTTTCATTCAAAACAATAAAATTGTTAAAAGAAAAGTGTCCATATAGTTCCTGAAGCAGTTCCGCGCCAATTGGAACTTTTGTGACACATAATTCAAATAAACTTAGGGTGAAAGTGAAAACAAGAACACTTTGTTCCCTACAGAGTTGAATGACTAACAATAACCACTTAGTTTTGTCGTCTTGATTATGGCAACCGACCAAGGCGACCCAAATGGATAAACCTAACTCAATATAAGCTCTAATACAATTCACATATCTCGTAAAACTTATCAATACAAAATGATTTTTTTGCGATTTTCAAGTTTAGCATTCAAAAATCTAAAGGCTATTAGGGCGGATATTGCCTGAAATTATAGTTCATCATTAGTTAATTTGTAAATTATTAATACACATGAATAGATTTCATTATACTTCTGAAAAGATTTTATAACAATAAATAATATTTCCTGTTTGTTCTGTTTCTTCTTCTTCTTTTCTAAAGTAGAGCCGTTGCATTTGAATAATAACCGAATTTAACATCTAACAAACCCAGAGATATTTTGAATCTGAAAATATTTAAGAGACAAATGAAACAATAAATACTAATAATACCACAGAGTTTCAATGTTCCATATATGTTTATTGAATTAACAAAAAATAAATAAATAAAAAACAATAAAACACACAAAAATATACTACATCAAATTTATATACATATTCTAAAATCTCTCTTCATGAAATACAGACAACTCAATTCTACTAATATTCCCCGTAAATAAATCCTAATCTACTCGTAAATCAAATATATACATATATATATATATATATAATTCTCCCGATATACCTACATAAATTTATAGTTGTGTGTGTTGTTTTATTGATTAATTAATTAATTGATTAATTGTGTTTCGTTCATTGTGAATGCCCGTTCTTCGTTTTTCCTTGAGTGTCTGTGAGTGTCTTTGTCTCTTTACTTAAATAATATCAACAATTCGTTTATAACTTCGAATTTACATAAAAATCTATGTATGCATCTCAATTGATTGAAATTTGTTGTTCTTCAAAAAATAACAAAAAAATCTCCAATTAATTCTTTAATACTCCTTAATACATTTCTCTCAATCAACAATAAAACAAAAAAATAAATTTAAAAAAAAAATGCTAAACAAATATCAACAAAAACATTGAAAAACAATCAATTAAAACCAACTATCCAACTAACAAACAAAACACAACAATTTAAAAATCCAACCAACTTGAAACGATATCCTACAACTTGAGGTGAGTGAATGAATTGTTTGGAAACACAAATTTAATTACTTTTGAAATAACTTGACACTTTGGGATTGAATTACAAAAAAAAAAAGGTTGTATGGTAGTATATGTGTAATTCAAACTATTTTAGGTTTAGTAAATAAGGGAGCATAACTACTCTTAACATCTGGTACTAAGATTTAATTTTTGTTCGATTTAAATTTTCAAATACGATTGGAAACTATTTAGAAAACTAACGGGTTTTTCAATAAGAGCGCTACAAAACTTTTTTTTAAATAAAACAAATCCGGTTTTAGATACCAATGAAATTCTTTATTCCTGTGAAAGTACGTTCGATGCCATTATGTATGGAACTCGATTTCTTTTGCATGGCCACCACGGGCACGCTTGCAGAAGTCCAGACGCTGAACCCAATTTTCGACAGTTTTCAAGCATAAATCGGCCGATACTGCTGCAATTTCATGTTCGATGTTCGTACGAAGTTCATCAATCGTCGCTGGCTTGTTGGCATAGACCATAGACTTGACGTAGCCCCACAGGCAATAATCTAACGGCGTCAATAACATTTCGCCATTTCGTGAGATAACACGTTCACCAAACTTGGTTTCCAATAAATTGATTGTGGCATTCGCTCTAGCGCCATCCTGTGGCTTGTGGCGCCGTCCTGTTGGCGCTTGTGGCGCCGTCCTGTTGGAACCACATGTCCTCCAAGTCCATATTATCCAATTGGGGCCAAAAATATTCGGTTATCATTGAACGGTAGCGATTCGCATTCACAGTAATGTGCCGGTCTTGATCATCACGAAAGAAGTACGGCCCAATGACGCCGCCGGCCCATAAACCGCACCAAACCGTAATTTTTTCGGGATGCAATGATGACTCATGGATTACGTGTCGATTGCAGTCTGACCAATAACGCATATTTTGCTTATTGACGAAGCCATTGAGCCAGATATGAGCCTCATCGCTGAAGATGATTTTCCGATGAAAATCCGAATCATTTTCCAGTTGTTGCTCAGCCCAATTCACGAACACACGACGTTTATGGTGGTCAAGCGGCTTCAGTTCTCAATTTGATCTTGTAAGGATGTAGGCCAAGATCTTTTCGCAAAATTCGCCACAACGACGTCACAGAGATGCCCAACGCTTGAGAACGACGTGTGAGAGACACATTTGGGCTTTCTTGAACTGAAGCCTCAGCGGCAGCAATATTCTCGACACTACGGGCACTTCTTTGTCTCACTGGCACGGGAGCATTTTGTACTGCGCCTGTGGATTCAAATTTTTCCAGTAGACGGTCAATTGTTGACGATTATGACGACCATAAATTGGACGTAGCGCTCTTAAAGTTGAGACCACTGACTCCAAATTTCGGTAGTCAATTTTAATAATTTCGACTCGTTGTTGGCTCGTATATCTTTCCATGATGAAATGGCAGACCGTACTAAAGAGAAATGTCAAAAGAGCGGGAAAAAATATGGCGTCGTTTGCTGTCCCTATCGATTTACTTTTGTAGCGTCTCCGTTGAAAAACCCTTTATTTCGAAATTCGCAACATCTTCATTCACAGTTATTGCTTGTTTATTTAAAATAGCTTGAATATTGCTCGACTTCTTTATTGCTGCAACATTTTTCAGATGCAGTTTAGTTACAGCGTGTTTTTTCTATACTCAACAATTTTCCGCAAGCTTTACATTTGCTTTTATATTCATCGCCTTTAACTGGCTCCAGCCATACTTTAAAAATATCATCTGCCAACCAACTTGAGCGAAATCGTTGTTTGCGGAATTTTGCTTTAACGTTTTCGGCCTCTGAGGAATCAGAAGAAACCATTTTTTCGATGTCTGAAAATTACGATAACAACAATATTAAGTTGGAATTGCTTGTAATCGTTATTCACAAAATTATCGCAGCAACAACGTATTCCATGAAAACATTTAGTTTATATTTGCAGAAATTGCGAATGTTAAAAAAATTTTGCATTGACACTTCAAAACACCTGTCAAAAAATTGTTCCATATGTTTACAAATAAAATTAAAGCCGGACACTTTTAATGACGGCGATGAAACTTTAAACGACTAACGCAGCTACACTTTCAGGAAATCATTAGTTGTCCCTGTGATCGTTTATGCATAAATAATAAATCGTCTATGTAATTTTCCATTAAAATGTGTATCGTTTCCTTTGAATATAACTCTTTTCATGGTTTACAAACAAATTATAAAAAATCCCTACGTTTCACGGGAATATAAAAAAAATTACAGCAGACAGTTGTCCGAGGCCTTCGGCCCCGGACTGTCCCTGCAGGCTGTGTCAGAGACACGGCCATTAAGTTTAACGTAGAATACGCCATCCGATAAGACAGAACACATATATAACAATAAATTCATTTGCTTATATTATTTATCATTTATTGTTATATATGTTTTCTGTCTTATCGGATGGCGTATTCAACGTTAAACTTAATGGCCGTGTCTCTGACACAGCCTGCAGGGACAGTCCGTGGCCGAAGGCCTCGGACAACTGTCTGCTGTAATTTTTATATTTACCAACGGCATTCGATTCAAGTCCGTTTAAAAAAAAATATTATGTTCAATTTTTTTAAACTTAATTTAATTTATGTATTTTAATTAATGTTTTTATTGAAATAAGTTCTGCGAATGTTGAGAGGGCCGCCCTAATATTAAAAAAGGTTTACCTTATCGAGTCTTCGCATTAGCATTCGAGCGTTGTGTGAAAGCTGTACGCTTTACAATTCAAAATTAATGTTACAACAGCTTTATTGAAGCTTTCGCAAAAAAGCTTTATTACGTTAGCTTACTGTTTGTTTCACTTTTTACTAGATACATGTTGCCAAGCAACATTAGCTTGCTGTTCGTTTCACTTTTTACTAGATACATGTTCCTAAGCAATGTTGAGCAACCAAAAACACTCAACCAAACACCACACATATGTTTGAGTGTACGTGTTTCAACAATTTTCGTTTGAGAAATTAAAATACTAGAAATATATCAACCAATATGAAATGTATATCAAACGAAAGCTAACATCTTCATTTACCTACAAAAAAATTAAAAAAAAATTCATCTAGCCGTTTCCTCAAATTCAATAAAATAAAGATTACAACAATAAAAACCTGACATGACTCCTCATACCGTATTCTACGTCAAAATCTGTGCGTTTTCCCCCACACAAGATTTTTTTTGGGAAAAATCCCTACTACTGGCATCACTGATTGAAATGACCGTCCAGCGAATGTGAGTTCGAATCCCACCCGAATCCCATGATCTCTTATCGTTAAAGGAAATTACAACTTTAAACATAACGAGGATCTAAGACAACTAAATAAGAAATAATTGTGTTGAGGCCTGTAATAATATCAACATTTCGCTCGCAGTTTTGCACAATGTTTGCGAATTACTGTCAAAATATATCCGTCATTTTAGTACAAAGTTGTTTGCGAGAAATACCAGCAACATGTATCGAGCACTATGTCAGTGTTTCTAAAAAAAATTTGTCGACCAGTCTATTGTAGGAAGAAATGATCAATGTTGGTAATTATCACTTAATTTCCCAAAAAAATACTTAAAGAGACAAATATAGTTGTCGACACTGATACATACTGAAAAAACGTACTCTGTAACATATTCTCCCAAACATATTCTTCAGGAACCATGTATATATTTGGAACTCACTTCAAACATTCATATGTTTGCAAGTCCCAAATTAACCTGTATTTAAATGCAAACTGTAACATGTGTACTGGCAACCATCCATATACTTACGTGGAAGGATTCGTGTGTTTCCCCCAACCTTCCAGATAGTTACGTGGAAACATATGCGTATTTTCTCCCAAACATAATAATATTTAGAAACGAATTATTCTTCCTTTCTTTATTTATTATAATTAATTTTATCAATATAAATCCACATTTATAAATAATTAATACAAAAAATTATTCACAAATGGTCTGCCGTTCCGATTTTCTCAGTAAAGGCTGGGGTAGACAAGGGGCTTCTATTGTTGCCCTTTCCACTTTCTTTCCTCAAAATCGTTTTTCACTTTGGTAGCACACATACATACATATATGCGACACAAAAACCAAAGTAACATCACAAACCATTTAAGCGTCCGAGCCTTCTTTTATTCTTTTTTCACTTTTGATATCCTCTGTCCGATGAACCATTGACGACTGAATACATGAAACTAAAACGCAATACATCAGCCAAAATAAGAAACACTGACTCCATCTGTAATTTCCACACAAGTTCAGGAATATTTATGAATCACTGACTGACAGAATAATACAAAAATACAGAAACACACGTGCAGGCTGTCTCATTGTCCCTCTTTTATTCTCTTGCACTCTCGAGAACTCATTAGTGTAACAAATACATCTGTGTTTGTATCAAAAACACAGGTATATTTAGTTCGCAAACATAAAGGGTTTTTCAACAGAGACGCTACAAAAGTAAATCGATAGGGACAGCAAACGACGCCATATTTTTTCCCGCTCTTTTGACATTTCTCTTCAGTACGGTTTGCCATTTCATCATGGAAAGATATACGAGCCAACAACGAGTCGAAATTATTAAAATGTACTACCGAAATTTGGAGTCAGTGGCCTCAACTTTAAGAGCGCTACGTCCAATTTATGGTCTTCATAATCGTCCTACCAGATCAGGCTGAATGGCTTCGTCAATTAGCAAAATATGCGTTATTGGTCAGACAGCAATCCACACGTAATCCATGAGTCATCATTGCATCCCGAAAAAATTACGGTTTGGTGCGGTTTATGGGCCGGCGGCATCATTGGGCCGTACTTCCGTGATGATCAAGACCGGCACATTACTGTGAATGCGAATCGCTACCGTTCAATGATAACCGAATATTTTTGGCCCCAATTGGATAATATGGACTTGGAGGACATGTGGTTCCAACACGACGGCGCCACAAGCCACACAGCGAATGCCACAATCAATTTATTGGAAACCAAGTTTGGTGAACGTGTTATCTCACGAAATGGCCCAGTCGATTGGCCGCCTCGGTCGTGCGATTTGACGCCGTTAGATTATTTCCTGTGGGTCAAGTCTATGGTCTATGCCAACAAGCCAGCGACGATTGATGAACTTCGTACGAATATCGAACGTGAAATTGTAGCAGTATCGGCCGATTTATGCTTGAAAACCGTCGAAAATTGGGTTGGGTGGCCATGCAAAATAAATCGAGTTCCATACATAATGGCAACGGACATACTTTCACAGGAATAAAGAATTTCATTGGTATCTAAAACCGGTTTTGTTTTATTTAAAAAAACTTTTGTAGCGCTCTTATTGAAAAACCCTTTATATATTATAACATATTAATCACTGTGTCTCAAACATGTAATATTGAATAGTAAACACAATGTGTTTCGACGCATGTATATTATATTTGCGACAAGCTCCAAACAGACGTTATGTTTGCATCCAAACAAAGAAAAAAAAAAGACAGAGTATAAATATTAGAAATATTTTCATCTGTGAAGTACTCAGATGTTTTCGTGAAATATCGCCAACATGTAGCGAGCCTCATTTTAATGTCACTAAGGAAAATGTATGGACCAGTCAAATTGTAGAAAGAAATAAGCAATATTGCCAACACCCATTCTATTTCTCAAAAAAAAATTGAGATTTTTGGTTTGAAAAAGAAACTTAAAAACGTGGAGGAATATCGTCGTTTACCAGGGGGATTCTATGGCACAGCTGATCGAAAAGGTACTAGGCCGATGATGGAGAATGAGAGAGCAAAGAAGACATGAACTACATAATTGTAAATAGTGTTTATTGATACTAATGCAATTTTACACAACTACTTACAAACAAATTGCCTGCGAAATATCGTTGAAATATATCCGCCACAGTAGTATTAAGTTCTTTACGATAAGCATGTATCGAACATATTTCTAGGAAAACATGTTCTAAGGTAAACATGTTTCCTTGAACATGATTCTAAAAAACATGTTTCCTCGAACATGTTTCTAGGAAAACATGTTTAGATGGTAAACATGTTTCCTCGAACATGTTTGTAAGAAAAATGTAACTACTAATCAAATTGTTCTGCGTGATTAACTCCAATTAAGTTTTGTGAAAGAAAGGTTTTCAGTGTAAAAAATATGCTTAAACCAAAGAATATTATAATCGTTAAAACTGATATTTTGCTATCCAAATTCGTAACTAAACAAATTGAAGTTGCTTAATGTTTTTCGTGCGAATGAACTTCGTGCCAGCCTTAAGTTCAACAAGATTTTACAAAACTGCTGCCAAAAATTTAACGTAATATTTTTCAATGTATGATCGTCCTAAGTTGCTTGTGAGAATATAACATGTAGCGAGCAATATTATAATTTTCTAAAAAAAAGGTATCTATAGACCAGTCAAATGGTAGGAAAACATGTTTAATGTTGGTAATTCACTCAATTTAAAAAAATTAAAATAAATATAGAAATTGATTTTTAGTGTAACTTAAAAATAGAGAAAAATATAGTCGCCAATACTGATATATTGCTGGCTAATTTCGCAGCAAAACAAACTGCTAGTGCTAATTGTAGGCCTTAAAGGAGGTACTAACTTCATTCGCATGAAAACATTGAACAAAATAAAGTTGTTGACCAGCAACATGTTGTTGACTATATACCAAAAATATAAATACATAACATAACAAAAATATAAATTGTGTCAGCCGATCTTAAAATACGTATCATTTGACTTCGAATCTGAAACGTAATTTATAAAAACTGATTTTTTCTCTGTTTTTAAGTTTTTTTTTTTTAATTTAAGAATCACTTTTTTGAGAAAATGTTGATAATATTGATCTTTTCTTCCTACAATTTGGTTGGTCGTTCCTTTGTTCTTAGAAACATTAAAATATTGCCGATACATGTTGCTGGTATTTCCAGAAACAACTTAGTACTACACTGCCGGAAATATTTCGTCGATGTATCGCTGGTTTTATACCGTGGTGGGAATTTTTCGTTGACATTTAAAAAAATGTGAAACATTTTTAACTTCGTTACCAAGGAGTAGTAACTCACGTGCAGAGTTGCTCAATTGGTAGCTCGTGACCGGAAGAAAGAAGTCGCCCTGGCGGATATGCGAATACGGGACGTTCGTTCTCCCACGTAATCGTGTATACCAACGGTGTAAGGCTTCCTATTTCTGATCTCTTGGCTGCCCGTCAATGAGGGAAAGCACGTATCAAACATGTTCTTGGTGGGGCGGTGCGCTCCTGTGGGTAAGGACTTCACGTCGAGAATCACATTAAATCACGCGGACTCTGGCCTTTAAGCGAAGTGGCCATCGCCGAAATAAATGAAAGTGGATGGCCACACCCGTGATTCCATATTCATCCTAGAAGTGTAAATGACGGGACATTTCAAAATGTTCGAGCAAATATGACTTCTGAAGCAGTTTTTTCTGCATTGAACTATGCCTTCTCCTAGCAGATATAATGAGTGATTTTTGTGCCATTTGGTTTTTGAACATTAAATTTGTACAAATGAATGAAATATTTATTTGGGTCGATAAATCAATGCCTGCCATTTACTTTTTGAAGATTATTTGATGCAAATGTAGCCATGGCAACACTTCACGTGGTCCAGTCTGAAAGTAAAATATTTTCATACATTTCCCAAATTTTCGGCGGGTATCTCACCAATGTTGTCTTCCACCTTTTCAATTTGTCACACATTTTCTAAATTTTCGGCCGGTATCTCACCAATGTGGTCTTCTAAGGCAGTAATCGTGGCTTGCTTGTCAACGTGCCCCTACAAACAATAGTCTGGTGGGGTCATATCGCACGAACGAGTCATGCTGAAACCATGGGACAACCAAGTCCAAATCTTCAATTTTTACCAAAAAAAAGGTCGTGATCATTGAACACAACCTTGATCCATTGACTGCAACGTTGCGGACATCATCATTGCCTTTGAAGAAGTAGGGTCCAATTTTGCCGCCGGCCCATAAACCGCACAAAAAAGCGTAGTTTTCAGAGTACATTTACAGCTCTTGAACAGCCTCTGGCTGCTCTTCGGACTAAATTCGGCAATTCTGTTTATAAATGAGCCTCGTAGTTGAGCACGAAGCTTGATAATGAAACTCACTGATTGGCAAGGGTAGTTCCTTTGGAAGTCTAGTCATGTTGGAATTGCAATGCAAACTGACCATTTTTGAGTTTGACACCTGTTAAGAATCGCACGTGAACTGGCAAAAACTTAACACTGAAAAACCAAGTAGCAAAAAATCCCCCGTTACAAAAAGACCCACACACATTCTCATCTCGCTTCTTAAAGGAGTGTCTGTCTCTAAACGGCCTAAAATATCTGATATTCAAACTTTCCTTCTTTAATGTTGGCGATATGGAGTGACCACTTCTCTGCATTACTTGTGCTAGGGTAATCCGATGTATAGAGTTAAGAATAGGAGTTTGCATCAGCTGTTTTGCATGCTCTTGCGGTCACCGAAGTAGTTGGACATTTGATTGAGATTGCGTTGCTGTTGAAATTGCACATAAAGCCAACAGAATTTAAGTTGAATGCGTATTTTCGTTCGATGTAACCACCATCTAATTATATTTAGGTGTCATTAGTGTCATTGAACGCCAATTTAATCGTAATTTTCCTTCCAGCTGCTTATATACTCCGCAGAGTAATACATATATAGAGGGTTTTTTGTCTCATATAATTTTGTGCCATTGTTATGGTTGTCGCAATTTTTGATCGCAATTTTCTAATCGCAATTTTGAGTCTTGCTATGCATGGCTTCAGTAAATCAAGGTGGAAGCATTGGTACAAAACATCCAACAATGCAACATCATTTCGTGTTTGTGTGATAAAATTGTTGTGTTAAAAGTAAAACAACTATTCTAAAGAGCTGGATCTAGACCTTGCACAAAGGCTACCAGACCATTGTAGATTCCGTCAGGCAGAAGTCGTGGCAATCGGTGAATTTATCCCTTTGGCTCGGTACAAACGTCATCAAAGCCCGCGGTATTAACATCTACTGTGACAGTCAGGCTGCTATAACATCTCTCCAATCTATATTCCTGTTTTCAAGGACTACTGACAACCGTACTCCATTTTTGCATGAGATGGTCCGATTTTACCTTACATGGGTACCGAGGCACGGGAATATTCCAGGGAACCATAGAGCAGATGAGCTGTCAAGATTAGGGACTACCTTTCCTGTTCCAATGGATATGGAGCATGTGGGTATGCCTCTTTCGTTATGCTAGCTCAATCCTGAAACTGAAACTTTCAAATATGCGTAAATATATGGTGTTGTGGCACAAAATGCAGAATAACAAGGCAAGTATGGTCAGGATATGTCCTTATTCGTCCGTTGAACTTGATATCCATTCCTAGGCAAAAATATCTCTATGTTAGTAGCTGAACACTGTTCATTACGCAAACACGCGTCTAGACTTGGAATCTCAGCTCGTGATTACTACAGAAGCTGTGGAGATGAAGAGGAGGACGAGAGCATCGAACATCATATGCATATGCTACTGTCCGAACTTTTGTACGTCTCTTCTTCACGCTTAGTTTTACATTTATTTGTCATTCACAATCTTATGAGGTCGGGTGCCTTATTACGTATTAATTAAACAAAGAAATTACTTTTTTTTTTACATTTTCTTCCAACTGGTTCTATCCTTCGCCTTTTTGTCGTCAGTTAGTATCCCCATAGATACGGAGGGATTTATCTGTCTGACCTTTCCAGCGCAGTCCTGGTCGTCCTCTTTTCTTGCTTCCGTAGAGTGCGTCATCGAAAACCTTTCGCACTGGTTCATCTTAACCCATTCTGGTTACGTGGCCTAGCCAACGTAATTCGCCTAGCTATGTCTATTTCGGAATGCAAATTATAAAGCTCGTGATTCCAAAACGACGCCGGTACTCGTCGTTTCCTTAAAAGGACCATATATTTTACGCAGAATTTATCTCTCAAATACTCCCAGGTGATTTTATCCACCTGCGATATGACCTAAGATTCGAAACAATATGCCAGGACTTAAAACTAAGAGTCTGGTAGAGGTGGGTATTTGTTTTTCGAGAGAGGAACTTGTTCTTAAACTACTTGCTGAGCCCAAAATTGCATGTGGTTGCAAGCACAACTCTCTTATTTATCTCCAGGCTGACGTTGTTGTTGTTGTTCACGCCGGCCCCAAGGTAGATAAAATCATCTACCACATCAAAATTATATAGGTTGACGACGCTGAAGTATCAAACCAGTTGAGAGGATTGTCTAGTCGTCGACACCATCAAGTTTATCCTAAGTTTATCCTAATAAACGGGAAGACCATACGTCGCTGATTCCTTTTCGATTCTGTAAAATGTTACAGGAACCTCTCGCAGATTTCGCCCAATAATGTCAATGACGTCAGCACATACGATTACTATATGGTTTTTTATGCTGATGGTCTTGTTCATATTTTCTGCAGCCTTTCTAATTAATATCTCCATTAAGATGTTGAAGGGATTGCGCGAAAGTCTATCACCTTGTCTAAGTCCTCGCCTGGAAGAAAATGGTTCGGTGAGGTCTTTCCCCATTTCCACTGCTGATTTCGTTTTGGTCAGCGTCATTCTACATAGACGAACCAATTTTTCCGGTGTACCAAGTTCAGACATAGCTTCGGACAATTTTCTCCGTAAGGGTCTATCAACAGCAGCATTGTAGTCAACAAAAGATGTCGATTTGCTTTTCGTATGTCGTTTTCAGGATTTGGCGTATAATAAATGTTTGGTCAGAATTTGAAATTTTCTGTGTGAGGTCCCTGTGCAAGATTTTGGCGCACTGTAGTCAAACGAAGAATTCTCCAAGAGCCAAATATGCGCAGTTGGGTTCATGTTCAGGTTCAGGTTCAGGTTCAGGTTCAGGTTCAGGTTCAGGTTCAGGTTCAGGTTCAGGTTCAGGTTCAGGTTCAGGTTCAGGTTCAGGTTCAGGTTCAGGTTCAGGTTCAGGTTCAGGTTCAGGTTCAGGTTCAGGTTCAGGTTCAGGTTCAGGTTCAGGTTCAGGTTCAGGTTCAGGTTCAGGTTCAGGTTCAGGTTCAGGTTCAGGTTCAGGTTCAGGTTCAGGTTCAGGTTCAGGTTCAAGTTCAGGTTCAGGTTCAGGTTCAGGTTCAGGTTCAGGTTCAGGTTCAGGTTCAGGTTCAGGTTCAGGTTCAGGTTCAGGTTTAGGTTTAGGTTCAGGTTCAGGTTCAGGCTTAGGTTTAGGTTCAGGTTCCGGCTCAGGTTTAGGTGCAGGTGCATGAAGTGCATCCTGAAACGATCGTTGTCTTCAATTACATCATTATACCAGCTTTTTACAGGACTGTAGACTGGTGCTTCACGTCAAAAATTGTGAAAAGTAGTCGCGCGAAAATGTTCACTAGCTAATTCCTGTTTTTGACTGAGAGAAATTTTTCAAGTTATCGAAAAACCCAGAAATAATTATCACAAGTCAACACGTTCTGTCCTGTGACAGTCCTGTAAAAAATTCATTGAAAAATTTAATGAATAAATACTTTTCAATCAAATCACATGAAAGGGCAGTGAGGAGCTCCTCACAAACACTCACTAATTTATTGTGACCTTCAGTTTTACACCGGATCCGAAAGGGATTTTTCCAAAAATTGTTCATGGATAATCACTCACTAGTGTCGCAGTTACTCAGCGAGGTGATCCGTGTGAAAATAAATGTAAGGTGGCCCGAGCAGGGCTGCAACAAGTGAGTGATGTTATAAACGTTTATAACTAGCAAAGACAAGAACCATTATTGTTATTGTGAATGGTTGTAGAAATGGTAAATGAAGAGACATCCGGAATAACTTAATTTTCTTGCAAAGTATTCAATGAAAATAGGAAAAATTTACACTACCGATTAAGAAGCACCCGGCCTCCCCAGAAATACCAAACTTTTGCAACTACGTGTGTTTAGGACCTTGTAGTCAAGATGTAAATGTTAGGGAGACTGAATGCATCTGTCTGCAAAGCCGCAGAGCTGGGGCGAATGAAAGTGGTACTGTTGGTAGTTCACGAATTAAGGTATACAACGGTAGCCCCATCTTTTTCGATTCGATTTTGGACCGGAGATATAATTAGTCCAAATGGGGAAACAAATTGGAAAATTAATTGGGCATATCTGGAAAACTGCGAAGGATGGTCGTATGAGGGGTATATATTTTTTAGTTCAGGAGCCTTGGTTTCCAACCCTGTCCCCACTTTTTTCAGTTTCGATTTTAGACTGAAGATATTGAAAAAAAAATAAATTATCTCGGAAACTGCGGGGCATATATTTTTTAGTTCGCTCATCCCCCGGGGTTTTCGGAATATCTAGTTTTAATATTTTTTTAAATAGGTACTATTTGGACTGTTTAGTCCAAGGTGTATTAAAGGCCTTTCCAACAAACCCAAAAACAAAAAATCCTACCACTGGTTCACAACTTAGCAATTTTATTTTACCCTAGTACCCTCCGACACCAATCCGACAATTTTCAATGCGCTGCCATTTCACCCCCTTGCATTTTCGGGGATGGTTGTAGATGGACATATTTTCATTAAATGAGCCAAGGAATACGCTGGTGAAATTTGTCCAGTCGTGACTGAACCACCCTGTATATATATCCAGACTTGAAGCGCGTTAAAGTGTGCAACGTCGAAATGGATTAAAGGTAGAGTAATTGCGAATATTAAGTTGGTGTAATTAAAGAGAAGTACTGTCATTATCGTAATTTAAATGGACCTTGTTCTATTAGTGATAAATAATTTATTTCGTTGCTGTGAACAGCTCTAACATTATAAAATCGTCATATACTTTAAACATGTTTTCACGGTGATTGGAGAAATTCGTAATTCGTCGTCTTCTCTACCTTACACACGTTTTTTTTTCATATAGCAAACCAGAATATCTTGTAACATTACCAGTTTATGACATCAAGTCAACCTACCTGTCTTTGGCAGCCTCGAAACTGTCGCTTTCCAATCGTAGATAAATTTCCAAAAAAACGATAACAGACATTCCTGCGTTTAAGTGAAGCCATTTGTGCGCTTTCTCCATTTTGGTATGACGTTTCAGGTGGTGGGTGACTGCTCTGGACACGTCATAATTTTTGTTTCAGTCCCGTTTTTGGTTTCTAGTTCTTTGTTTTTTTGTTTGTTTTGCTCACATTCATATCTTTGTTTACTTTCCATTTAACATTCAGATTCAGCATTTTTGGCAATTTTGTGAAATGTGGCCGTTTTTTCGGCTCTTTTCTTTTGTTTTCCATTTTCCGCCTTTTAATTCTGTATTCGCTTTTAATAAATTAAACATGACTCACCATTATCACCAACGTCAAATCTTTGTTCATTTTGGTTCGCTGAAGTTGCTTTTAACAAGGCCGGCGCCTTAAAAGTGGTCTGGCTCTGCTCCTCGTTTTCCTTCTACCCCCAGGGGAGGTTGGAATCGTAATTGTTCTGTAAATAAATCAATAAAGTAGAAAAAAAATCTCTATACAATGTTATTTACATATAGATTGTATATATATGTATATGTATATATACTCGATTAAAGTGTAGAGGAAACCTGTACCAGTCGAAACCGAAGGGCTTTAAGCGATTATGATTTAATGAAACTTTATGCAACCCAAAATGAGAGGAGAAAATCGTTTTAATCACCGTGGAAACTTTATAAGGGATTAACATTTAAATTGTGGTGAAAATCATAATATATTTGGAACATTTTTTTGCCCCGCGCGAATAATGGTATAGTTTTCGGTGCGAAGTCCCAGCGGACGCCAAAAGATTGGAGCCCAAATAACTTATAACAATTTGTTGCCTTAAAAGTCTATTACCTCGTGCCACAAAGGAGGAACCTGTATTTGTGACCTTGGAACCTGTAACGGGTTCTCCAATAAGAGCGCTACAAAAGTTTTTTTAAATAAAACAAAGCCGGTTTTAGATACCAATGAAATTCTTTATTCCTGTGAAAGTACGTTCGATGCCATTATGTATGGAACTCGATTTCTTTTGCATGGTCACCCTGGGCACGCTTGCAGAAGTCCAGACGCTAAACCCAATTTTCGACGGTTTTCAAGCATAAATCGGCCGATACTCCTGCAATTGCACGTTCGATATTCGTACGAAGTTCATCAATCGTCGCTGGCTTGTTGGCATAGACCATAGACTTGACGTAGCCCCACAGGAAATAATCTAACGGCGTCAAATCGCACGACCGAGGCGGCCAATCGACTGGGCCATTTCGTGAGATAACACGTTCACCAAACTTGGTTTCCAATAAATTGATTGTGGCATTTGCTGTGTGGCTTGTGGCGCCGTCCTGTTGGAACCACATGTCCTCTAAGTCCATATTATCCAATTGGGACCAAAAATATTCGGTTATCATTGAACGGTAGCGATTCGCATTCACAGTAATGTGCCGGTCTTGATCATCACGGAAGAAGTACAGCCCAATGACGCCGCCGGCCCATAAACCGCACCAAACCGTAATTTTTTCGGGATGCAATTACGTGTGGATTGCAGTCTGACCAATAACGCATATTTTGCTTATTGACGAAGCCATTCAGCCAGAAATGAGCCTCATCGCTGAAGATGATTTTCCGATGAAAATCCGAATCATTTTCAAGTTGTTGCTCAGCCCAATTCACGAACATACGAGGCTTATGGTGGTCAAGCGGCTTCAGTTCTTGCGTCAATTTGATCTTGTAAGGATGTAGGCCAAGATCTTTTCGCAAAATTCGACACAACGACGTCACAGAGATGTGCAATGCTTGAGAACGACGTGTGAGAGCCACATTTGGTCTTTCTCGAACTGAAGCCTCAGCGGCAGCAATATTCTCGACACTACGGGCACTTCTTTGTCTCACTGGCACGGGAACATTTTGTACTGTGCCTGTGGATTCAAATTTTTCCACTAGACGCTCAATTGTTGATGTGGTAGGACGATTATGGCGACCATAAATTGGACGTAGCGCTCTTAAAGTTGAGGCCACTGACTCCAAATTTTGGTAGTAAATTTTAATAATTTCGACTCGTTGTTGGCTCGTATATCTTTCCATGATGAAATGGGAAACCTTACTGAAGAGAAATGTCAAAAGAGCGGGAAAAAATATGGCGTCGTTTGCTGTCCCTATCGATTTACTTTTGTAGCGTCTCTGTTGAAAAACCCTTTATATGTGACCACAGCCCAATTAGAGATTGCCCTTTTTGCTGTATTGTTTTTTTTTTATCTACATATCGGGGTATAACATCCGAGTTAATCGTCACACAAACCTTTGCAGTTTGCAATTATTGTTTTCGTGGCCAATTTTCCGTTCGCTCTTTCGTATAGTTGCGCAAATTTTGGTAAAAACTCAGACCTCTGGCAGAATGTCACGTATTCAAGCAAAACACACCCCATTAACAGAGGAATTCGAATTAGCCTTAACCGTATTGAGAGTTTGTTTCAACTATTCTATAAGTAGAGGTCATGTAAGAGGATGTAGAGGTTGTCAAAAATGAATTCGATGTTGCCACAATCAAATTAGACGTTGCCACAAGCGAATTAGAAGTGGTTACAACCGAATTACAGGTTCCGTGGTTGAATATCAAGCTAATTATACCTATAACTACTTGGAATCATCGAATTTTCAGTGTGTGTTGGTTCTTAGGGATCTTCGATCGATACTAATTGGCGTATGTGAATTGTATCATTGAGTTTGTATATACACCCAGCGAAATAATTATAAAGGCAATATATTTTTTCTCGTTACTCTCAATGCACTGCGATTTTGGTGTAGAATTTTAATGCATATATGAGTCGGCCTAATGACAGAGAATTAGTGAATGTAATCATTCGATCTCTTTTACAAGTTAAATGAAAAGTGATGTTTTTTCTATGTCTGGTGTGAAATGTATGTATATAAAGGCAACATGGCAAAGAACCCGTATTCGAACAGTAGTAAATAGGAATTCAAACAGAAGTGAGATTAAAAATTAAAAAAAAAAAAAAAAAAATTAAAAACAAATTAAATTTATATAAAATATCTGATGGAAAGTAGTTAAGTAAAGTAGAAAGTGCAAAAATTTAAGATTATCATGATGAAGGGCTGTCCAATCGGGAAATTTCAAGGCGATTGAAAGGATCTAGTAGAGTCATTCACAATTTTATTGATGTGTTAACATCTATAGCGGCGTATAGGGACTAAATCTATCAAAGTCAAAATCTGCCAAAACCAGATTTTATGCTGCTGCTGAAACCATTTCTGCGACTGCGAAAGAGAATAATGACGTGTTAAACAAAAATGAGCGAGCAAGAGAGCAATGAAAGTGTGGTGTGGCAGGGGTGGGGCAAACGAAATGGTGTCTATAGCGTATGTATTAACATAATAATGTATGTATGAACATGTGTCTGTTGCTGTTGTTGAACGGAGATATAAAGCATAGCCACGCAAAATTTAATTTGCAAGCGCATGAGCTTGCGTAGTCGACGTTATGGTGACACACTAATCCGTCAGCTACTTCGTACAAAGTATGTGTGATGTTGTGTGTTTGGCTGTTTCGTTGCTGTTGATGTGGCAAATATGTGGTTATGTGACACACGTATACGTCAGCTACTTCGTACAAAGTATGTGTGATGTTGTGTGTTTGGCTGTTTCGTTACAAGGCCAAACAAAGCGAGTCATTTTATGTTCAGCATTGCCCGGTGTATCTATGCAAAAACAAGCAGAAACGGTGTTAAGTTCGGCCGGGCCGAAGCTTATATACCCTCCACCATGACAATTTACACTCGCACTCTCCATTCTTTGCATTCCCTTAACAGTTTTTGATGTGTTAACATCTGTATGCGCGGGTACGGCCTAAATTCACAAAGTGAAGCCATCCAAACACAATTTGTCCGACTGCGCTCACACAGATTGTCCGACTGCGATCACACATTGCTTGCCGTTAAACTCCTCCCAAACGGCTGGACCGATTTGTATGCAATTTTGTGTGCATTTCGGATAGGTCTCAGAATCGGCCAACATCTATTTTTCATACCCCTAAATGATAAGGGTCACCCACTTCTATATAGAACACAGATTTGTCCGACTGCGAAACACAGATTGTCAGACTGCAAAAAAACAAACACACTGATATAGCGGCAGCCAATTGTTGTATTCTGTGGGTGCGAAGCACTCTCAGTGCAAAGAGAGTAATGATGTGGTTATACGTATATAAAAAATGAGATAGAAATTGAGCAACGAAAATTGCGGACTTGCGCAGCGTATGTACCATGGTAGAAATATAATGGTAGATACAGTAAGACAACAAATACAACAAGCCAAAAACAACAGGCATTTTGTTTTTGCTCAGTGTCTGTGTTGTGTCAAGTCAGCTGATAGAAAAATTATGAAAATGAAAACAAATTTGCAAAAAGTGTCATTTAGAAAATGATTGAGTGTTATTTGTTATATTGAAGGTGTTTAAGTGTGAAAATTATAACGTTTCTATGTAATTTTTGCAGAGAAATATTTCAAAAACAGCAGTTGCTGGCGGACGGGGGTTGCTGACAAACAAATGTAAACAAACTGTGACATAAGAGAAAAACTTACTCACAGTCAGTCCAGAAAAAAGTTCAAATCAGCTGGGCTAGTGCTTCTACCATTTCTTTGTACCATGGGATGTAAGAACATAACAATGTATGTATGTACATGTGTCTGTTGCTTTGCATTCTCTTTGCTTTTTGTGGGAATAAAACAAAAAGTATTAAGCAAGAAAATAATGACACTTGTCTTTAAATATTTTTAAGTGTTATTTCGTATTAATATTACTTAAATCAAACGTCATCATATGATTGAACGCTGGTTTTTATTTTCCAATGTAACATTTACGAATGTGTTCATAGAAATCGAACAGGTACCGTGTAACAAAAAGGTGTTAACACATCGCCCGTGTGTTCAAACACTCATTGGATTTTTTTTATAAAATAGGGTGGTCAATATGGAAATACAAAATGACCAGTAAGGACACCGCTGATCAGTGACAGCGCCAAAAGAGAGATCAAAAGGTTTGCTGTTAAAGTAACCTTCAGCGATAAGGAAATTATTGGTGAATTGAATTTGGGATTAGGGTTGCGTCGTGTTCAGCAAATAATGAAACGCGACTTGAAACTGTCATAGGGGTAAAAGTATGCAAAAGTTGGTCCCATGCCAAGACACCAATTAGCCAGATTTATATTCGGTGAAAAATTCCTATTTTTTGCAGAGGAGTGATATTTTGCGATGAAAAAAATTCAATCCGAATGGACCTGATGGCTCGGACAAATATTGGCGTTTCAAAGATTTTTGTATAATTGTGAGTCAACGGCGAAATTTTCGGTATAGAAAAACCACTCCAATATGTTTCGCTTCCACAAAAATGGAATCCGAATATTGTATTCGACTGTTGGATGTCGTCTTAGTTAATTTTGGAGAGGAAATTTGTGTCCCAGAATTTATCATCTAGCAGGACAACGCAGCAGTTCATCGGTCTAAGAAAACTCCAAAGTTTCTGGAGTCCAGAAATAATGCCAACTCTCATCTGGCCTACACTAAGTTCTGATGTTAATTCGACCGAGAACCTCTGGCCTATTTTACCTACCCAAATTTACCACCCAGGGCGCCAATTGAAGAATGTCAATGATCAAAGAGTAGCAATTCAAGAAAAGTGGAAGATAACTGATCCTGCGCATATTCATTCGTTGATAAACTCAATACCAAGATGCTTAGTAGAAGTTATAAAGCGATAATGGAGATCATACGTCGCACGAAACTTTTTAAAATATTTAAATAAACCTTTTACCTTTATAAATATTTCGCATTAGTAATTAGTTTATTTTTGTTCAATCCCCGTCAAGAAGTCATACTCAAAGTATATTTGCTTAAAAGTATTTAGTTTTGAAAGGACTAATACAATATAAAATAAAAATAAAAGCATTTGGAAAAACCACAAAATTGTGTTGCCTTTATATTTATTTCGTGGGGTGTATACGATTTATGGTCAACCGATGGTATCAATTCAGACACAGTAGTTAGGCATCTGATGATGGATGAACTTGTCACGAAGTTCGAAACTAGTGATTAACTGTATTGTCTACTATTTTCAACAAAAACGAACCATTTTCGATTAGAAAAATGTTCCTGACCTTGTCAGCTTGTAGTATGAACTTCTCATACATTAACTATACCTCTAGTAGCTTTGTAAGTAAAAAGTATTTGTTATTGCATTTTCCTGACGTTTCGTAAATTTTTTGTTGACGTCTTCAGGGGATTCGTCCATTTTAAATACAAAGTTATGTCACAATTTACGATATACAATATTGACAAATAGTAAACTTACATTAAAAATAACTTCAGTACGTTTTTGGAGTTGCACGTTACACATGAAACAAAACAAACACCAAAGACGATTAAGAAGAGACGACCAGAAGTTGTGCGAAACTTGGCAACCCGGTAAAAGAGAACCAAAAAGTCGACACGATTCACTCAAACGCCTTTCTCTCGAGCGTTATATCTTGATTATTTCATACACATGGGTGGAATGTGTATAGTTACATATATACAATAACATCATCAAAAAACTGCTCGTGTATTGAAATATTCAATGAGGAGACAAAAGAGAGAGAGAAAACAGATAATGAGTAACGTTTCACTCGTTTTTGATTGGGTTATCACAACCGAATTAGAGATTGCCACAACAGAATGAAAACGTTGTCACAACTAATTCAACATTTTGTTCGGATTTAAGCAACCATATTTGATTTTTAAATTATCTTGTACCAAGCGGTATTTTTCTATTAAATAAAAACGCATTTACTGAAAATTTTTAAATGATTAGTTGATAATTTAATTCGATATATTTTCATAAATAATGACTAAATGAGGAATTAATGCACCTTGTACAGGTTAAATTTAAGGGAAACCAATTAATTTCATAGTCACTTCCGACCATTTTTCAAGTCTCAGCCTTCATGGGTCACAGTCCATTTTATGATGTGTTGTGTCTGTCCATTTAGGTATCAATATCAAGATACATCCCCAATCGCACAAGTAGGAGTGTTGAGACAATTCTTGCTACATTGAGTTTTGTTTATCCCTGTAATGTGTGATGATATACCTAAATACTTGTGGAGAAGGGAGCTGATGATATGCCTTGCTGGACATTGAAATAGCTATTATATTCCCCACCATTCACCATAGTAATTAATTTCACATATTTCTTTTTTAATATTATCTATTAAAATTTACTTTTTCATAGAAAGGTTTTAATGGTAAAATAGGCAGGGAAATGTGTTTCATCCAACTATTGGCAATTTCAGTCTACATGCTGACAGTTCCGACAACGGCATGAGACTGATTGACTTTGACGCGTACAAGATTCCAACCCAGCATAAAGATATTCACAAGGCTACTTGGGTACCCGCTGTTCAAAGAACGAAGAACCAAATTGATCATGTGGTAATTGATGGAAGGCACTCATACAGTGTAATGGACGTACGAGGGATCAGCAGATCTAACATCGATTCTGGTCACTACCTGGTAGCAGCAAAGGTTCGCATACGAATAAGTAGAGCGAAAATCGTACGAAACCAGACGCAGAGGACGCTGAACATCGGAAAGCTGCAATTACCAGAGGTAGCCAAAGCCTACTCAAGGAAGCTCTCGCAACTTTTGGCACAGAACCCACCACCTCAATTGCAACGCAAGCTGCGACTAAGTGGTATAGGGGAAAAGAATGGAGGTAAACCGTCTCTTTAGGCGTAAGAAACGGCAGTGGAGAAAGCGCGAGAGTGAGAAAATTGAGACATACAGAAGGAAGAACGAAGCCCGAAAATTCTACCAAAAAGTAAAAAACGGAACTAATGGACATGGTTCAGGGCCCCCCTTCTGTAAAGACAAGGACGGAAATCTCGTCGCAGATGTGCAGGGCATGTTGCGAATATGGAGAGAGCATTTCTCCGCGCTACTAGTACCTGAGATATCCAATGACGATGGGACAATCGATCACAATATGGACGACGACGTCGATTGCCCCCCTCCTAACCAAGACGAGGTCAGAACAGCTATTGCCCGGCTTAAGAACAACAAAGCCGCAGGAGCCGATGGATTACCGGCGGAGCTGTTTAAGGCTGGCGCCGATGATCTGATAAGGTTCATGCAGTAGCTCATTAGCAAAATTTGGTTATATGGATGCATGCCCGGCGATTGGAGTCTCTGTGTACTATGCCCCATATTTAGGATAGGTGACCCGAGTCTTTCCGCCAACTACCGTGGAATAAGCCTTTTATCTATAGCATATAAGGTTCAATCAAGTATAATGTGCGAAAGACTAAAAACAATAATCGCTGACCTGATTGAACTATACCAGTGTGGCTTTAGGCCTGGAAGATCGACAACTGACCAGATTTTCATGCTACGTCAACTCCTGGAGAAGACCCACGAAAAATAAATCGATACCTATCATCTGGCGGCCTTCGATAGCCCGAACGTTTCGAAATTAAGCGAGGTCTCGGACAAAGCGACACCCTATCCAGCGATCTCTTTAACATCTTAATGGAGATAATTATGAGAAAAGCTGCAGTCAACATGAATAACACCATCAGCAGCAAGAGCCATATGCTGCTCGCGTATGCTGATGATATCGATATCATTGGGCGCACAGTTAGAGAAGTTACTGCGGTGTTTTCGAGAGTTGAGAAGGAATCAGCAAAAGTTGGTCTGACAGTAAATGAGGACAGGACAAAATTAATGGTTTCAACGAGCAGGGCCTCCACGAGATTAGACCAAAGCGTGAACGTTGATAACCGTTACAATTCCGAGGTGGTGGACGAATTTATATACCTCGGATCCTCGGACCTAAACAAAAACAACAACGTCACCCTTGAGATCAAACGGAGAATTGTGCTTGGGAATAGACTCCCATAGAACCTGTCTTGCTTTATGGCGCAGAATCCTGGGTCTTATCGCAAGCAGATGGAACATCTGTGGGAGTTTTCGAGAGAAAAATACTCCGAAAGATTTGTGGCCCTATTGTGCACAACGGCGAATATGGGCGACGCATGAACTATGAGCTGTGTGAGCTTTATCCTGACATTGACATAGTTAAGCGGATCAAAATAACGTGATTGTGCTGGCTAGGCCATGTCAGTAGAATGGATGCAGATGAACCAGCACGAAGGGTTTTAGAAACCGAACTCGAAGGAAGACGAAAAATAGGAAGACCAAGACTCCACTGGAGGGATCAGGTTAACGAATCCCTGGGTACACTAAGTATTGCCAACTGGAGAAATAAAGCAAAAGACGAACTGGTTGTCAAAATATGTTGTCTTCGTTTTTTAAGGTCCCTGACCCCTCGGGGTTGTTGGAAACCGGATAAGTAAGTACGTAAGTAGATAGAGATGAGATTGAAGAGGCAGCGGACAAAATTTGTTGTCGCGTTGCAGTGTACTGTTCTGAAATGTGTATAATTTCAAGTGAGGTCAGGGTAGGTGTTGGTGGCTGGTTACTATCTTTGACGTTTTAGTAAATTTTAGTACCATAGATAAACGAGGTTAAACGCTGGACCCGCCGAAGAACAATTTAGTTTGCTCCAAGCTGACTAAGATTTTGGCAATGCCTACTTATCTACGATAATTCTCCCGGTCCCTATATTAGCAGGATCGCATAGTAGACATTCTGCGGGTAAGATAGTGTTCAGTGGATTCTTCTTGCCCATCATCGTTACACCTTTTATATAAGTCAGTTAGTCTGGCCCCATGTCTACAATGAGACAGTGTCCATCAAATTTAAAAAAAAAATCAACAATAATTTTACATTTAGAGACTACTGTAGATGAAGTTCTCATACTATGTGTAAATGTCAACAATTAAAAATATTACACTTCTGTATGTCATTTAGTACTGAGTCGCTAATCCTGTAAGGATAACTTTTGTTTAAAAAATACTTATAGTTTTGTATCGAATGTGTTGGTTTAAAGGCATTTGGATGTGGGTCGTATCCTTGTAAGTTACCCAATGCCATTTTACATGGGTATTAAGTTTACTGGATTTGTGCTATTTTCAGCCTTTTGTTTTTGTTATAACAATCTTGCAAACAGTTTTAATAATTCCAAATGAATTTAGAATCTACTCCAGCCGCCCACATCTACACAAATCATAATTTATTTCAACTGAAAGCAATTGGGTTATATTTTATACGCATATTTGAGTTTTAATTTGTGCCAAATTTTGATCACAATCTAGTCGAGGGCCTTATAGCTGGGTGGACACTTTAAGGAATGACCATAGATGTAAATTTATAGCAAATTTCAACATTGACTATCACATTCTTATGCACCAGCATCTTAAATTTCTTGATCTGTGCAATTTGTTTGTAGTACATACTTTTGCCCCTAAGTGTGTGTGATGTTTCTATTTTTTTTTTATTTTGTTTTACATTTTCACCGAAAATATTCTAATTAAAATACTTTTCTTTAACATTCGTCGAGTTGTTGTACGATGTGAGTGAGCACTTCAACAGGTCCTTTAATTAAATAATTTGCAAATTTATATAGATAAGTATGTGAGTGGTCACAAGTGTTGTTGGTGTGAGTGCATGCACGAAGGAAAGCGTGGGTGTTGGTTAAGTATATGAATGTGTTAGTTTTTCAAATATGCTCTAACACATCTCTTTGAATGAACAAGAATAATGCACACACATTAGTATTAGGGGTTCTCTTCGGGAATTCCCGGGACGAGAATTCCCAGGATTATAACACATTTTTTAATGTAATAATACCGCCGATGATTTGCAGGAATTCCTAGGAATTTGTAATGAACAACAAATATTCGTCAAATTTTAAGATATTTTGCCGACTTCTAAGAAATGCGGTCAAAGGATAAAAGGAAAATATATCGCTGGAACACATTTTCGAGGGAAATCAAAGGATTACATGCTTTAAACGCTTCTACTATTTAAAACCCCGTTTCAACTACTTTGAAAGACTTATAGCAATGAAGTGACAACTATTTAACTGCAGGGCATGAGGTGGTACGAGGCTGCAGGCGGTCTCTGTGATTGAAAAATAAATTAACAAACAGCAGGGCATAGAACATAACGCCGTATAATGGATTCGCTTTATAGACTCAAAGCTCGCTACACATATGCACTTTAATGTTCTGAAAACTCATCTGTTCCAAAAAAAAACCGGTTAGTTTTGTGTGAGGTTAGGTTAAAAAAAAATTTGACGAAAATATGAGCTCGATTGGTTGAAAATTGATGTGCCGCTCGCGGTTTGAAGTTTGTGAAAACTAGGCTAAAAATTTTTATATTTTCGATTTTGATTTTTTGATTTATACCAAATTGGTTTTTTGAAAATGCGGGTACTTTGTGCGATAATCAGTGACATCGGCGTGCGATAATCTCGTCGGAATCCGAGCTTTATCACAGAAAATTAGTACTTCGTTTGCCACCATTATTGCACTTCTGCGCACTGCCAATTGTTGTGTACGAGTATGAAAAAACAATAACAAAATTTTACTTTAGTAAAATATTTTTGTCAAATTTTTTTATAACCTAACCCTTCACAAAACTAACCGTTTTTTTTTGGAAAATCGATAAAAATAAAATAAGGCCCACCTTAATGTACTTATATCCCATTGTGCAGATTGAGACAATCCGTTGTTCATAGTTCAGAATTCCGTACACGGTTAACAAGATAATCTGTAAAGGAACAAGGTCCATTTTTAGTCATATATATTTTGTGTTGGCAGTCAGTGGTGCAAAGTGTAGTGTGCGCGCCTCGTGTACATGAGATCCTGGGTTCGGCGACACTATCGAGTATTTAGCCATGAAAAAGATTATCAAAATACCTTACGGAACCAGTGTAAAACTGTAGGTCCCAATCAGTGAGTATGAAACTAGAAAGCACACAGCTCACTGGTTGTGAGCAGCTTCCCGAATTCCTTTATGGGATGTAATGGGAAACCATTTATTTATTTATTTTGGATTTTGTATTAAGATTTTAGATTTAAGTTATTGTTACAACGAAGTGCAACTCAAATTCATCAATTATTAAAATGTATCGAAAATCAAAAAGTATCTCAAACTGTTTTCGATTCGATACACCTTTGTGTGGAACATCGAGAGTGCCATTCTCTAAGTAACAATCAACAAGAGCAATGAGCAGCAACAAAAAAAATATATTTGTTTTATTTTTTGATGTGTTAACATCTATAGTCACAAAGTGAATATGTACATCCAAATACATTTTGTCCGACTGCGATCGCACATTTTGTCAGACTGCGATCACAGATTGTTTCGTGTTAAACTCCTCCGAAACGGCTGGACCGATTTGTATGAAATTTTGTGTGCATATCGGGTAGGTCTCAGAATCGCCCAACATCTATTTTTCATACCCCTAAATGATACGGGTGATCCACCCCTATATAGAACACAGATTTGTCCGACTGCACACACACATTTTATTTAGCGGGGAAATTTGTCAAAAATCCACTGCATTATAGGAATATCGAAATAAAACGCATTTTATTTACGAAAAACATACGAATTTAATTTATTTTTCCTTAAAAGGAATATACATATGGATATGTATGTAGGTATAAGGTGAAAAGCTTAGACTTGGTTTTTAAATTTATGATGAAACTAGGTTTTAGAAAGGAATTAGTTTTCAGTTGCTTGCATTTTAATATGGATATTTAGTGAAAAATGTACGACCAGTCTTCCTCTGTTTCTCTGGTATATGCGGCAAGTGTTCAGACATTTTTATGTAATGATGTTGGAACTTTGAGATCATATCTGAAATTTAAAAAACGAGAATAATATTGTGCAAAAAAATACGTATGTATATTACCTGACATTAAGCACAGCATTTACAGCACTTGTTATTAATCTGTTTCGTAACTTAAGGTACGGTTAGATTGGGCCAGTATTTGAGGAAAAAAGTCAAATATTTCTTGGCCACAGTCTGACCACAAAACATTTTTGTGTGGCAAACAACAAAACAGCTGATTTTGGTCAAACAAAATTATTTGCCTTCAAATACAAATTTGCTCAATGTGACCAAAGTGTGACCACTAAAGAGCAAATAGTTTCCTCTTTTTTGGTCAAACATTTATTTGATCTTACAAAAGAATTGTAAGAGCAAACAATGGCAAATAACAGATGGTATCAGCAGTGTTGTCAGGTTTTACGACTCAAATTATAAAATGAAAACAAAAATCAATCACCAACACTAAACTATAAAGAAGAAATGGTAAATACTATAAACATTTTCACTAAACTGTAAAGAAGAAATGGTAAATACTATAACCATTTTTTAAAATATTTTGGTAATGAAAGAAAGCTATGAAACATTGAAAGATATAATGGAAAAAATCAAATATTACGAAAATAAATGGAAGATTTGCTGTGATTTGAAGGTCATCAACATTTTGCAAGGGATCATCGATAAGGGCGGCTTTCCAAAATTCTTTTGTTTTCTTTGTAATTGGGATTCACGCTCACCTCTGAATCAATTCCAATGTAACTCGTGGAGGCCAAGAGGAAGTGTGGATGACAACATAGACTGAAGAATGCACATGGTTCTGGCCAGGCATATTTCATTTTTTGCTACCTATGGACCTGAACAGGAGAAAAAGGTAAAAAAAATGAAATTAAAAAATTTTCGGCAAATTTTTGACTTTTGCGTGCTACCTAAACAGTGTCAAGAATCATCTCTAGGAAGTTTATATGTTCTAGAAATTTGTTTATTGAGATCTTAGGTAAATTTTTGTAGTTGATTGTTTCCTTGAATTTTGAACGGTTTGCTACCTATGGACCTGAACACGGGAAAAAAGGTAAAAAAAAAATCGATTTTTTTTAAGTTTTTTGCGATTTTGATCTGGAAGGTGAAGTTTTTTTGATTTTATATGTTCGCAATTTTTGTTTTTTATGACAAGAGCTACAACTTTGCCTCAGAGAGTAAATCGGTTTGCAAGATATGAGCCTGAGAAAATGATCACATTTTACGAAAATGTTCATTTCTTTATTTTTCATTTCTTTATTTTGACTTCGTTTATAACAAAAATGTATTCGTTTATAACATAGATCGCTTACGGTGGCTCATTCAACATAATATCTTCCCGTATATCCGAACTTTGGAGGCCTATAACTCCGAAAATAGGGGCCGCCACCAAGTTTGATATTTAATATTTTTTTACTTAAAACAGTGAGTTCTACCTTAAACCAGTGAGCTTTTTTTTGGCTAGGCCAGTGGGAGCTAAACTAGGTTTAAGCCTTCTTTATATTTCTCCTCCTCTTCGAAAACTAACACCGTCGCTGCTATACAGCATAAAACAAGAAAACATTCATCCTCATGTGTCATAGTTATTTAAAATATTTTCTTCCGGATTGTTTAAAACTTTGGAAAAAAATCGTATTTACTGCCAATTTGTTTAAAATTTTTTCAGAAAACAAATTTGTATTTTCTGGAAGGTTGATCAAACAATTATTTGCTGCAGATATTTGTTCAAGTGTGACCACAGGGCAAATGTATTTTCCCTACTGTTTATTTCACTCTATTTGATTTGAAAAGAGGCAAATAAATGTGTCTAGTGTGAACACGAAATCAACCCTGTGCTGATTTGACAACATTTAGAGCAAATATGATGAAACATATTGTCATCAAATATTTGCCCAATATGACCGTACCTTTAGTTTTAACAATATTTAGTTGACTGAAAACTCGTTCGACCTCTGCATTTGACCAAGGTAATGACAAAATTTCTAACGCAAAATTTGTCAATTCTTTGAATGGTTTATTTCCTCCAGAGTCTTTAAAAAAGAACACTTCAATCCAAAACGAACTTGCTGATGAAATTTCAGTCCATTTAACAAACGATATGTTGGTATACTGACTATTTATAACATCGATTGTATCACGGCATGTTAAGTGGAGTTCCGATTATCAGACGGATTTGACGATCTGTCGAATCTGAAGAATAATTGTCAATGTGAACAGCTGTTGTCAAATAAATCTTATGGTCTTCAAAACAGGTTGAAAACCAAACGATTTATTTGAGGTTATCGATAATACAAAGAGCGAGAGATAAAATGGCGGAAAGAAAGAATAACGATTTATTTGAGGTTATCGATAATACAAAGAGCGAGAGATAAAATGGCGGAAAGAAAGAATAAGCGAAGCGAAAAATGGATAACTACAAATTACATAGAATTTAATGGGAAATGAAAAAAATACAAATCTTCAGTGTAATTTAATTTAATCAAATGAAATATTATTAAATAAAAAAAAACATAAATGCTTGGTAAAATATAGGAATAGAAAGAGGATGTGTGTGTGCCTAGTTTTTTTTCCCTAGAAATTAGTTTGTGTAATTACATACATAATAACATATTAGCGGCATTCATGCAAACGTGAAAGACGAGAACTTTTGCTCAGCGCAAGTTTCCCTCGCACCGTTGCATGAGGCACCAGGTAAAGCTGTTCAGCGTAGTTGTGCTCAAAACCATATCAGCTGACCAAGATGGATACATAAGGTGGTAGCAGTAGCAATTTCTAGTGCTATCACCTTATTTATCCATCCTAGTCAGATGACAACGAAATGTCAAAAGTTTACACGTTTCTCCACCCCACGTTTGCGCAGCAAATTTGCCTCGAAAACTTTCCACTTTAGAGCAAGTCGCGTTGTATGGGAAATTTGTTTGTTTTGACGTTTGCTGTGCAAGTTTACGATGTTTTCGAGTTTACGAGGCTCTTTCGAGCTATCATGAAGACCACTATTTTATGTCCATGGATGTGTGTACGTGTACATAACAAATGTTCTCAGCAGTGTCTCTTCTTCCCTTTGGCTTAATTCGGGCAATATAGTAATTGTTGCAAGACGTTTGTAAGCGCAAACCGTTGATGTTAACACTCTGGTGTGTTGCTTTAAATAAAGTCTGTCATATAAATCTTTCTGTGCGGACGAAAAATCGATATTTTATTGATAACTCCTTCAGATATGTCTGTGAGATCTGTCTGATAATTTGAACTCCACTTTATTCAAAAGCGGATAAAGCACATAATTTCAAAAGCGGAATTATGCCATTTTTGTTTTGTTTTAAAACACTTTCAGCAGAGAGATGATTAACACTTTCAATCAAATATAATTTTGCTACAAAGTGAAGAAAAAAATTCCAGTGCTATCAGACAACGAAATTGGGTAAAATAACAATGATTTTTATCTGTGTACATCACAGGGAATGCTACAATGTACAGCTCTTAAAATGCTAAAATAGACAAATGTTAAACAACGTTGCACATAAAATATTGAAATTTTTTACCTCCAATCGCAGAACAAAAACCGCTAAAACTTCTGCCAGCCGCTAAAACACATTTTCCCCCGCGATGGGCATTAAAAGTCCGCTAGATTTAGCGGAAAATCCGCCAAATTGACAACACTGTATACGTATATAAAAATGAGATAGCAAGAGAGCAACAAAAATTGTGTGAACTTATGTAGCGTATGTACGAACATAACAATGTATGTATGTATGCTTTGCATTCTCTTTGTTTTTTGTGGGAATAAAACAAAAAATATTAAGCGAGAAAATAATGACACATGTATTTGCACTGGTCTTTAAATAATTTTAAGTATTAATATTATTTAAATGTAACGTCATCATATGATTGAACGCTGTTTTTTTTCAATGTAACATTTACGAATGTGTTCATAGAAATCGAACAGGTACCGTGTAACAAAAAGGTGTTAGCACATCGTCCGTGTGTTCAAACACTCATTTTATTTTTTTTCATGCACTTTCATTTGCGAAAAGTTTATTCTGTAGAGTTTCTGTTAACGATATCTATATTTATTGTATACTTCATTTGATTTTCATCAGAAAAATACACAAATATGCCAACATGACATATGTCATATTTCACCATCCTTACAATTTTGAAAACGTCACTAAATTACATATGTATATATTAGAGTTTTTCAAAATGTGAAGTTGCATCTCGTTGTTGCTTCAAGTGCATTGCGAGAGGTTACGGGGTTAATTGTTTTTCAGAAATTTTGTGTGTGTGTTCTACTTCATCCATAGAACGGTTTTTTTTGCTAACCAAATACTGTAGCTTTAAGATTTTTTTTCAGCCCGGCCTAACGAACACTATTTGTCTCTTTCAAACGATCGATTTTCCAATTGTATGTTGGCAATTCGGGATTACTGTATTTGAAAATGAAGTCAATGGCCGGCCTCTACCTTGGATGGGTTGGCTGGGATCCAAGCATGCGACCTGGGCCTGGATGGGAGATTCTCCCTTCGAACTGCAGCTAGTGAATTGAACGGAAAAGTTTCGTCACAGCAATCAAAATGATCGTCGCCCCAACAACTTCTTTTATAGAAAGTGAGCTAACATACAATTTTGTTCGCGCTACGTAAATGCGTTCATCAGTGTTGTGGTTGTTGCAGAAATATATATGTTTCATTGGAGCAACGGATTTGTTACATTGCTTCAGTGAATTCGTTTCGTTGCTACAGTGAGCTTGTTTTGTTGCTGCAATGCATTTGTTTCATTGCTTGAATGAATTTTTTTCATTATTGTAACAAACTTGCTTCGTTGTTGCAATGAGTTTGTTTCATAGCTGCAATGATTTTGTTTCACTGCAGCAGTGAATGTTTTGTAGTGTTTTTGAAATTATTTATTAATTGATATTGAAGTATTATTAGTATTTATTGATATTGCTAAATGTGTAATAGGCAACCCATGTTGAAACACTCGTCTGGAAGAAGATTGTGGTGGGTTTGTGCGTTAATGTGTCCATCGTATTCTGGTCCTACAAATATAAACAAATATACGGTGGAATTAGTAAGATTCCTATTCATATATGTGTATACGGTATTTAGATAGATATACATATATTTTTCCTTACCATGAACATAAGCTGCAGTATCCCTGCAGTATTGGTAATCGACTCTACGCTGATGAGTTCATCGACTACCACAAACCTTTCGTCGACTACTCGCTAAACTACCAGCAATGCTTTTGAGCGGCGAATTTAACAAGGCGATGTCCGCTTTGGTAATGCCTTACTGTTCGTCGATTACTTCATCGGTAACATTTCGTCGACGCCTTTATCGGTAACATTTTGTCGACGCATTTATCGGTAACATTTCGTCGACAGGTTAAGAAAAACAATAGAAAATCTCTGGAGACACTACCTTACAGATTACCACTGAGTACCAATGTAATCGTCGATGTAGTCAATGAAAAATCAATGGCGATGTAGTCGATGAAATGTTGCCAGCCACTACTTGTGAAACTGCAGGGATCATTACGATTTTCATCACATTGAATGTATCATAATATGAGATCTCGGTTCAGAACTTCCTTTAACACAATACCACACCAAAGGTATTCATCAAATCATAATTTGTTGCGTTGAAGGCCTTTTCATTCAATTTCAGCGCCAATTTCCCTCTTCATTGAGCCAGCGAGCATTTTCTACCACTGATCAACTTGGTTTATATTAATCATTTTAGTTTGTTCAAATTTACTGGAAACACTTTATTTTATGTTTATCTCTGACTTCAACTGTCCGTAGACTGGTCTTTCGTTTTTTCATCTTTCGCATTTTTATCGAGTTATAATTCAAAATACAAACACTCAATATACAGGGTGGTTCAGTCACGACTGAACAAATTTCACCAGCTTATTCCTTGGCTCATTTCATGAAAATATATATGTCCATCTACGACCATCCCCGAAAATGCAAGGGGGCAAAATGGCAGCGGTTTGACAAATTTCGGATTGGTAGTCGGAGGGTACTAGGGTAAAATTGCTAAGTTCTGAACCAGTGGCGGTTATCAGTGGTCGGCTTGTTGGAAATGCCTTTAAGAGACCTTTCAGAATCATTAAAAATTAAGAGTTGTTATTTAATTAAATCATTTCGGCGGAGAAACACGTCTACCACTGTCGGTTGTTGGAAAGGAACTGATTTAAAATTGTGTGTGTGACCCACCACAGATACTGATGATTTTGCCCGGCTGAACTCAGTTTTAAATTCGTTAATTTGCTCTCTTCTCTCCATTTTTCTCTTGATCTTCATAAAAATTAGTTTCGTTTCGTTGACAACTTATTCGTTGCAGCAACGAAATTGTTTCGTCAACTATGAATTTTGACGAGCTGCCAAAATATATAAATAATAATAATAAACTATGGAAAAGGTAAGATAAAAACCCAGTAACAATTGTCTAAATCTCATACATTTACTTTTGTTTTGACTTCTTTGCCAGTTCAAATTTAATATAAATTATTTATAAATGTAAATATAATTGTTGCAGCAACGAAACAGGAAATTTGCAAAGACATCATATGTGAAATTTTTCGTTGCAGCAGCAACGAAATTGTCGGATGTACGAAATTATTCATTACAGGAACGTAAAATATTAACGAATATGTTTCATCCATGCGATGAAACGGTTTTCTTTCAGCTCACCCACATCGTTCAACTCACCCAATTTTTTCAGGTCACCCACTTTTTTTCATAGCAGCACGGTAGTAATCTATCTACCGACCGCTGATCTCTAAGGGTTACTAGTTTATCCCAGGTTTGGAATCAGCCTACGTCGCAACATCGCGGAGGAGGTCCTGGAATCTTTTTTTAAATCTGCATGAATATTGAGTGCAATGCGTCTGGAACATTCATTCAATGTGGCCGGAACACTCAACATGCATTGTGGCCGACGGTGGTGCAATGGTTAGTGTGACTGGCTCTTGTACAGGGTGGCTGATGAACATTGCTACATTAAGAAACTCAAATGACTTTTTTTTTCAGTGTATGGAATTCATTTTTCTTATATTCATGTTAAAGCTCATTCAATTGTATTAAATATAGCTTAATTAGTTTGAAAAATAATGGAATTTAAATGCCCCCTGCTCGATGATGCATGTGCGGCATCTTACCAAAAAATTGGTCATTACTGCTTGGAGAGTTGAGGCAGGAATAAAAATAAAAAAAATAAATGGTTTCCCATTACATCCCATGAAGGGACCGGGGAGAACTTCTCACAATCACTGAGCTGTGCGCTTTCCAGTTTTCACTCACTGATTGGGACCTACAGTTTTACACCGATTCCGAACGGTATTTTGAGAAGCTTTTTCATGGCTATATACTCGATAGTGTCGCCGTCACTAAGCGAGGTGACCGTCGTCGAAAGAAATTTTTTTTTTTTTTTTTTTTTTTTTTAAAGGTGGTTGGAGCAGGGATCGAACCCAGGATCTCCTGTACAAGAGGCGCGCACACTACCCATTGCACCACCGACGGTCACGTTGAGGCAGGAATAGCCGCAATTATTTCTCGACTGGATTGCTTGAGTTCATTCAAATATGTTAGTTTTACTTTGTAGACTTCCTGTTTGCAATAACCCCACAAGAAAAAGTCAGATGCAGTAAGGTCAGGTGACCTGGGGGGCCAACGGAATGTGGAGTTTCTGGATATCAGCTTATTGGGAAATTTTCGTCGCAATTCTGCCACAACAGGCCGGGCTATGTGAGGAGTTGCACCATCTTGCTGAAACCACACAGAGTTGAAAGAAATTCTCATTCGGCGTAATTCTGGATAGAAAACTCTCTCGACATGCTCAAGTAACTGCGGGTCTCCAGTAACCGTAAAGATGTGACCGTTTTCTTCGAAGAAGTAGGGCCCGACAATGCAGCGTGATGAAACTGCACACCACATTGCGACACGAAGTGGATGCAATTCCATCTCGTGGAGTATCTGTGGGTGGGAAGAACTCCATATTCGACAATTTTGTTTGTTTATATCGCCGTTCTAATCGAAATGGGCGTCGCATAGTGGGGCCATTTGCGTTTTTTCGTTGCAAAAATCATATCTTTTGAACCGAATTAGATAATCGAATAACTTAAATGGCATGTGATAGATAAGTGTTTAGCCTATGAAATGAGTTTTTGGAAAGGGTGCTGCGCCTTCTAGGTGCTTACCTATGGGCTATCAAAGTTAAAATTTATAGAAAAACCAATTTTGCGGTAACAAAAAAAAATATTTTTACCAAGATTAGATTTGTTTTCGTTCCTTTTTAAGGTTTTTAAGTTTTAAAATTATTACCCAACAAATTAAAAAAAAAAATTATTTTTAACTAAAATGTAATTTTCTGTAAATATTCATCACAATTCGTAAGAGAAGATATATCTAAAAGACTAATGATTTCTAAACTATAATTATTGTCTAACTCTATTCTTGACTTCACATGCCTCAGGAATGAAATAAGTGAATCGGAAGATGATGCTAACATGTTGAAGAGGGTATCATTTTGCCTCACCCTTGATGCTTTCAACGTGTTCTGCAATCTATATTTTTTACACAATATGTTAAGAGACTCCTGCGTTCCTTCATAAAGCTCTCCAATTGGCAAAGACTGGTATTCAATTATATCTTTGCCATGCGCCAATATTTTATGGACTGTCGGGGTTAACTTCTTCTGTGAATACATTTCCGCTAAAGGTGATGCAGTTTTCGATGCATATTCTCCATATTTTGTAGAATTGACGCGTTCTTTGCAGTTTAAAACATGCAAGATCGTTCCCAATCTTTTCACGATTTGATTGTCAACTTCAATGATTCCAGCTACTGCCTCATCATTTTCAAAAAATCTCCTAGAAGTGTTTCCGTCGTTTGAGTTTCCGTATCCGTACTTGGGACAGTCTAATTTTAGTCCAACTTGGTAAAAAAAAGCATCCTGTATTTGCTTCTTTCTGAGCTTTTCCTTATCCTTAATCGACGTATTTGTATCGAAGATAATAATAAATAATGCAAAGTTCAAATACAAAAACAATTGTGTTAGTCAAAGCACACTTTGTTTTCACAGATACATTGAAAAAATAACTGCACAAAAAACTTATAAAAACACAACAAAACATTTCCAAATTTTGGCTGTATTTTCTTTCTGTGCGCCTAGACTGTTCATTATTGCAAGGTGACCGCACTTTTATTGTAATGACATGTAAATAGGCAATGACATGCAGCAAACTTTAATTGAATATCGTAGAGTAATGAGTAGTTAATCACCCTAAAGTAATAACTTCCGAAACTAATCGAAACCTTTTTAGTTCTATTCTACGAAAGTTGGAAAACGATCCAAAAATAGTGTTTTCTTATAACCGTGATATTTGGGTAACTAAGCCTTGGAAAACAAAAAAAAAATTGTATATGATTTAAATCTAAGGTACCTTTCCATCAACACATAAAACATAATGATTGGTTCTATAGTTTGGATGTAACTCAATTGTAAAACTTTGAATTTCCTTCACTTTGTGTTTTTTCTTGTACACTGAACAAAATAAACAACTTCGAGCGGCCATATAAGTCGCACTGTTTATCCGATTTTGAAACGGTTTTCGGATTCTTCATAAATAGTAAGTTCTCTATCCATTGTTATTATTCATATTACCAAAATCTTTTATCAAATTTTTGATTTTCGCCACAGATTCTGGACAAAGGCCCCACAGTGCGTCGTCAGACATGAAAAGACAGTTCAACATGTTTCCATCCTCTTCGACCATTTGAAGCATTTTCTGGCAAAATTCCAAGCGAATCGGGAAGTCTGCTGCGTTCAGTTTGTTTGCCATTTGCATTTTATATGGGAATAAGCCAAAATCTTTGTGCATAATTGACTGCAATGACTGTCTGCTTATACCCATTTGAGCAGAGAAGCTTCTTGTCGAAACTCTTGGATTGTTTTGTATGGCAGCAGCGATTGTTTCCTCCGTCCGAACTGAAGGGTTTCGATGGTAAGGTCTTCTGTTGACTGCCCATGCTCGGCAAAATTGTTAAAAAGTCTCATTATGGTCCATCTGTTCGGAGGATTGCCGCCAAACGTGCGCCTATACTCTCTTTGGACCGAAACTACGGACTCCAGTGCGTGATAGCGGCTGACAATCCAAATTCTTGTTTCAGTGTCCCAGTCATCCCTTTTTGTTAAATCTAAAAATTAATTTGCAAAATTAAAAAGAAAAATATCCAGATTCATTAAATAGAAAAAAAGTTATTAATTTTATTTTTGGTAGTGGCTTTCATCAGCCACCCTGTACATGAGACGTCATATTTGAAGGAACATGGATTCCACCGGCTCATAAAACTAGCCCAACGGTGTCTTTTTCCGGATATAATGCTGTTTCGATAATGGCTTGTGGATTACCATCGCCAGACGTATTGCGAAAACGATCCATAGTTTCTCGTCGATCTCATGAACTGTAATGAGCACCATAAAATGCGGGTAATGCCCGATGAGTTGGTCGATTCGAACCATGAACAATGAACTGTCAAATCGGTTGTGACAGAAAACGGTGTTGGGTTTCTTTTGATATATGTATATTAGGGCGGGTCAAATTGTATGGAACGATTTTTTTTTGATGAAGCGTATAGAAAAAACGTAATCTATAGGTGATTCTGATAAATTTTGCTCAAGAGACTATAGCTCTAAGTCGGATCTGGAGCCCCCCATATTTTCAAAATATATATTAGTGTTAATAGTGTTTTTTTGTTGAAACCTTGGAAATGTTGATTTTTTCAGATCGATTTTCCTACAAAAAGGAGTTCGAAAACAAACAAATTCATGGTAATAAAAGTTGTTGGAAATTATCTGAACTTTCATAATCTGCAAAAAAAAATCTCGAAAAAAATCGAAGAAAATTCAGAATTTATTAGTTAAAAGTTCATTTTAGGCTATTTTTCGACAAAAAATTTCTAATATCTCTACTAAAACTAAATAAAAATATTGGTATCAATACAGATTCTGAAAGGTGATAGAAATACCTTTCAAACAAGCCCTATATAATTCTATCCGATTTTATGACGAATTTAATTAAATTATTCTATGTATATATGGAATATATATTTTGAAATTTTGGGGGGCTCCAAATCCGACTTAGAGCTATGGTCTCTTGAGCAAAATTTCTCAAAATCACCTATAGATTACGTTTTTGCTATACGCTTTATCAAAAAAAAAAAAATTAACCCGCCCTAATGTATACATAAGTAATATGCAAGGACGAAGTATATTTACATTTTTGTTCTTCAAATACAGTATCTCTGAAAAGTTTTCAACTACTTCGAAAGAAGTTATAAGGCAACAAAACAGGCGCAGATTATAGTTGACACATTATTTATACTCTGTCTAAATTTTTGTTAAAGTGAATTGATATTCTCTTCAAATGCTCTATTTTATATTCATGTATTTTTTATATTTTTTCCGAAAATACAAAGAGGTATTACTTGTTCAACAAAAATTTGCATTTATTAAAACCGTAGTTGTTGTGATGAAAATTCCCCAGATCCCGGGAGATTTAAAAAAAAATTCCCACTTATCCCGGAAATTTAAAATCGCGGGGAAGCAAAACCCTAACACATCCATACATCTAACTTAATATAGCTTAGTGCATGTACGTGTGTATGGAAAATGTAGCTACTCATTTAAAATGAATGAATTCATGTGCCTGGATCCCAATGGAATCGAGTGCCGCGGTGTGTGTGTGTGTGTGGGAGAGAGAGAGTTGCGTTTCTTCACAATCATTGTAGCATTTAATTGTAATTTGTTTGCTGGCAGAAATTCTAATGTCACTTTGGCTTTTGTGGCTGAGTTTACTGTTGTTATTGTCAACGAGTCCTTGTCGTCACAGTGTTGCCACATGACACAATATTGCACCGCAATGTATGCGGGTGTGTGTATGTGTCTGTATTTGAGTTTATAGGATAAGAAAATGCAATTAGGAGCCAGAGGAGTGAGTGTCTCATCATAAACAAATTAGCAAAATGCAACTGAGGCATCAAATCAGTTGCAATTAAGACTGCTTAAAAGCATCAACACAATTTGGCCTGCTAACCCTCCTTGCTGCTGTGTTGGCGATATCGCTGAAGGCATCTACTGCTACATGTTTGTGTGTGCTAGAGAATGAGAGAAGAGTGTTACTAAAACTAAGACACAGTGGAAGAAGTTTGACAAATTAATGAGACAAATTATAAATATTCAGAAAGTACTTATAGTTAAACTGATCTTGTATAGCTTTGGAAGTAGTCACGGTGAAAAAGACTAGATTCTTCTGAAGCTGAACTTAATGTGGAAACAGTTGGAGAAGCATCTAGCGACCTTTTTATAAAATGCAATATCTAGATTTGCCTTAAATAAATTGCGGGCATTTTGTTCCTCTACCTTTATTTCGCAACCAGTTTAAGTTAGATTCTCTTTTACATTCTTCCGCTTTACATTCCTAATCAAATACTTCAATTAAATGCGTCATTTCACCTACTGTGTTGTGGGAGTCGTTATGTCCTGTGGCGTATGTGTGGTGGATGTAATCATTATTCATTCGTGTCAACAGACCGAAAATGTCCCTGACCCTAAAATGGAAACAACAACAAGATACGAAATGAATGGTGACGAGAGTGCTAGTGGTAGCGTGGGTGCATATGTATTTGGGATTGTGCAATTGCTTGTGTATGTGTGGGCTAAACTAAATACACAAACAGCTATATAGCAACTTTGTGTGTTCGCTCAGTCACATGCAAAATTGCAATTTTCAGGCATTCCTTTCCGCCTGTCCGTCCGCCTGTCTGTTCGTTTGTCTGTCTCAACATTTTGGCTACACTTGAATGCACCCAGAAATGTTTTCTTACTTTATATTTTATTATAACCAATATTTTTACTCCTTCTCGTTGCTGCTGCTGTTGAAGTCTCATGCAATAACGCGCTTCTCTGTTGCCAACAAAGCCATCAGCAACAGCTTCTGGCTTATATTGCTACACAATTCTGCAAACACTTTACACAGACACCAGTGCAAAGGAACGTCCTATCCATCCGTCTTTGTGTTTCCACTCCTATGATAGCTTTAAAGCATGGATTCGAATGAATAGCGTAACTTGTATTCTGATTCACATTCACATTTAGTTATTGTGTTTTAGTTGTGTGTTTGAAAGTTGCCTTCGTGTTTTTGTCAGTGTTTCAGTCAGTCGCACAGTGTTTTGCATTGTACTTAAAACGAAAGATATTCGTTTTCAGATGATGTTTTAAAAATATTGGCAATCTTTATTGAATGGAGTTGATTGTTACTTAAAAGGCCATAATGTTGTATTTTGATTTTGACGATCTTCGCTAAAATTCTAGAAATAACCATAACATCCAAGATTATTTGGGATCACACACTCTTCGCAGTAAATCAGACTGTACTTCGACAATAATTCTGTTACGTCACTAAGCCTGACCGCAGGGTACTCAACATAGAGTAATGTCATATAGAGTGGCCATTGTTCTCATCTGCATTTCGTTTCAAACTATTCGTGGTGCGTTGGATAAAAACGTAATCTATAGGTGATTTTGAGTCGAAAGTATTAAAATTTACTACCGAAATTTGGAGCCAGTGGCCTCAACTTTAAGAGCGCTACGTCCAATTTATGGTCGTCATAATCGTCCTACCAGATCAGGCTGAATGGCTTCGTCAATTAGCAAAATATGCGTTATTTGTCAGACAGCAATCCACACGTAATCCATGAGTCATCATTGCATCCCGAAAAAATTACGTTTTGGTGCGGTTTATGGGCCGGCGGCGTCATTGGGCCGTACTTCTTCCGTGATGATCAAGACCGGCACATTACTGTGAATGCGAATCGCTACCGTTCAATGATAACCGAATATTTTTGGCCCCAATTGGATAATATAGACTTGGAGGACATGTGGTTCCAACAGGACGGCGCAACAAGCCAGACAGCGAAGGCCACAATCAATTTATTGGAAACCAAGTTTGGTGAACGTGTTATCTCACGAAATGGCCCAGAGTCGATTGGCCGCCTCGGTCGTGCGATTTGACGCCGTTAGATTATTTCCTGTGGGGCTACGTCAAGTATATGGTCTATGCCAACAAGCCAGCGACGATTGATGAACTTTGTATGAACATCGAACGTGAAGCAGTACCGGCCGATTTATGCTCGAAAACCGTCGAAAATTGGGTTCAGCGTCTTGACTTCTGCAAGCGTGCCCGTGGTGGCCGTGCAAAAGAAATCGAGTTCCATACATAATGGCATCGAACGTACTTTCACAGGAATAAAGAATTTCATTGGTATCTAAAACCGGGGTTGTTTTATTTAAAAAAAACTTTTGTAGCGCTCTTATTGAAAAACCCGTTACATAGAATAATTTAATTAAATTCGTCATAAAATCGGATAGAATTATAGTAGATTTCTCAATGTGGGCGTGTTTGAAAGGTATTTTTACGCTGAACTTATTCTACTGGTATCAATACAGATTCTGAAAGGTGTTAAAAATACCTTTTGGGGGGCTCCAAATCCGACTTAGAGCTATGGTCTCTTGAGCTAAATTTCTCAGAATCACCTATAGATTACGTTTTTGCTATACGCTTCATCAAAAAAAAATCGTTCCATACAGTTTGACCCGCCCTAGTATATATATTTGTGGTGTATTTACACAAGAATTTTAACGCACAAATCGAAATGCCGTTGCTGATTTATTGATTCAAATCGTTTCTCCATTCGTCATTTCTCTATGTTACTCACTGTCAGGATTTTGTCTTCATCGGTGGAAATATCATCTGCTGTCACTCGATGTCCCAAGTATTTACTTATTTCAGGAACAGAGAATACTTCTTCGGACTGAGTTTTATTACATACGTTGAAGGACTTCTTAAAGATTCATAAGGTATTCATCGATTATTTTTCCCATAGCAATGATGTCGTCTAGGCACACCAAGCATGTTTGCCAATAAAGTTCGTCCGGAGCGTTACAGAGTCCAAATGGAATAACTTTACTATATTAATAACTAACCACAGACCATCTCGTACGCTGAATGCTGTCTTACCCTTTGTCTCTTTCGCTGATTTCGGGGTTCCAATCCTTTCAATCTTTGTAGGCTTTTCCACTGCTCCTTTGTTTCTGGTTTATCCGAGTGGTCATGTGAATTTACATATACCCGGAGAAAATAATCAAACGGCATTAAGTCGCACCAACTGGGTGGTCAGTTAATACACGCTGAAAAATCTGTCGTTTTTTGTTGTTTGGATGCAAATATAACATGTGTTTGGAGCTTGTAGCAAATATAATATACTTGTGCACAAACGCATTGTGTTTGCTATTCAATATTATATGTTATAGACACAATGATTAATATGTTATAACATATGTGTTTGCGACCCAAATATATCTGTGTTTGTGATACAAATACGGCCGTGTTTGTTGCACTATTTACGCATTTTGTATATTTTGTATATTGTATATATAAGTATATTGTTCGTATACCAACGCATAGTGATAACCAACACATAGTTGAAACCTTCTGAAAATAAAACCGTGAGAGACAACAAAGAAATGACAAGCAAAAGAGCAGCTGATTCTCATTTCATAAAAAAAATAATGCATTCAATGTAGGTAAATGTAAAAAGGGTAATTTTAAATATTTGAATTTTTTGTAATACTGATTTATTTTAATTATATTAAATCAAGAAAGAAAGAATAATTCGTTTCTAAATATTATTACGTGTGGGAGAAAATACGCTTATGTTTCCACGTCAGTATATGGAGGTTTGGGGGAAACACCCGAATGTACATGGATGTTTGGGATGAATCACGCATATGTTTCCACGTAAAAGCATGCATATTTGTCAATAAACATGCTACTGTTTGCAATTAAATATACCTGAGTTTAGGACTTGCAAACATATAAATGTTTGAAATGTGTTCCAAATATATACATGGTTCCTCCAGAATATGTGTGGGAGAATATGTTACAGAGGACGGGTTTTTCAGCTTTTAGGTCCATTTCGTGATTTGAATCGTTTGTCAAATGGTTCTTTCAATAAACAAATTGTATAGCGGACTTCGTGGCATGTGGCGCCGTCCTGCTGAATCCACACGTCTGCGACATTAATGCCTTCCAACTGAGTCACGAAGAAGTTAGTAACGATGTTTTTATACCCCTCACAGTTGACTGTAATAATCTGATCAATATGATTTTTCAAGGCATATGGACCAATGATTCCATCGACTTGTAAAGCCCATCAAACATTGACTTTTTGTGGATGGAATGGTTGTTAGAATGGTGAATTACAATCGCTAGTCGAATTGCGAAAACGATCCATAATAATAATGGCGTGCAATAACATCCCTGGAAGGGATTGATGAGGACAGCTTCTCACAATCAGTGAGATGTGTGCTTTCTAGTTTTTACACTCACGGATTGGGACCTACAGATTTACACCGGTTCCGAACGGTATTTTTGAGAAGTTTTTTCATGGCTAAGTAATCGATAGTGTCGCCATCACTAAGCAAGGTGACCGTCGTCGAAAGAAATGTAAGGTGGTCTGAGCAGGTATCGAACCCACATTCTCATGTACAAGAGCTGCGCACACTGACCATTGCACCACCGACGGACACAAATGACAAATGTTTGATGATTCAGTTTTTTTTCCAGTAATATTGATTAACATGACTTTGATGACTCTTGGAAAGATAAATTGTCGCATGCGGTAAACGATCCATACTTTCTCGAATTAATCGGTCTGATGGACGATTATGAGCGCCAGCAAATCGAACCATGAACTGTCAAATAGCTTGTCACAAAAAACAGATTGCAACTTAAATTTCTCCGCCTTAAAAAGAAAAAAATCATATTATTTATCAAATACTATAAGGAAAGGACAACGGATTCTAAATCTTCTGGGTTTTCAAGTAATACATGCGTACAGTTATATAATTTCGGCGCACAACTAGCTGTTAGGATGTTTCTTAAACGAGGACCTATGTCACGTGTAACAACACTGAAAGAACAAGCTTAGTCGTTGAATTCGTTCTTCAATTTGATAAAACAAATCCTAATTTTGCACCCTACGATACATTGCATTGTATTCATGAAGAACATTTCATCAATAGTTTACGTTGATTCAACGACAATGCTATATCCAGTTGATGTAAATGTTTCAACAGTTTGATGTAAGTTTGTCATCAAGTTGAAGTAAATTTTTCACCATTGTTCACCAATTTTTGTTTTTGTGAATTGTTCACTAATTTGCTGTAAATTTTTTATCAATTTTATATAAGGTTGTCAGCAATTTGATGTAAATTTGTCATCAATTTGGTGTAAATTGGTCATAATTTTTATGTAAATTGTTTGTTGATGTGTAGCCAAACCCTTTTGACTATTTTTCATCCTAAAAAATCAACAATAACGGCTACAAGACCACAAAAAGGGCCCATAGCGTGAAAAATGTTTGATGTCCATTACACTGTTTTCTATTATAGGGGCGTTTTTTTCGTGACCTATATAAGTTAACATCAACTGTTACGAAAAAAAAACGCTTAGACGTTGGGTATATTCAAGTTGGCTTCCTCCTATAATTTTTCATTTTTATTTGTCAATTTGTTTATTTAAAAGTCAAAACCAAAACAAAATACTAAAGAAGACAATGGTATTCTGCATTGACATTGCAGCAAAATTTTTCATTTGGAAATTTCGAGTAAATTAACGTCTGAATACAGTATTGAAAAGCAGATGTTTGGCTATACGAAATATTCAAATATGAGATTTCAATTGCATTTGTTCAGGACTTTAATGCCATATGGGTGTAAAGCACTATTTAGAAATAAAACAAACATCGTAAACGCGCAGCTGCTCGGTAGTTAACAGATGTAAAAACAAAACCAACATATACGACACGATAGCACGGGAAATAATAAAAAAGGCGTCCCCGAGCAAGCCGCGTGCTCTTTTACGTCTCGAAACGGGCTCGGGAGCAGCTAGCACACAGGAAGCGAGACGTAAAAAGCTATTCTATTGAGAGGTTAGAGAAAATGGAGTGAAGTAATGAATGTGGATCGGTGTGCTATTTATTCACAAAGTACATAAAATGTACAAGAAACTATATACATCATTTATATGTACCTAACAGTACATACAATTTACCACAAAGTACATATCAAGTTCCATAAAGTGCATGAAATCCACCAGAAAGTACACTGAACCAATTGTCGTAGGTGAAATCAACGAAAATTTTGAGTAACTTTTTAACAACGGTGTTTGTTCAAATTTGCCGATATTTTTGTTACATTTGACACAATTTCGTCAATATGAAATAGTAGTTGTGTGCGCGTCATTTACAAATACAGTGACAGTTTAGTAATGGCGTGAGCGTCATACGCTTTTAGGAATTGTAAATAAATATAGTTCCCGTTAGTAATATTATTTGTAAAATTTTTTTAATATTGTTTGCTAATATTGTATTGTTAAATTTACGTGTTATCAGATACTATTGTCTGAACAGAAATCAATTAGTGACTTGAGGTTTTAGAACAAATGTTCTCTTGGAAATAAATTCTGACTATTCATTACATTACCAAGATGTTAAGGATAAATCGTGAAATATCCAAATCAGAATGCATTTGGTATTTTAACAGCAGCGAAATACAATACTATTTGTGTAAAACAGTTCCCACATGATCTCCGCATTGGCTTGGTCAATGATTTATACTCCCGATGTTCGGACTTTTGGCAAAACCTGTTTGAGACAGCCTTCGAGTGGAGCTTGGATTCCCGGGGCCCCAAATTGTATGTCAGTATGTATCTTGGAGCCTAACTGTACTTTTATTTCCTTACACACGAATTATTCAACTTCATATAATTGTAATAAATATATGCTTTGTCAAATATAGAATTGTAAAAGCAAAATGGTTGTCATATTAAATATAAAATAAAAGCATTTTTATTGTGGTTCAAAATCGACAAAATATCGTCAAATTGAATAAAACCATTAGTGCAATTTAATATACATTTTTATTCAACTTGACGAATTTTTATCAAAATGAATAAAAAATATTATTCAATTTGACGAGAATTTGTCAAATTTACTACTCTAGAGAAAACGAAAAATTTACAAAAAAAATTTAGTCAAATCAACAGCCGCTTTTTGTTAGGTCTATAGTGATGAAATATCGTCAAATTAACCTACTTTTTCGTTGATTTCACCACTCCATTTGGTTCAGTGTAAATCAATATAATCAAAAATTTACAAAAACTACACAAAATGCACCAAAAGTACGTAACAAGTACCAAAAAATTGCAACAATTGTACCATAAATCCACCTAATTTACTTTAAGTGTAGTGATTTGTGAGTAAACTACACCAAAAAACTGCATAAAGGTCCTCAAATGTGTACCAAAAAGTACACAAAGTGTATCAAAAAATTACATTGCAAGTAGACAGAGCTGAAGGTGTTCTTGTGAATGTAGTCGAGTTAGTTATTTGGTCTCCAGTATTGCCTTGGAATCCTTATTCTTGAAGAAGACAAAACCAATAATATTTTATACAACTTTTTAAATATTTTGATAAAAAAAATTAACTACCCCTTATATTTACATCATAATTTTCGAAACGTCGTGGAAATATCATAAATGAAATGACATACATTTTATATTTTCCATACAACAAAGTCAAACTTGGTAACACTTTTATCGGGGTTATTCTCAGCATCTAAAATTATACATGTTAACGTGCAGGTTTTCATTTTGTATGAGTTAACATGTATAAGTTACGAAAAAAAAATGCCCCTTATGTATTTATTTTAAAATTTCTACTACTTTTTCCTCTATCTCTTTATTTTTTCAATACTACGTCCATAATTTGAATCGATCCTACTAATTATTTCATAATTTCAATGATGAAGATTGATGTAAAAAGATCAATTCAATGACGCTAAATAATTGGAAGAAACGCTCAATCTTTAAATTGACGAACTATTTCATTGAATTAATGAAATTTGGCATCAATTCAACGAAGCACAACTGATGAACATTTATCATCGATTTGATGTAAAGATTTTCTTTCAGTGAACATAACTGTATACGTTTCCTGGGGTTAAATATAAGAGAAATGATTGAGTTTTTTTTTCCAGTAGTATTGATTACCATGACTTTGATGACTCTTGGAAAGACAGATTGCCAGCACCAAGGCAGTCTAACCGCATGCGGCTCAAGGCAATCATTGCCTGAATCTTGATTTGCCGTATACGCCAAACTGCAATTTTGAAAAAAACGGGTTCAAAATTTCGTTCAATGGTAAAAATTTATGATCATCAGGCTTATAGGGCAAAAGCAATACTCTATATCTCTGAAATCAATGAAGATAGTGGAATGAGGATCGTGCCTTAAAATACTTAGGGATCTTGGATCGATACTAATTCGCGTATGTAAAATGTATATTAGAGTTTGTATATAGACGATTGATGATTTATCGATGATATCAATTCAGACGCAGTAGTTAGGCATCTGATGATGAACTTGTCACGGAGTTCGAAGCTAGTCATGCCAGTGAAGTGTGCTCAACTGAATTGACTATTATTCCAACAAAACCCAACCATTTTTCAATCAGAAAAATGTTCCTGACCTTGTAAGATAGTAGTATAAATTTGTCATATAAGGGTGTCCCAACAAGAACGCAATTTTTAAATCTGGCAACATTCGAAGTGTCATTGTTTGACATTTGAACAATTGTTATTGTTTGCTAGTAGAAGGTACGAGGTTAGTAAAAATGGAGCGCTACACGAATGAACAACGCATTCTCATTGTGAAATTGTTTTACCAAAATGGTGAAAGTTTACAGTTCGCTACAGTTCGCAAATTGCGATCAATTTGGGGTCACAATAATGCTCCAAAAGAGTCAACTGTAAAGAGATTAATGGATAAATTTGCCGAAACTGGGTCTGTTAGTGATGTAAAGACAACAACGCGCCATCGACCAGGTCGATCGACCGAAAATGTCGCAGCTGTATGTGATGATGTCGCTCAAACTCCATCCACCTCAATTCGACACCGAGCTCAGCAAATTGGTGTCTCCAAATCCACTATGCAGCGAATTTTGACGAAAGATTTGCATCTTCATGCATACAAAGTTCAATTGACTCAGGAACCACATGGCCACAAGCGCCACATGTCATACAGCCAGAGAAACAATTCAATTGCTGCATCAGTCATTTCCCGGTCGTGTTATTTCGCGTTTTGGAGATCAGAATTGGCCGCCTAGATCGATTTAACACCATTAGTTTTTTTCTTTGGGGTTTTTTGAAGTCGATGGTTTACGCGAATAAGCCGACGACGACTCAAGCCTTAAAAGAGGAAATTGGACGCTGGATTAATGAAATACCGCATCATTTATGCAAAACGGTCATTGAAAATTTCATTAAAAGATCGCGTGTATGCCAGCAAAGCCGCGGCGGCCATCTGCACGATATATTGTTCCATACATAACCTCATTCTGTCTACTTTACGATATAATAAAGTTTCACGTTTTTTTTTTTAAATATCTGTGTTTTATTTAAACTTTAAAAATTGCGCTCTTGTTGGGACACCCTTATTAACTAAAAACTAACGAAATCGGTCATAAAATTCAAACTCAAAAAAGTTCGAAAAACTCGAAAAATTTTAAAATTTAACCAAGATGTTGTTTATCATGTAGGAATATATGATACTTTAAGTACTACACAATTTGATTTTTTTCAGGATCATGAGGATCTCTTGCATTTTAGTGACATTTTGTAGTCATAAAGTGACTAATAGTGACAGTTACATTTCGATTGTAAAGGACCAAATTCACTGCATTTTATTTTAAAGTTACAGTAGTATTGTCAACATTTTTTTTTTATTGATTTAGCATATATTTGTGGCAGCACTGGTCGTGGGAGTTTTAATTTTTGCTTGTCGTAAATATGTATTCGCCAATATCGACACTTACGAAATTGTCTCAGCTTTAAGCCAATGCAGCGTCTAACCAACCAACAAGAAAACTAAATAAAAATTGTCTCATGAAATACAAGAAACTGACGCCAGAGCAAATTGCCTCAGGGACATTCGGAAAACACTGGAACACGCACACTCACGGAAATAATTCCAATTTATATTTAGTCATATTTACACACACACAGAGAAATTAACACGCACACACACTCACAAATATCGAGCTTAACCGGAAGAGAGATTTCACACTTAACACAGTTCAAGTTGCACCAGACAGACACAAAGTACAGAAAACAAATCAAAGGACAAGAAGAAAACAGAAACGATGATTCAGAAAAGTACAATTTCAAATGAAATGGGATGGCGGATGAAGCAAAACATTGCACTCACATACACATCTACGTACAATCATGTGTTAAGATGATGAATTCATTCATACTTATGCCGATATGTATGCGTTTTGTATGTGTTGGTTAGCATTTTAGTATATACTCACATATATGTTATGTGTTTCTACGAGCTCAATAGGATTTTGGCATTTTTTTGTTTAAACTTTTTCCATAGACACAACAATTCGATTAGCATTATAATGTGTGTGCAATTTCCTGTAGCCTTGATTGGGTTTACCTGCTGTAGTTGCCAGATTGTACCAACTTTGTAAAATATATCGTTACTTTAATTTATAAAGGAAGTAAGTACATAATCAATTTTTTTGAAATAGCGGTTTTTTATATTCGCATAGGAAATCATAAAATACAGCGTTACTGAAAAAATTCGTGTTCTGTGCACCCAAAATTTGTGTGTCCTGTTTAAATTAAACTGCATTAAGAGATTTTGAAAATTTCTGAAATTATGACAGTTGTTTCCTCTTCCTGTAAAATTGTTAAAATTTACGTTCCTTCTAAATTATAGTTAGAAAAGAGGTTGCAATTTAGAATAATAGAGAGCTGCACAAGAAGCAGCTGTGTTTTACAGTTGTCCTAGATCCACCATATTACGTCTCATACCATTGCGCCGCTTCCAACTGAAATTCAGTAGGTATCAATTGAATTTAAAAAGCGCTTTTAAAATTTTCATAACATCAATTGGAATCTTACTTACTTTTTGTTTTATTTACTATTTTTGAACCTCCTGAGGTCAGATGCCTTACACGTTTTAATTAAACGAACAAGTAACCAAATTTTAACATATTTCTCCAACTGGTTCTATCCTTCGCCTTTTCCCGCCAGTTGGGCACACCAAGGATACGGAGGGATTCTTCGGCTTTGTCTTTCCAGCGGCATCTTGGTTGTCCTCTTTTCCTGCTTCCATCGGGTACGTTATCGAAAACCTCGCGCTGGCTCATCTTCATCCATTCTGATAACATGGCCTAGCCAACGCAATTGGCCTAATTTGATTCGCCTAGCTATGGCCACGTCCGAACATAAATTATATAGCTCTTGATTCCAACGACGTCGGTACTCGTCGTTTTCTTTAACTGGACCATATATATAATGGAGAATTTTTCTCTCGAATACTCCCAAATTTTTTTCATCGGCTTGCTATATGCCCCAATTTTCGGAGTCATAAGCCAGGACAGGTAAAATGAGAGTCTGGGTTGGGTCTGGATGGGTTTTTGTATGTCGTAAGAGGGAATTGTTCTTAAACTGCTTGCTGTTTCTTATTCCCAAATGTTACTTTATACCAGTATACAATTTCGTTAATATATATAAGTATGTCCTTTATTTCTCTAAACAAAGACTGACAATGCAACAATACAGAGATTAAATTAGAGGTTCCAGGAGAACATAGGGCGTCCACGAATTCTCTCCATCGATTTCTGTCTCTGGCTAGTAATTTGAATTGATTCCATGATAATTGAGTTGGTTTAAATTCTTTTTCCCGCACCGCTTACATGTTTATCTTCTAGTTCTGCGATACCCTTGTGGATTCCATTCAAGTACTGCTCTAGCTATATCTGAAGTTGGACGCCTAAAGACATGAACTATCCAAGTCCATTTTTTAAGTCATTAGGGCTGGTACTTGCGGCAGAGGTCTTCATTGGACATATTATTAGGCCGGTGAACAAGAGGTATCTGCATTAGACAATGATTTATAAACATTGGGACCCTCATCATAGTCATCTTCGTAGAGCTCCAAGTAGTACAACCGTATACCAGTACACACTTTTCACTCAGGCAAATTTTAACCATTACTCGGCTTTAAGAAATTCATCTTTCATTTGCATCCATTACGGAGCAATAATTCTTGGATATGTCCATCAATCCTTATTTGTAGATATATACCACGTCTACAATAAACGAACCATCAACTGTTCGTGGAGTATTCCATTCTGTTCGGATACACATTGGCTGGCTTTGTCTTCTTAGCATTTGAGCTGAATTCCAAATTTTTCCCTTGCTCGGAGAGTGAACTCGGTCATAATGCCATCAAATTTGCGAGCCATAGGATAATTGGCTGTCAGTATTCATACACTTAGACCATTGTCATAACACGGGACATCATATTTGGCCTCCATCATTGAAAATGTAAATTGGCCTGGTATAGTTAAGGGGCATAGATTTCTGATGATCGTGGTTGTCAAATTTTGCAGCTTCAGTGTAGTCTGTGAAGTTCCAGTGAAGAGGTTTCAGTAGCAAGATAACTCATCTGTGTCTATATGAAGTGTGCTGTGCTGTAGAGACTTCATGTAATGTGTCCACCTGTTGATCTGGTGTTGTTACCTCTGTGCCAGCCATTAATAGCTTCTAAAAGATGCATTACTTCTGATATTGTTGCTGATCAGCTCCTTTATTCAATAACACACTTTATGGAGGTTACCTAAAGATAACCAAGTTATTAACAAAAAGCGATAAAAGTCAGCGTCAAAAATTTAAAATTTAAATTTATGATTCCAAATACCTTTTGCAAGGACAATAGACAATACACACCACTAAGGATTTGCATTATAGATTTCCCACGGTAAAAACGCATTAAAACTGCTTAAAAGTTTAGATTTTACAGACCATGTAGCACATTCTGCATAATAACTCGTAGGCTCTTAATGCAATATTCAGAAGCATATTTTATCCACTACAAATCTCTGCTATATTATAAAACAATTGGACGAACTACTTCGAAGTCTTTACTTTATTACCACTTTTGTTTCCAATCGGTACCATTGTGTGGCGTTAATTAAAATTGTGGTGGGTCTGGTCGACAGTAGATATCTACACAAGACAGCTTGATTAGTCATTCAAGACATTTCCTTTTTTTCAAGACATGTACTGTAGCAAAGTTGCGGCAACCAAATACTTCAGTGTTCGGAAAAACAGCATTCGTATATGTGAGTGAAGCTGTAGAGCACAAAAAGACAATATTTCAACTTCACTTCAAATCGTATTGTGCTTTTTTCTTTGTCGACAGTGCCCTTAAGTACTTGGTTATCGAAATTTCGCTACAGTAAATGTGTTGGTTGTCGTTTGTGCAATGGTTAGTAGGCGCAGCTATTGTACATGACAACGTGGGTGCGATCCCTGCCCAGACCACTTTACATTTCTTTCGACGACGGTCACCTCGCTTAGTGATGGCGACACTGTCGAGTACTTAGCCATGAACAAGCTTCTCAAAATACCGTCCGCAACCGGTGTAAAGCTGTAGGTCGAAATCAGTGAGTGGAAAACTAAAAAGCCCACATCTAGCTGATTGTGACATTCTCTCCCCAATCCCCTCATGGGATGTTATGGGACACCAATTTTTTTTACATGTCATGAAAAAGGCAAAGGTCTTGAATAGCTATTCAAGACATCTTTTCACTTTCAAAACGTCTTACGGTTTTATCGTCAAGAACAAAGTAATCCAAACATAAGAAACAAAAAACAAGTTACATGTACAATTTGGTCGTAAGCGAATGAAAGTCACCCGAAGCGTAAGCTAATCGAATTTTAATAATCGGATTTAGTTTGCTCTATACTTGAACTTGCATTGTTCGTTTGTGGTTCTAACATCGAAGATACACAAACTATAAACAAACACTACAAATTCGTTTTAGAGCACTCCATGGTAAAAATTCACTGTAGTAGCAGGAGGCATTGTTGTACTTGTGGGCAACAACAACAGTCATTTTGTCGTTCCTGCGCATTTGGCTTCTATGAAATTCACCACCTATGCATAAAGTAAACAACAAAGTACAAAAACAAAATACATACGTGTTGACAGTTTACAATTACATCACCTGTTCTAACCACACACCTGTTGCTTTTGGTTGTTAAAATTATTAAAATATCAAAATTCCAGTTCCAACCAATCATAAAACTATTGTTTTCATTGGAAATAACTTTGACGTAACAACCCTGCAATTGATTTTGTCTACGAAATTTTCGTAACGAGCTGAGTACGAAGCAAATGAAAAGTGACCGAAATTTTATGTTCATGAAATTTTCGATATTTTCTATAAAGTACACGTACTTCTTCTGACAACGAATATTTCATAAAGACTATTATTTTCTTCGTTGAAAGATGATGAGCGTCTGAATTAAATTTGTCGTTATTTGATGTTGTCGTTCTGATCAGTGATGGGAAGTGTGGTACAATTTTAAATAATTTCTTATCCCATCACTGATGTTGTCGTTGTTAAGTGGAGTTTAAATTATCAGATAGACAGACATATCTGAAGGAGCTATCGATAAAATATCAAGTTTTCGTCAACACAGATAGATTTATCTGACAGACTTTATTTCAAGCAAGACACCACAGTGTTAACACTAAAGATGCTAAACGGGATTGATATTTAAAAATCCCGGGATTCGGGATTTTCGAAATCCCGGGATTTTTCTGAATTATATTTTTAAATTTGTTTGGGAACAGGTCTATTTTACGGCTTACACTCCAAAAAATAAACACAAGTGGGTAGAATACGTTATTCTAAGCAAAAAAAGTAAAATAACAAAATCGTGGCAAATGCATAGTTTCGGAGTTCTGGGCCCCGAAATTTCGGATATGTGAGAGGGTTATGGCGTTAACGTACCGTGTAAAGCCATTGAAATCACTTTTTTTGTATAAAACAAATCAAAACAAACTCATAAATTAATGTAGCATTTTTCGATAAGTCGCTTAGTTATCGAGTTATCGGATATTGACATTTAAAAAAAATTTAGATTTTGTTTTACTTTTCTCAAACAAAAACAGAAATTATTTTAAAAACATCGCGCGATTTTTCGAATATTTTTTTCAAAACAAAACAAACATTATTTTAAAAAAAATTTTAAATTTTTGTTCGAGAAACGTAAACATCCGATAACTCGATGACTAGGCGACTTATCGAAAAATGTTACATTATTTTATGAGTTTGTTTTGATTTGTTTTATACAAAAAAAAAGTGATATCAATGGCTTTACACGGTACGTTAGTGGAAAAAGTATCCGAAATCGCCGGGGTTCATAACTCCGAAACAATGCATTTGGGCCGATTTTGTTATTTTTACTTTCTTTGCTTAAAACAACAATGAATTTTGTAATTTTTGGTGAGTAAACCGTATAATAGACATACATATGCCAAAATTAACTTACGTTAAACTGTGTTATTAAGCCTTTTGTAGAGCCGTCATTGGTTTTTAAACCCTTTTTACACAATTTTCATTTAACTTGCGGTGCTCCTTTCGCCTCTTCCAAAAAATAACACCACACTGAACTATTGTCATTGTTTATAGTTTTTCAAAATGAATTGTAATCCCGAAAAATCCCGGGATTTACTTATTAAAATCCCGGGATTCGGGATTCATCAATCCCGAAAAATCCCGGGATTTCCCGTATGGCATCCCTAGTTAACACCAACAGTTTGCGCTTGCAAGTGTTTGCTACACAGTCAACATTTCTCTCGAGTGGAATGCATATCATAATACTACTGCATATCATATAACACAAGTTCCAACCATGTTTAAGTAAAATTACGTAAAGTATGCAAAACGTGTGAAATAATTAAGATATGACGCGAGAGACAATTGGGTTCGAATGAGTTGTGTCTACTTTTTGGTTCCCCAAAAACGATTTACTAAAGTAGGCAATCAAAATTTCTCTTCACTCAAATGCCAACAAACAAAATGAGTGAAGCCTTAATCATTCTCTGCTCTCTCTCTTACTCTCTCCATTGAATATCACAGTGCAACACGAAAAAAATAACCATATACGGACACCACTACGTGATAAAAGACTAAAAAAAAAAGACCCGTGTCTCCCAATTTTTCCCAAAGTCATGCACTTTTTTTTTATGGGCCGCCAAAGATTTGGGGCCTCGGTATCATTTTCGTAAAAATGTGATCATTTTCTCAGGCTCATATCTTGCAAACCGTTCAGAATTTCGATTTACTCTCTGAGGCTCTTGTCATAAAGAACAAAAATTGCGAACATATAAAATCAAAAAAACTTCACCTTCCAGATCAAAATCGCAAAAAACTTAAAAAATTTCGATTTTTTTACCTTTTTCTCCTGTTCAGGTCCATAGGTAGCAAAATATGAAATATGCCTGGCCAGAACCATGTGTTTGTCCAAGTGTTAACACCGTTTAGGTAGTGCTTAGGCATCACATCACATCATCATGCACCGACAGCAGCAGCACAGGCAATCCAGTAAGCTCAGCACACGCGCAACAAGGGACGCAGCACACAATATATAAGCAACACGACGCTCACATCGAGGCATTACACAGCGCGACGTCAATAGAGCTCAGCGGTGAAAGTTATAAAGTGAAAAAAAGTGAAAGTGCTACAGTATAATTCGCACACAACATTGGCAACTGACAATTTCAATATGCAGTGTGAAAATATTGATTTATTTTGTTACGTTTGCGGTCATCAAACCAGAAAAAAAACATCTACAAGATTTCAGAAGGAAAAGAATCTTTTAACTAGTGAATTCAAAAGAGCATATACATTGTTTTTCGACGAAGTGGACTTGACCGGTGAAAATTACACACCTAATACAGTGTGTCGCCAATGTTATAACAATCTCATGGCATGGTTGAGTGGAGGCAGAGGTACTATGAAGTATTGTAAGCCGGTAAACTGGATTAATCGCCCAGGTGATCATGATGCAACCAGTTGCTATGCATGCGTAAATTACACATGTCGTCTAAATCGACATTCTGAGAAGAACAAAATTTATAAAGCAACTGCAACAGCCACACTACCAGTGCTTGCACCTGAAAATTTTGTATCACCAAGGCCGCCAACTCCAGATCGTACTACAGAATTTACAGCAATGAGTACAGCAAGTGGTGTTACTTATGAAGATCCATTTGATACCGATTATGAGCCCCAACAGGGAAGAGATGGACCACAACTAATAACACAAATGGAAATGGATTTCATTGTGGCCATATTGGGATTATCGCAGCGACTTGCAATATTTTTGACAGCTTTTTTAAAGCAAAGAAAACTCACACATGCTAATGTTAACCCTACGGCGTACCGCAAACGACAAGCAGAATTTCAGATGCTCTACACTCTAAATGATGACAATTCGTTCGCGTACTGCAACGATATAAAAGCTTTGGTGGTAAAAATGGGAATGAACTACATCGCTAGTGAGTGGAGATTATTTATTGATGGTTCTGTTTCAAGCTTGAAAGCAGTGTTGTTGCATGTGTCGAACCGAAAACCTTCCATTCCGCTAGCAAAGGGTATCAACATGAAAGAAAGCTATGAAACATTGAAAGATATAATGGAAAAAATCAAATATTACGAAAATAAATGGTAGATTTGCTGTGATTTGAAGGTCATCAACATTTTGCAAGGGATCATCGATAAGGGCGGCTTCCCAAAATTCTTTTGTTTTCTTTGTAATTGGGATTCACGCTCACCTCTGAATCAATTCCAATGTAACTCGTGGAGGCCAAGAGGAAGTGTGGATGAACAAATACAACAACATAGACTGAAGAATGCACCTTTAATTGACAATACTCAAGACATCTTGCTGCCACCGCTCCACATAAAATTGGGAATTGTTAAAAAATTCATCGAAGTGGCCGTTGTAAATTGCCCAAACGCATTCAACTATTTGAAAAGCGTTTTCCCAAAGCGTAGCGATGACAAAATTAAAAAAGGTATTGTAGTAAATTTAAAACGAATGTTTGTTCACCTAATTGTACTATTTACACTATCTTAATGTTTTCTTTTCTGTCTTTATTTTTTGTTTTCATTTAACAGGCGTACTTAATGGCCCTGACATTAGAAAGCTATTCAAGAGCAACTTTGATTCATCGCTTGATGAAAATCATTCAATGGCATGGATTTACCTTCAGCGTGTATGCACCAGAGTCTTGGGAGGGGATCGAGACGCGGAACCGGAAGCAAGAGAATGGGTGAAACAACTGCTGCATTATTTTGAGATAATCGGCGCATCGATGACATTAAAGCTGCATTTTCTTCATTTTCATTTTGACGATTTTATCAAACAACTCCCTACCGAATCCGATGAGCATGGAGAACGGTTTCACCAAACCACAATGCCCATGGAAAAACGGTACAAAGGCAAAAACCTCGACGCATTGCTTGCAGAGGTATGTTGATCGAACACCCTGTATGATGTTAATGAACACCCTGTATGATGTTAATGAAGTATTTGAAGAAGAAAGAGCTGATGATGGAGGGCAGTCTGGAAGCAACGTGCCTGTGGACACCATAATTGCTGAATCAGAGTCGGATTCGGACGACGATTTGGATCCACAACTTAAGAGAGCGCGATTTGCAAGTCCAGGGCCATCAACATTATAAACATAATACGAATACTTTTTTTAATATTTTTGTAATAGATAGCATAGTATCTCAATGTTGAAGTAAATAAAAAACAAATGAAATTAAAAAACGGTGTTAAGAATAATTCCCAGGAAATTTATATGTTCTAGAAATTTGTAGTTGATTGTTTCCTTGAATTTTGTACGGTTTGCTACCTATGGACCTGAACACGGGAAAAAAGGTAAAAAAAATCGAAATTTTTTTGATTTTATATGTTCGCAATTTTTGTTCTTTATGACAAGAGCTACAACTTTGCCTCAGAGAGTAAATCGAAATTCTGAACGGTTTCCAAGATATGAGCCTGAGAAAATGATCACATTTTTACGAAAATGATACCGAGGCCCCAAATCTTTGGCGGCCCATAAAAAAAAAAGTGCATGACTTTGGGAAAAATTGGGAAACACGGGTCTTTTTTTTTTAGTCTTTTATCACGTAGTGGTGTCCGTATATGGTTATTTTGCCATGACTTAAAAAATTACACACAGTGTATTTCAATTCATGAGCAGCTTTTTGATAGTGTTATTGTATATAACTATGCAAATGCCAACCATGTTGAAGTAGAATTACATAAACTATGCAAAAAGAATGAAATAATTAATATATGACGCGAGAGAAATACGTTTAAGTGAATTGTGAGCACTTTTTGGTTCTCTTTTACCAGGGTTGCCAAGTTGCGCACATATTCTGGTCGTCTAATTTTAATAGCGTAGACAGACGACAGCGTTAATTTGCATTAAAAGCTCACTAATGTGAATTAACATTTTGCCATGACAGACGACAGTTTTTGCATTTAGTAAACAGCTGTTTGTTTGTAAACAACTGTTTGTTTGTCAAGTAATTTTTTGGACTTTTACATCAGATGCAGAACCTCCGCATCTTCATCACACCACACGCTTCGCTTCTTTCCCTTGGAAATCTTAAAATGGAAAAAATGCGTTTCGATTTTAAATATTTCTCATTTTTTTGACTTTGAATCCATTTTCAATTGACGATAGCAAACAATTTGACAACAGCTGATTCAAGATGTATCAAATTCATGGTGATAGCAGGTGGTGTTGTTGCAATAACATCCACTTCAGCGGTGTCAAGCATCAGTACATAAAATCAGCAAAGCAAACAACAAACACAAGAAAGTTCCACTTCCACTGTGTTCCGGCTATCACCTCTATATGTATATAGATACATCTTGAGCTGATTGATTGTCGACGGTGTTGCCATATTGAAATACCTAAATGCAGTATAAATGCACTCTGATTTCATGCATTTACACCAAAGCTAATACACATTGGGACGGGGATAATTCACAAGTTTATTTGAATTAAGACTGCTAATGCAAATTAACGCTGTCGTCTGTCTACGCTATAAATCGTCTTTGGGGAACCAAACGCATTTCTCTCTCGCGTCATATCTTGCTTATTTCATACTTTTTGCATAGTTTATGTAATTTTACTTCAACATGGTTGGAATTGGAATAGTTATATACAATAACACTATCAAAAAGCTACTCGTGGATTGAAATATTCAATGAAGAGAATAAGAGAGAGAGTAGAGAATTACTAGGGGTTCACTCGTTTTGTTTGTTGGCATTTGAGCGAAGAGAAGTTACGACTGCCTACTTGTACATCGTTTTTGGGTTCCCTTTTCAAAGACGATCAAGAATTAGACAACCAGAAGATGTGCGCAATTTGGCACCCTGCTAAAAGAGAACCAAAAACTGCCAGTTATTCACTCAAACGCATTTCTCTCTCGCCTCATATCTTGATTATTTCATACTTTTTGCATAGTTTATGTAATTGTATTTAAACATGATTGGAATTTCTATAGTTACATACTATAACATCATCCAAAAACTGCTCGTGTATAGAAATATTCAATGAAGAGAGTACGAGAGAGTGAGAAGAGAATGGTTAAGGCTTCACTCGTTTTGTTTGTTGGAATTTGAGTGAAGATACATTTTGACTGTCTACTTGTACATCGTTTTTGCCCTTTTGCGAGGGTTGCCAAATAACCCACTTTTATTGGTTGTCTACTTCTTGATCGTTTTTCTGTTTGCGAAAATACGAAACTTTCTGTTGCCTAAAATTTCAACAATTTCAAAAAACCAACAATTACACGACCAGAAGTTGTGCGCAATTTGGTAACCCTCGTAAAAGAGAACCGAACAATCAACGCGATTCACTCATACGCATCTCTGTCAAGCTGCATATCGTGATTATTTCATACTTTTTACGTACTTTATGTAATTTTACTTAAACATGGATGTAACAAAAACGATGTACTAAAGTAGACAGTCAAAATTTCTCTTCATTCGAATGCCAACTAACAAAACGAGTGAAGCCTTAACCCTTCTCTTCTCTCTCTCTTATTCTTCATTGAATATTTCAATTAAATGGAGTTTCAATATTTCAATACAATGGAGTTTTTGTATATAACTATACAAATTCCAACCAGGTTGAAATAAAATTACATAAACAATGCAAAGAGTATGAAATAATCAATATAAGACGCGAGAGAGAAATGCGTTTGAGTGAATTGTGAGCACTTTTTGGTTCTCTTTTACGAGGGTTTCTGAATTGGGCACATCTTCTGGCCGTCTACTTCTTGATCGTCTTCGGATGTAATTTGTATCTTTATATATATAATTCTACTGGACGTGTGTTTGTGACTGAACTCCTCCTAAACTTCTGGACCGACCGGTGGTTTAGATTTACTATTCGGTCCAATTGGACAAAGGGGCGTGCTACCTCCCATACAAACCACAAATTAAAACTCCATTATTTCTGCTCCTGCTAACGGTATTTGAACAAAATTTGCAAGACAACGTCTGCCGGGTCAGCTAGTAGTTATATAGACAATAACATCATCAAAAAACTGCTCGTGTATTGAAATATTCAATGAAGAGATTAAGCGAGAGAGAGAGAGAGAGCAGAGTGTCGTAAATCTTCACTCGTTTTGTTTGCTATGTGTTTGTTTTGTATGCTGTGTGTTTATCGAACCAAATAATTTGAATTGACTACAATCTTGACTTTAGCGTGGTGAGTATTTATTGTCAAAATTTTCACTAGCCCCAGGACTACACAAAATTTTGGCAAGTAGTATACATTTTGAGGTTTGTCTTTTATGTAGCATTTGCTCGGAAACATGGTAATAGCAGCAGGTATTGTTGTAGTTGCTGCCAGTGACAAAAGGCATTTTGTTTTTGTCTCCTTCGCTTCAGTGGAACAACCATTTTTGGACCAAAATCCGGCCAAATGCATTGTTTTGGAGTTGTGGTCCCCGAAATTTCGGATGTGTGAGTGGGTAATGGGGTTAAGGTACTGTGTAAAGCTATTTATATCATCACTTTCTTGTGTAAAAGAATTCGAAATAAACTAAAAAATTAGCTAGCATTGCTCGATAGCTCGCTTAGTTATCGAGTTATGGGATGTTGAAATTTTGAAAAATTATCGAATTTTTTTTTCAAACTTTCAACATCCGATAACTCGATAACTAAGTGAGTTATCGAAAAATGAGGTAAAGGTTTCTGCGTGGCCGGGCTAAGGGACTTTCTCCTCTGAAGTAGGTCCAATACCGGCTTCGGCATAGTATTTTTGTGGTATACAGCTTTCTGCGTGGCCGGCCCTTGCCGGGCTAAGTAATTTTCTCCTCACGAGCTTCGCGGCGTCGGCATAGTATTTTTGTGGTATAAAGCTTTACGTTTTTAGAAAATTAAACGAAAATAATCGATAATTTTTCAAAATTCCAACATACGTGGGCCCATAACGCCGAAACTATGCATTTGCTCCGATTTTGTTATTTTAATTTTTTTGCTTAAAATAACATGTTCTATCCGACACAGTAACTTTATTTTTTATTTTTGGAGAGTAAACCGTATAATAGACATATGCCAAGGGAATAGTGACATGGAGATACTTGTGGAAAAACGAATCGCACAAGATCAATTATTTACAGAAGAGGTGGCAAATAGCGTGGATGGCTGGAGGTGCGCAGCTTTAAAAATGTGTATGAAGTCCGCAGTATTTCATTCATTTTTTTCTGTGGTTGATTTCGAAAACAAATCAACCAAATAGACCAGTATGCTTCTCAAAATTGTCGGATTGATGTTTATTCATTCATTTTGTTTATAATTTGAATAAAAATAGCGAAATAATTTTTAAAAATTATGGTAATTTCAAAAAAGTGCAAACACATGACAAAATTTTGATTTTCCATTTCACACAGCCAAATCGAAATTGTATCTTCACCACACAAAAATAAATTCAACACAATTTACCACGAACGAAACATTTTCGATGAATACACAGCCATACAAATGTATATACAGAAACCAATTCCTACACAGAAAAAAAACCTTGTGTAATATTATGCACTGCATAATATAACAATATATGCACTGGACAACATAGGGTCAGCTATTTATTTAGGTAATATTACCAATAAACGTAGGCAATGTAATATTGACAAACCATGGAAAAATTTGCCTTGTATATTTGTAGATTTACTCAATGGAAAAGGCAATGTTGGCGATTTAAAATGTAAATTTGTTCAAAATGTACAGTGCATTTTCGAGTATATTAAAAGAAACAATATTTTTTTAAAAATATTTTTTAAAGTATGTTGTGGACAGCGTTAATTATTACTACGTATTTATACCACTATATTGATTTTAATGCTATAATCTAAACGTAAAAGAAAATCGCATGTTCAACTTTTCAAATAAAAGCTGACATAAATCATTATATCAAAATCAAATAAAAAATCTTGCGGACGGCACCAATCCAAAACGAATAACAGCTGTAAGGGGGTTTATTCGGGTGGCCCTGAAAACCATCGACTTACCGGAAAATACTCCAACAGTTCAGAACTTCTAAAATTTGAGGTTCAATACGATTTAGCACAATAAGTAGTAGCACCATGGCATTTGGCATAGAAGTGCTGGTTAAAGCCATAACCATAACGATGAAATTAAAGAATAATTTTCGCAATTGAAACACTTTGCTACAAAATCGTTTAGAAAAATACTCGCAATGCTTGAAATGCTTTAAAGATCGTCTCACAAAGGTTTCGATTGAAATAACGGGGTACATGTTTTTTATTGAATCCAAATGCCGCTTAGCGTTTGTTATATATATATATTTGCCAACAAATTAGCACATGCAACAGACCAGTTAAACCAGAAAGATCCAATTGCCATGCCCATGGGTATTGTTCTCGCATCTTGACATTTCCGTCTCAGCATTAAGTTCGTATACTCTCTTTACTGGCAATGAACGCTATTTCCGTGCTATTGTTGGCAGGGACTGCTCGACTGGCTTTTGACCAGAGTTCGTATATACCCCCCTATCTGTAACCCATACACATCGTCGTGGGTTATGTTTAATGAACGTTTACCCATTACCCACAGGGTATGGGGAAAATAATAGGTAGCTACCCACGAAAATTAGGAATTACCCATCACGATTACCCATTACCCTCAGGGAAATGGGGAAAATAATGGGTAGCTACCCACGACAATGGGTTTTGGGTTACACAGGGTAACCCATCCCCAAAATCTCTATATCTACGAAACGGAGCGTCCAATCAAAAAATACCCCCTTTTTGCAGGTTTCTTAGGGGTTTTCATAAAGTGGCCCAATTCGTATGGAAGAATGTTTTTTTTTCGAAAAATCGCCAAAAATAAGAAAATAGCTAAAATAAAAAAAGTGGCTATAACTCGAACACGGTGCGTCCAATGGAAAAAAGAAGAAAAATTATACCTCCATAGGAGACTTTAACCAATGGGTGTCTCCAATATGGCATTACTTTTTTTCGATTTATAACCACCTTTTTATTTTAGCGATTTTCTTATCTTGGTAATTTTTCGAAAAAAAATTCTTCCACACGAATTGGACCACTTTATGAAAACCCCTTAGAAACCAGCAAAAAATGGTTATTTTTTCGAGTGGACACTCTGTTTCCGAGATATAAACATGAGAGCGTTTTAGTGATTTTTTGTTTAAAAAATTTTATTTTTATCGATTTTTTTTTAAAAAAAGTGATGCCGCATTTTTATTATTTTTCCGATTGGACGTACCGTTTTCGAGTTATAGCCATATTTTTATTTTAGCGATTTTCTTATTTTGGCGATTTTACGAAAAAAAAATCTTCCACACGCATTGGACCACTTTATTAAAACCCCTTAGAAACCAGCAAATATGGGTTATATTTTGGATTGGACGCTGCGTTTCTTAGATATACCCATTATTTTCCCCATTACCCTGAGGGTAATTGGTAATCGTGATAAGTAATTCCCCATTTTCGTGGGTAGCTTATTTTCACCATACCCTGTGGGTAATGAGTAAACGATCCGTTTCCGAGATATAGAGATTTTGACAAATTTTTTCATATTTTCGATCAAAAATGGAGATGGGTTACTCTGGGTAACCCATTACCCATCGGCGTGGGTAGCTACCCATTATATTCCCCATTTCCCTGAGGGTAATGAGTAATCGTGATGAGTAATTCCCCATTACCCTGAGGGTAATTGGTAATCGGGATGGGTGGGTAATTCCCCATTTTCGTGGGTAGCTTATTTTCACCATACCCTGTGGGTAATGGGTAAACGATCGCTACCCATTCCCCATGGCAATAATAATGGGTTACCCTGGATAATCCAGGTTAACTCATTAGCCACGAAATACGAACCCTGCTTTTGACTCATAGATTCCTCAAGGTATTTAAGTTTGGTATTATTTCTTCTGGGTTGTAGCATTGTAAATGTCTTTTGCATCCGTCTGTATTGGCGTTGGTTCTTTAATTTCCGAAAAATCTTTCGCAAATGTGTGAAGTAAAAATGTACATAATTGGAATTTATCGCTATATCACAGTAAAGTCGTACAATTGATTTTCCTACACTCCCATGTGGTTGGATAGATTTAAATTTCGAAAATGCAAGTTAAATGTATTGTCATCTAGAGTCCACTCATTGGGCGGAACCAACCATATCAATGGATTCCAAGTCATCAGCAGGACTTATTTTCCAAGCTCTTACAAAGGAGTGAGCAAATTAAAAGAAGAACAACAAATTATTGTTACCTTAGTTTCACATTTTTCGCGGCTTATTCGTTTACCTTATATTTCCACAATATAATAGGGGGATGCTGTTTACTAAAAGCACATAAAACACCCTCGGGCACAATGACTTTTATATCCAAATAGAGTATGGCCAATGGTCGTATCACTACATGTCACGAAATTTGAGCTGAGTGTGAAATTATAATAAAAATTCCAATTCACGTTGGTACCAAAATTCCAACGTCTAAAATTGCATTGTTGGTTAGTTTGATGAAAGCAGGGGCAGCGGACAGACTCCGGCTTACTTTATCACATTTAGTGGTTTCCAACGCAGAAAGACGTCCATCTAAAGTGGCCACATAAAGGAGTCTGACAAATAGAAAGACGTAGCGTTAGAAACAAATCAAATTTATTACTTCAAATAAGCATCAGTGAATGAAATTGGTCTTTGTTGACATTCTAACAAGAAAACGTAGAGTTGCCAACGTATATATGCAAATTCAGCATTTTTGTTAGTAGTTTATTTTGCACTTTCGGTTTTGCTAATAATGCCTTATTTTCTTGTCGTCATACGAACAAAAAAATATAACCAAACCCAAACTAGGTAATGTTACCGATGGTGTTTAATTCTATGTGGGACACACACATCTCAGCTCCCTCCGCTCTCTGTAACTTCTTCATTTTTACAAATGTTTATTTTTTTTTATTTTATTAAAATTATATATTATAATAATTAAAAAAAAAAACCGTTTCCCATTACATTCCATGAAGGGATTGGGGAGAGCTTCTCACAACCAGTGAGCTGTACGCTTTCTAATTTTTCACTCACTGATTGGGACCTACAGTTTTACACCGATTCCGAACGGTATTTTGAGAAGCTTTTTCATGGCTAAATACTCGATAGTGTCGCCGTCACTATGCGAGGTGACCGCCGCCGAAAGAAATATTTTTTTTTTTTTTTTTTTTTTCGAGATGGTCAGAGCAAGATCGAACCCAGGATCTCATGTACAAGAGGCGCGCACACTACCCATTGTACCACCGACGGCCACATTTTATAATAATTTGTAATAAAAATGCGAGGAGTTGTGGCTATTTTAATCGCTTATGGAGTAGCGATATGTTTGTTTATTTAATGCATCAATTAAAGAGCATTGTAGTAAAAAACTGACTTGACTGAATTCGTACAATGGTCTTATATACTATTTGGAATACATTATTAGTTCTATCTAGTTTCTATATGGTGACACATATTCATTGATTCTCCTTAGTGGTTAAACGGTTCATATATCGTGAATGCTCAATCGGTCAGACAGAAGGAGTCGAATTACTCGTTCACTGGTACAATGTACTTTGCTGACCTATACCTCGATATGAATAGTGATAATGTAAATGAACACGCCAACAACCAAAGAGTATATGAATGAATGTAGATATGTGTTAAGTGGTATCGCATACGTTCTAGCATATGCGATATACGAATCACACTACACCTCCCTTTTTAAAAAGAATAATTTATTATTCTATTATTAGTAATACAATGTATAGTAGTTAAATTGTTAAAGTGTAGAAATAATAAAATAATTATCAGAATCCGGATCTCATTAATGTAATACTTATATTTTACAATTATTACTTAACAAATAGTTTTAATCTATTTTTGTGTATTTTTAATGTTTTGTTCTTTATCTTATCTTCTAATACAATGTTGTTATTTTTAAGAATCTCCTTAACCATAAATGGACCTAAATATCTATTGTCTAATTTATGACCTATTTCATTTCTAACTAACACTAGATCTCCTATATTAATTTTCATATCCTTAATATTTCTATCATATTGTTCTTTTTGTTTTTCTTTCTCCTTATCTATTAATAACCTTGCTCTTTTATAAGCGTTTTCCAATCTAAATTTAACTTCCTTACTATAATCTTCTATATTATAGATCGGGTCTACAGTATCTATGCTATTGAAATCTGTGAATCCGTATGGGATTCGTCCAAATACAAGCTCGTAAGGGCAATAGCCATGCACCACAGACGGTGACGTATTGAAACAATATGTAAAATATCTTAGCCATTCATCCCAATCATTCCGGTCTACCGATATGTATGATCGTACATACTCGTTAAACGTACGGTGACTTCGTTCGACAGTGCCTACAGTTTGGTGGTGGTGAGCTGTTGATGTTATGTTATCAATTTTCAGATACTTGCAAAGATCCGTCATTACCGAGTTTTTATACTCCGTACCCATGTCCGTAATGAACGTCTTCATTGGACCGTAGGTGAGTATAAAAGAGTCGAATATCGCCTTTGCGACTGTTCTTGCACTTTTATTCGGTATTGGTATTGTTACCAAGTATTTTGTTAAGTCACATATTAGAGTGACTGCATATTCATTTCCACTTTCTGTTCTTGGTAGTGGACCAACGGTATCTACCAACACGGTGTCAAACGCTTTATTAGGTGTGTGGGTGATCACCATTGGTGCCTTCGTATGTCTTGTTATTTTTGCTTTTTGACATTTCTGACATGACTTGACGTACTTCGATATGTCCTTAGTCATGTTTGGCCAGTAGAAATGTCTTTTTATTTTATTTAACGTTCTCGTTATTCCGCAGTGTCCACCTTCCACTGGATCATCATGATATCTTTCCAAGGTTCTTCTTATGTCAGAGCTTTCTTTTAATTTTGTCACCTTTGGTAGTAGCGCTACTTTTACCCATTTTAATTTGTTATTGCCCATTTCTTTAAATTCATTTATTGAGACAAATTCGAAAATTTTCTCTGTAGGTGCCATTTGTAATATATCAATTTTTTGTATGCTGACCTCCTTTTGAAGTCTTGGGAAAAATTGTCCTAAATCAATTTTCCCATTAGTGTACAAATCCTTGATATTAATATTCATTAATTTTCTCTTGCCATGCTTAATATAGCAATGGTCAATAGTCATCTTTAATTTTGGTTTTCTTTTGACGTCTGTATTATTGATGACTTCGTATACGTTGGGCTTTCTTTCAATTTTACTCTCCTCTTTGCTACTGACTTCCTTGTTATCTGTTTTGGTGGTTGATCTGGTTGTCATTCTGTGTATCTTAGCTACGTTCAGGTTCAGCTCTTTCAAATCATCTATTGTTATGCGAGACAAAGCATCCGCTACATAATTCTCCTTGCCCCTAAGGTATTCTATAGTGAAATCATATTCTTCTAGATCAAGCCGCATTCTCGTCAATTTCGAACTAGGGTTTTTCATTGAGAAAAGATAAGACAGAGGTCTATGGTCCGTTCTGACCAAAAATGGTGTACCATATATGTATGGTCTGAAGTGAGTTATGGCCCAATGAATAGCGGTGAGCTCTTGCTCAATTGTAGCTCTTGCTCAATCGCCTTAACTGCAGTTTGCGTACTGTACTTTCCGGCCAGCTCCAATGGCAGCCCATCACCAATATATGCATTCTCTAATGCTCTTGTCATATCTTCTATTTCCTTGGTATACTCATTGGCTGACTTGTTGTTCTGCTGTATATTCATAATCTTGGCCGTCAGGACCTCGACTGATTCTCCTTTTACAGAGGTCTGCAATTTGTTGATTACTTGTTCAAGCGTTGCCTCATTGCCTATAATATTTCTTGCTGTACCTCGCAGCTTTGTTTTTACCAAAGTAACAGCAATAGCATCATGCGTTTCTTTTATGGTCCCCACCAATTGTAGCGCGTCCAGAAAACTTTTTAGGTTTTCAGGCCTGCCATCGAAATCAGGTATGAGTCTCGAGGCTGTGTTTATAAATTCTATCGCTGTTAAAGGCATCTTACGATCTTGTACTTGTACTTCTTTATCTGAGTCGGTATCTGCATCCGACTGGTCTTCTCCTATGGGTGATAGTTTCTTGAATGATTCTGGTGTAAGAACTCTATATAAGTCTATTATAACCGGTTCACTTACTGTATGAGGAACTTCCTGATTTATCTGATATTTTGAAAATATTTTTACTAGCTTATCTCTGGTTTCCCAATAAAACCCTAAACCTTCTTCTTCATGTTCTTTAGTCAAACGTCCTGAGTGTTGATGTAACAAATTCCTAATTGCTTCAAAAGTAACTATCAATGTGCCTAAATGTTTCCTGACCGTTTCTGGTCTTATACATGTGTTCTTATTTATGCACTTATAAGCTTTACTGAATTTCTCCCGTTCTGATACAAAAATCGTTCTAATCAATTCCCATGTCTCCATCTAGAACTAAAAATTCTCACAATTAAATATCCTTTCATATTTCTTTATTTACGCTCAAAACTTGTTTTTTTATTTTTTTCTTAAAAAAAAAATTGTTTTTCATTTAAATTCTCTGCACGGGTGCCAACCCCAAATGTCTTTTTCAGGCTTTTCTTATGCATAACATATAACTTAATACATATATTTGCTAATATTGCTATTGTTATTACAACTAGCATTAATTCTATGTTCTTAATGTTAACTTGAGGTGCTTGTATTTCAACCTCATTGATTACGTTTGCCTTGGGGTCTTTAATCTTTGTATTCTGACCCCCCATTTCAATGTAAATTTGCTTTGCGTTCTTTCAATAAAATAAAATAATGAAAATGTATATTATCTATTGATGTTCGTTTCTTTATTGTCCCTAAGGTGAACACGGGCGAACTCGCCTCCGTTCCTTACAGGTGCATGAGATTCATGCACTCCGTGCTTAAACTAGCTGCTATTAATGTATTAGTTATTAATGTTGCTGCTGCTGTTGTTGGTGCTTATATTTCTGCCATGCCTCCATCTGGGCCTCGATGCAGTCTATCTTCTTCCAGATTTCTGTGGCCACCTCCCAGGATGGTGGAACTTTGTCGTTGATTATTCTTAAGAGTCTTGCTCGCTCCCTGCGCCTTGTTACGAGGAAACCGCCTCGTCTCTTTGGTGGACACACTTTGGTTACGTGTGCTAAAACCCGTTGTGGCTTCGCCTTGGCTTGGCGGCTCTTGTATTCCTGTATTGTTATTGGTTTAGGACCCTGTCCTTTCTCCAGGTTCATCCTTCAGGTGTCCTCTGGTCCTTAGTTATTAATTCGGACCACTGTCTCGGTCGCCATGTAATAAAAATGCGAGGAGTTGTGGCTATTTTAATCGCTTATGGAGTAGCGATATGTTTGTTTATTTAATGCATCAATTAAAGAGCATTGTAGTAAAAAACTGACTTGACTGAATTCGTACAATGGTCTTATATACTATTTGGAATACATTATTAGTTCTATCTAGTTTCTATATGGTGACACATATTCATTGATTCTCCTTAGTGGTTAAACGGTTCATATATCGTGAATGCTCAATCGGTCAGACAGAAGGAGTCGAATTACTCGTTCACTGGTACAATGTACTTTGCTGACCTATACCTCGATATGAATAGTGATAATGTAAATGAACACGCCAACAACCAAAGAGTATATGAATGAATGTAGATATGTGTTAAGTGGTATCGCATACGTTCTAGCATATGCGATATACGAATCACACTACAAATTATTTATATATATGTATATAATTATTTTTTTTTATATATGTATTTATTATTATTATTTTTATTTATTTTATTTTTTTTAAATTTTAAACTTTTTTCATTTCACTTTAATTTCCAAAAATTCTATGTAATTTGTAGTTTTCCGCTTGTCTCTTCATTTGTTCTCTCCGACATTTTATATCTCGCTCTCTGTTTTATCGTTAACCTCAAAGAAATCGTTCGGTTTCAAACTGGCTTGATACCATCAGATTTATCTGACGACACCTGTCACATTGACAATTCATCTTCAGATTCGACAAATCAAAATCCAGCATCCATCCAAGTCAAAACTAGCTGATAATCTGAACTTCGCTTTAGACAGCAGAGACTAATCGGGACTGAAGAGACTGAAGAGACTAATCGGGGAAATATAATACAGCCCTGCCTCGTATTTGTGTTTCCATGCGCTTGCAGATGTCTAGTATCTGGTTCTAGTATCCATTTCACCAAACACCGTGAAGCAGGAGCTCGAAATATATATGACATTGAGACCGTCTGTGGTACAATGGTCAGTGTGCGTGACTCTTTTACACGATAACGTGGGTTCAATATCTGTTCTGAGCACCTTACATATAGTTTGCAGACGGTCGCTTCACTTTGTGAAGGTGAAACAGCGTCTCAAAAACCGTTCGGAACCGGTGTAAAATTGTAGGTCCAATTAGTGGGTGTAAAACTTGAAAGCGCGTAGCTCTCTGATTGCCAAAAACTCCCCCTTGTCCCTTCATGAACTAATTCTTCGAAACGGGGTTGTAGTAATTCAAAGATCGGTTATTGACACTGACTTGAAGATGCCACAACCGAGTTGGAGTTGTCAAGACTAAATTTAGTCCCCACAACTGAAATTCGGTTGAAATAATCTCCCAACATAATTGATGCAGTTGTGGCAACTGAATTTTAAATTTTATTCGATGTCAACTAAAGTTTCTAAAATTTCGGTTGGAACAACCGAATTTGGAATTAATTCGGACGCAGCAGTTGAAATTGGTACCAAATTCGATTGCAGCAACCGAATGTGACATCAATTCAGGTGCAACAAGCGAATATGGCATCAGTTCGGTTGCAGCTATAGAATTTGGTAACAATTCGGTCCTAATAACCGAATTAGATCTTAAGTCGATTGCAACGATCGAATTTGGCGTTAATTCGGTTGTTGTAACCGAATTTCTCATGGTGTCTGTTGGTATAGTCGAATGCATTTTCAATTCGTTTACCACAACATAATTCCATTTATTTCAAACCTGTCATTCAAAATTATAAAATCAAATGCGAGTATTATATTAGAATAGCTAGAGAATGTAAAATTGTGGCTGCTGCGGCGATATCAAGTTTTTTTTTGGTTATTGAGAAAGGTAAATGAAAATATTGTACTTATGTAATTAAGGGGTTTGGTCTATGTTTATCAGGGTACAGTACAAGCAGATGTCAATAGTTCTGAAGTTCCACAAGATCGGGGGTTTGAGATATGCTGCCATCGTCTGTCTCAGTCAGATTGCACCTTTTAAATGTAGTGTATTTTTTTTGTGCAAGTGGCAACCCTGAAATTTGGCAGCTGTTACATGTGTTTATTCCGATTATTAAAAATGGAGCGCTTTACTAACAAACAAGGAGTTACAATTGTGAAAACTTATTACAAATATTGGGAAAGTTATGCTGAGGCCGCTCGCAAACATCGAAGAATTTTCAGCTGAGAAAGTGCTCGTAATGTGTCAACCATTCGAAGAGTGGTCAACAAGTTTTAAGAAACTGGGTCGGTTGTGGGCAGTAAGCCTCTTGTGCGTCAACCTACCGGTCGGTCTCTTGAAAACATTGCTGCCGAAAAAAAACCGAAAACATTAATTAGGCATCGTTCTCAACAGCTTCAAATTTCACGAAGCACTACGCAGCGAATTTTGACAAAAGACCATGCGTACAAAATTCAGCTTACTCAGGAGCTCAAACCAGCAGACAATGGAAAGCGCCGGGCAATTCGTTCAATGGGTAATGGAGAAAATGAAGACAATGACAATTTTTCAAAAAAAAAAATAAAAATTATCGTCTCCCATGAAGCGCATTTCCATCTGAATGGCTTCGTGAATACATACATTGTCGAATTTAAGGCATAGAAAATCCTCATGCAATCCATGAGAAACAAATGCACCCACAACGAACCACTGTCTGGTGCGGATTTCGGTCAGGCGGTGTGATTGGGCGTTACTTTTTTAAAGATGAGGCCGAAGGTGCAGTGACTGTGAATGGCATTCGTACCAGGAACATGAAAACGGAGTTCTTGTGGCATCAACTCGACGACATGAACTTCGACGACATGTGGTTTCAGAAAGACGACGCCATCTACCACACGGCGCATGAAATAATCCATTTATTGCAGCAACGATTCCCTGAACAAATTATCTCAAGAAATACTGTTGTCGACTGACCACCAAGATCATGCGATTTTACGCCGTGCCATTTCTTTCTTTGGCGTTTTGTGAAATCTCGGGAATAAAACAGAAAGAATTCCTGAGCTCAAATCCGAGATCCAACTCGTCATCGGTGCGATACAGCCACATGTCTGTGGAAAAGTCATAGAAGATTTCATAAAAAAAGTTATGGCCTGTCATCAAAGCCGTGGGGCCCGTTTGACGGATATTATATTCCATACCTAATCGGATAATGTCTTCTTTACAGTCCAATAAAAAGTCACAACTATCTCAAAAAATACGTGTTTTTATTTTAAAATGAAAAAGTACAATCTTACTGAGACACCCTTTAGAACGTTTAGGACATAAATCGTAAGAAACAACACGTCAGAATAAGTGCGGTGACCCATAAAAGACAGAACTTCAAAATCGATCGGAAGTGGGTTGTAAAATGAATTGGTTTCTCTACAGATTTCCTCATATAAAGTGATTTATTTTCTCGTTTTGATATTACACAGTGCGACACGAAAAAATATAACTAGATACGGACACCACTACGTGATAAAGGACCAAAAAAAGACCTGTGTCTCCCAGTTTTGACTTTTTTTATTTGGGGCCTCGGTGTCATTTTTGCAAAAAAGTGATCATTTTGTCAGGCTTATATCTGGCAAACAGTTCGGAATTTTGATTTACTCTTTGATTTACTCGAGGGAAAGTTGTAGCTCGTGTCTTGTGAAACACCATAAGTTCTGAATCAGAGTCAGATTCGGACAACGATTTGGACCCACAACTTAAGAAAGTGCGTGAAGATAAATTCGTATTTAAAATAGCAAAGACACAAACCAATTTACTTAGCAGAGCTCTGTTATACAACTAACAGAGCTCTGTTACGCACTTTATTTTAAAGGTAAATCGGCAATTTATTGATTTTTTTCATTTAAATAATCGATGCAGAAATTTAAAATACAGTAATTAATAAAAGCACACTCCAAGCTAAATATATTTGCTGCACAAACTAATATATATGCAACCAAATCCTAAATATTGGTATTTAAATATGTCACATATAGTGGGACTATTAAGGCAAAATATGGAAATATGAAGAATTCTCCACGAACCAAACATATGCCAGTCGACTGTCCTTAATGAGTGTCTTCGAAATATAAAATCTAGAATTTCCCAAGGACCTTCAGAAATTTAGTTGTATAACAGAGCTCTGTTAAGTAAATTGGTTTGTGTCTTTGCTATTTTATATACGAATTTATCTTCACGCACATAACTTAAGAGAGTGCGATTTGCAAGTCCAGGGCCATCAACATTATAAACATAATACGAATATTTTTTATTATTATTTTTGTAATAGATAGCATAGTATCTCAATGTTGAAGTAAAGAAAAAACAAATGAAACTACAAATTTTTCACTTTTGTGGCTGCATACGCGGTGTTAAGAATCATTCGTAGGAAGTTCATATGTTCTAGAAAGTTGTTTATTGAGGTACATTATTGTAGTTGATTGTTTCCGTGAAGTTTGAAGTTTTGACCTGGAAGATGAAGTTTTTTGATTTTATATGTTCATAGTTTTTGTTCTTTATGACAAGAGCTATAACTTTCCCTCAGAGAGCAACTTTCCCTTCCGAACGGTTTGCAAGATATGAGCCTGACAAAATGATCACTTTTTTGCAAAAATTACACCGAGGCCCCAAATCTTTGCGGGCCCATAAAATAAAGTGCACGACTGTGGGCAAAACTGGGAGACACAGGTCTTTTTTTTGATCTTTTATCACGTAGTGGTGTTCGTATATGGTTATATATCCATGACTTAAAAAATTACACACAGTGTTATTTATGAGAACACAGGAAATCAAATCATCACTAAATTAATTGATAACAATTTGAAAAGGCTGTTGTGACGCCATTCAAATACGGTTGTGACAGCCTCGAATTCGGTTGTGACAACCTATACTTCGAATGTGACAACTCTAGTTCCTAGTTCGATAGTGAGAACCTCTAATTCGGTTGTGCCAACCTCTAATACGGTTGTGCCAACCTCTAGCTTGATTGTACCAATCTCTAATTCGTTTGTTACAGGCGTCTAATTCAGTTATGACACAATCTAAATTCGATTGTGACAGTCTCTAATTCGATTGTGACAACCTATGGTTCGGTGTTGATAAACTCTAGTTCCTAGTTCGATAGTGAGTACCTCTAATTCGGTTGTGCCTGCCTCTAATACGGTGTGCCAATCTCTAATGCGTTACCGCCTCTAATTCAATTATGACACAATCTAAAATCGATTGTGACAGCCTCTAATTCGATTGTGACAACCTCTAGTTCGGCTGTGATAAACTCTAGTTCGATTCGCAGATCCTATAATTCGGCTGTGACAACCTCTAGTTCGATGGTGACAACTTCTAATTCAGTTGTGGCACAATCTAAATTCGATTCTGACAACTTGTAAATCGGCTGTCGCAACCACTAATTCGGTTACCGCTAATTGGTTTACGTGAACCGAATTTTTCTGTGTGAGTACTCGTAATGGAAAAATATCTACATATTTTTTTGTCATCCCTCTACCTATTTATTTATTTATACTTCATAAAACTCGGAAAAAGCCCTTTTCCCACCACGGAATTCAACAATAACTTTCGTATCATTATTGTAAAATGCATTATTTTCAGGTCCTTTCTATGGCTTTGTCAAACTTAAATTTTCTTCCTTCACAGCAGAAAATAAAATTACAATTCCAATCCTTTACAAGCAACAATAATGCTCCGACTACAATTCAGTTTCTGCTTTTGTAGTTAAAATTTACAAAACATGTGTCGTTGTAATGCGAACAATTCAATAAACGTTTAAATACAATTTAATTGTGATTCTTAACAAAATAATAAGGACAATACGAGGTAATTGTACCACGTACATGCATACATACATACAATGCAATACATACAAAATAATACAATTCAAAACAATACACGCAAGTTTGTATGAGTAAAATATCGACACGAAGAGTAGACGAATGAACCTATGTACATACATGTGAAAGAGGTACAGTGGAGCCGATATATTATTTGTAATCAAATTGAATGTAAGATTTTATGTGACTTCGAATGCAAAGGATTTGCAGGCGATTTAATCCTTTGCTCCAGCCACAAACATTTCCTCCGGTAGTTGGCAAAAAACACAATTGAAATTGAGTCTATTTAGAATTGAGCAATTGATAATTAGTTTTTCCATATGGTATTAAAAGGACAGTGATTGAAATTGAGACTATAGAAGGTTTTGAGTTGAAAGATATCGTAGAATCTATGTAAATCAAATAACCGGAGAAGACATGATCTGTAAACCTCAAAGGAAATTACAACTGTAAATAGAACTTGCATCTAAGACAACTAAAAATTAAAAATATTTAGAGCTTTTTCGTTTCGCCTACAGTTTTACACCGATTCCGAACGGTATTTTGAGAAGCTTTTTCATGGCTAGATACTCGATATGCGAGGTGACCGCCGCCGAAAGAAAATTTGAAGGTGGTCAGAGCCGGGTTCGAACCCAGGATCTCATGTACAAGAGCCGCGCACACTAACCATTGCACCACCGACGCCCACGGTCTCTAATCTTGCCGATAAATATTTTGAAGCTAAGCCCATCTCTCTACGACATATAAGGTTGACCTGAGTAGACGTTGGGGTCTGAAGTATTATATTCATGACTTGCAAGTCACCAGGGATTGCTAAACGGGATTGATTTTAAAAAATCCCGGAATTCGGGATTTTCGAAATCCCGATACTTACTAGGGATGCTAAACGGAATCAGGATTTCGAAAATCCCAAATCCCGGGATTTTTTAAAATCAATCCCGTTTAGCATGCCTAGTAAGTACCCAGTTTGCGAACAAACATTTTTCGTAAAAGTTCTTTTGAATTTCCCGTAAAAGTTCTATTATTCGTTTGCGTTAAACGAAAATGCAGACCGTCGAAATAATTTGTCACTTCCTGTCAAGTTTTTCAAGTGTAGGGTTATTTAACTCGTGTTCAGTAAGTGAACCATCAGTTAATGTAAAAGTTTTGATTTAATTTTAGAGTTACCCGAGGGCGGATCAATAAGTCCGTGACTTTTTGACTGAAACGCATTTTTTTTTTGAAAAAAAAAAATTATTTTTCAACATAATCTCCTTCTATCTCAAGACACTTAGTCCAACGTTTCTTCAATTTTTGTATCCCTTCCAAAAAATAGGATTTTTCACGGTCCATAATATAGGCATGTGTTTGATCAATAATTTCATCGTTGGAGCTAAATCTCTTTCCACCGAGCCATTTATTTAGTTTTGGAAATAGGAAATAGTCACTGGGGGCTAAATCCGGAGAATATGGTGGAGGAGGTACCAATTCGTAGCCTCAATTTATGGAATTTTGCATTGAGACTACACACGTGTGCACCCGTACGTTTATGGTCAATTGAGAGCAAACGCGGCACCCATCTTGCAGACAGTTTTCTTAAACCCAACGGATCATTTAAAATCGAAACCACACTGCGATATGAAATGGCTGTGGCATCAACAATCTCACACACTTTTACGATTCGATCGGCCAACACCATTCGACATTTTCGGGTGTATTGACCTCAATTGGCCGTCCAGAACGTTCAGGGTCATTTGTACTTGTGCGACCACAAAGAAAGTCAGTAAACCACTTTTTTACCAATGAAATCGATGGTGCAGAGTCCCCATAGTATTTATCAAGCTTTTCCTTGGTTTGATTGACGGTTTTTTTTTCCAAAAATTATAGGATATATTATTATATATTTAAGGAGCACTCGAAATGAATTTTTTCAATTTTTAAAAAATTGCACGAGGTTGTATGTATGTTTTGAACAGCTGTTAAACGCAAAGTTAATCACGGAACTGGCTGAAAATTTGACAGTAGTCTATTAACAGGTGGCACTTAATGGGAGCAGTGTTGCATTTCATATAACTACGAGGGAAGTTCGAAAAGTCACGGACTTATTGATCCGCCCTCTATCGTTTGTTTTTAAAAATTGTTCGGGTCGCGGTAGTGATTTTATTTATTTAGCACAGAGACAGTTATATATTTGATTCAGCAAATGTTTTTTTTTAAAATTACATGTGATCATAACGAAATCAAAACGACTCCATAATGAATGGTGTGCGTTTACATCCACGGCCACTATCAGTGGGGTGTCTGGTCTATTCTCTTCACTGCCTTTATGAAACGTTTTAAGGCCACTATCAGTGGGGTGTCTGGTCTATTCTCTTCACTGCCTTTATGAAACGTCTTAAGTGGACTGATGGCAGTGAGTGTTCTTTGGACCCATTTCTTTGTGGGACATGTATGTCGAGACCAACCAAATATTGAACCCATTCAGTTCCCGGTTTATTTTCTGTCCTATAACCGAGAAATAACTACCATTTATAAATATATTTTGAACACAAATGTGAACATTGACCTCTTCGAGGCAGGGCACACGCCAAACAATCAATACTAAACCGGGGTTCCCGAGGTCGCACAAAGTCTCTACAAAATTTCGAATTGAAATTTGAAAAAAATCAATAGAAATTTAAAAATTGTATTTATTGTATTATCTTTTATTATTATAATTTAAAATCAAAATCCATTTTAAACGCACGTAAGTTTGTAAAAATCCCAACAAGTTCTTCATTCGAACGTCTGACGTGCACGCATTTATACGTCTGCGAGCTCCCCATGTTACTTTAATTGTTCGTACCTGTTCGTACGTGTTTGCACTAGTCAAACTCGTACGAAAACACGTGCAGTGTGCAGCCCCGGCCTGAAGGTGTCCAAATAAAAGTCTAAACTTTAAATGTTGACAATCTTTTTTCTGTGAAAGTGACAGCTCTGAAATTTGACAGCTGTCATCTACGATTATTCCGAAATATTGAAGAAAGACCTCCACCTTCACCCGCACAAGATTTGGCTCACTCAGGAGTTCAAACTAGCACAGAGCCGGCAATTCGTTCAATGGGTTACGGAGGAAAGTGAAGTGAATACCAATTTTTCGAAACAAATCATCTTATCATCTGAACGGGTTCGCCAACAAAGAAATTGTCGAATTTGTGGCTCAGAAAATCTGCACGTGATCCATGAGAAACAAATGCATCCGCAACGAGCGACTTCCTGATGCAGATTTAGGTAAGGCGGCGTGAATTGGCCTAAGTCTTTTGAAAATGAAGCCGCAAAGGCTTCGACTGACATTCGTTACAGGAACATGTAATCGGAGTTATAGTGGCCTCAACTGGAGGGTATGGATTAGGACGACATGTGGTTTCAGCAGGACCGCGCAATCTGCCGCACCGTGCATGAACCAGTAGAGTATTATTGGCTTCCAGACCGAATGATCTCCCGAAATTCCTATGTCAACTATCCACTAAGATTGTGTGGTTTAACGTCGTGCGATTTCTTTATTTTCTTTAAACCACAAACTCAGCACATGGACGAGATTCAACGTATCGTCGGTTTGTCAAAATGTCACCAGAAATTTCATGAAAATACCAAGGGTCTGATATCAGATCCACGGGAATCATTTGCTGGATATTTTAGTCCATACTTAATCGGAAAATGTCCACTTTACAATGCAATAAAATTGTCACCACTTAGTCAAAAAACTGGGGGTTTTTTACAGTAAATTACATCGTGAACTTTTATTGACACTTTCATTGTAGTCAAATTTCATTCTCAGTTTTGTTCTACCTCATGAAAATATTTTTTTTCTATAGACTACCTAACTACCTTCCACTTTTGAGTCGGAGTTACTGGTTTAATTTCAGATCCACATGTATATCTCAAACTACCCAGCAAAAACTTTATATACCAATCACCAGCTTTTCCACCAGAACTACGCGGTAACATTTAGTGCAAATTTGGTTGCTGCACCTTCGCTTAGATTGTGCTGGCCTAAAACTGCAGTTCTCCTAACTTGGACAGTTTCAAGTAGAATAATAGCTACTCCTTAGCGCGACGTTTTAACTCAAAAAGTAGGAAGATGGTCGAATGCCATTCTATAAAACGGCAGCTGGTGAAGGTCCTGAGTTCGAATCGCACCAAAGATATATCTAATTTTTAATTATTTTATTATTGCTTTTGTTTTTTTCTTGTCATTTTGCAATGGTTTGTTTAAAATTTCTAGACATTTTTCAGTTTACAATTTGCCAACGAGTACAGGAGACATTTTTTAGAGTGACATCTACATTTAGTTTGCGGACATTTGCGGATTTAAATTGTATTCGCCTGAAATTATACTATACAAATTAATGTAAATATTTTCCCGTTACATCCCATCATTGGAGAGGGGAGAGCTTCTAATCAGTGAGTTGAACGCTTTCTAGATTTCCCCTCACTGATTGGGGTCGAGCATTTTACACCGATTGCGAACGGTATTTGTAAAGTTGTTTCATGGTTTATTACTCCATAGCTTCGCCGTCACTAAGCAAGGTGCCCAACGTCGAAATATGGGTAAAGTGGATTGCACCCACTTTCTTAAGTGCAAGAGTCGCGCAAGGTAAACACTGCACTACCAAAATTAGAGTTATATTGAAAAAAAATATTTCACGGGTTTTAGCCTACACATGTCCGTCGGTAGTGCAATGGTAGTGTTCACGGCTCTTGTACATGAAAACGTGGGTTCGAACCCTGCTTGACCACCTTACATTTCTATCGACGGCAGTCAGCTCGCTTAGTGGCGGAGAAACCATTGAGGATTTAGCAGTGATCGTATTTCGTGGGTAATGGGTTACCCTGGGTAACCGCGCACCCTGGGTAAGCCTTTATTATTGCAGTGGGGAATGGGTAGGGATAGTTTACCCATTACCCACAGGGTATGGGGAAAGTAATGGGTAGCTATCCACGACAATGCGGAATTACACATCACGATTACCCATTACCTACAGGGTATGGGGAAATTTATGGGTAGTTATCCACGACGAAGGGGAATTCCTCATCACGATTACCCATTACATTCAGCGTAATGGGGAAAATAACGGGTAGTTATCCTCGACGATGGGTAATGGGTTATCCACAGTAAGCCATCCTCATTTTTGATCGAAAATATGACAAAATTTCTATATCTCGGGAACGGAGCTATAAAACGGCAGCTGGTGAATACTATAATCGAAAATCGTCCAATCGAAAAATAACCAATTTTTGACGATTTCTAAGGGGTTTTCCTAAAGTGTTCCAATTCGTATGGAAGAATTGGTTTTAAAAAAAAAATATGAGAAAATCGTTAAAATAAGAATGGGGCTATAACTCGGAAACGGTGCGTCCAATCGCATAAATAATATTTTTTTTACCTACATAGGAGGCTTCGACCAATGGATGCCTTCAATATGGCATATCTTTTTTTTAAACAATCGCTAGAATTAGAATATTTCGTGTAAAGATCCGGTAAAACGCCCTCATGTCTATATCACGGAAACAAAGCGTCCAATTGAAAAAAATACTAATTTTTATGGGGTTCTAAGGGGTTTTCATAAAGTTTCATTTTTGATGTGTTAACATCTATAGCGGCGTATAGGGAATAAATATATCAAAGTCAAAGATTTTATGCTGCTGCTAAAACCAGATTTTATGCTGCTGCTAAAACCAGATTTTCTGCGACTGCGAAAGAGAATAATGACGTGTTAAACAAAAATGAGCGAGCAAGAGAGCAATGAAAGAGTGGTGAGGCAAACGAAATTGTGTCTATAGCGTATGTATTAACATACTAGTGTATGTATGTACATGTGTCTGTTGCTGTTGTTGAACGGAGATATAAAGCATAGTCACGCAAAATTTCATTTGCAAACCCATGGGCTTGCGCAGTCGACGTTATGGTGACTCACTAATACGTCAGCTACTTCGTACAAAGTATGTGTGATGTTGTGTGTTTGGCTGTTTCGTTGCTGTTCATATGGCAAACATGTGGATATGTGACACACGTCTACGTCAGCTACTTCGGACAAAGTATGTGTGATGTTGTGTGTTTGGTTGTTTTTAAATGAAACGTCATCATAGGATTGAACGCCTTTTTAAATTCTTTATATTAACTTCACCTGCATGTATGCCGCAAAAAGTTTGGATTGATTTTTAACCCTTTTCCCGTTATCCAATCGAGCTGAAACTTCGCAGGCAAAGTAATGGCGGCGACAAAAATAAACTACCAAAATAGGGGCGGGATTGGATAAAGGAGCGTGGTACCTCCCATACAAATCACAAATTAAAAATCCATTATTTCGGCTCCTGTTAACGGTATTTGAACAAAATCGGGTATGTTGGTTAGGTTTACATATTCTAAGATCTGCTGCAAATATGGGCGGGATTGGGCAAAGGGGCGTGGTCATATATAAAGAATGTATAGTCAAAAACTATGTTTTTAACGGGTTGGTTTTTTATTATTGTTAAGGGTAAGTCAAATAAAATGTTGGTGCGGAGCAGTCTCAGAGCAAAGAGAATAATGACGTGGTTATACGTATATAAAAATTAAATAGCAAGAGAGCCATGAAAATTTTGTGAACTTGTGTAGCGCACCGTTTCCCAGTTATAGCCACTTTTTATTTCAGTGATTTTCTAATTTTGCGATTTTATGGGAAAATATTCTTCCATAGGAATTGGACCACTTTATGAAAATCCCTTAGACACCCGCAAAAATTAGTTCTTTTTTCGATTTGACGCTCCGTTTTCGAGATATAAACTTCTTTTTAATTGTTTCATATTTTCGGTCAATAATGGGGATGGGTTACCCGAGGTAAAACATTACCCATCGTCGTTAGTAAAAAAACATCCCTCGAAGGGATTGGGGAGAGCTTCTCACAACTAGTGAGGTGGGCGCTTTCTAATTTTTCATTCACTGATTGGGACCTACAGTTTTACACCGGTTCCGAACTGTATTTTGAGAAGCTTTTTCGTGGCTGAGTACTCGATAGTGTCGCCATCACTAAGTGAGGTAGTCGTCGTCGTCGTAGGAAATGTGAAGGTAGTCAAAACAGGGACTTGTCTCACGTTCTCATGCACAAGAGCCGTACACACTAGCTATTGCACCACCGACGGCCACATCGTCGTGTGTAACTACCCATTATTTTTCCCATTTCCCTGTGGGTAATTGGTAATTGTGTTGGGTAATTCCCCTTTGTCGTGGGTAGCTACCCCATATTTTCCCCATTACCCTAAGGGTAATGTTTAGTCGTGATGGGTAATTCCCCATCGTCGTGGGTTGCTACTCATTATTTTCCCCATTACCCTGTAGGTAATGGGTATTTCCCTATTGTTGTGGTTAGCTACTACCCATTATTTGCCCATACCCTGTGGGTAATGGGTAAACGTTCGTTACACATGTAGGGGTGGGGGGAGGTAAATACGAAACGGTTCTCAATATACGGTTCGGAACCGATGTACAATTTTAGGTCCTAATTAGTGGGTGTAAAACTAGAACGCGCACAGCTCACTGGTTGTGAAAAGCTTTCATGTGATTTAATGGGAACCCATTTTTTTACACATGTTACATGGTCGATAAACCAAAATTTTGAAAAGCTGTAGTCCGCAATAGTGGTGATAACTTTGAAAAATGCACTAAGTATTGACACTGAAATGGATGTAGCGAGAATTGATTAATTGTTGAAGTTTCTTTTTGGCCAATATCTGCCACGTGATCTAGAAAACTCAATAATTATCTTCAGGAGATTGTGGTTTGCAATGTTATAGATAACTTTGTAAAATATGCTAATTACAAAACGTGTCGTATACGACGCAGAAATTAGAAGAACTGGCAAAAATAATAGTTGGAAAAAATGTGAGTTCGAATCCCACCCGCGGCATTTAAATTTTTTTCACTAACCGGAAAAAACATGAGCTCTTAGCAGTAGAAGGAACTTTCAAGTTTCAAACTGATTAAGTTTTACAAAATGCCCTCCAAGTTAGTCAATTAAATCATTCCTGAAAAACTAACACCCTTAATCACTATAAAATAAATTTTTCACGATTTCTTTTGCCTTTAAAAAAGCGCACAGTTTTTCCTCTTTGGTATCATTCCCTTTCATGCACCGTATATGCACTGAATTCGCTTTGAACTTTGAGTAACACAAAATTGTATTAAAGTCGCCTCATCGCTGTTCGTGGAATTAGTAGTATAACTCACGTAGAAGCAAAATAAGTCCTTAATAGAGTTTTTCTGAGTGTATAGGGTGGTCTGAATACAACAATCTTTTTAAAAATTTAAAAAAATTAAGTAAACTTAAATTCTTTTGGCATATTAAAGCTTAATTGGAAATATCAAATATTGCCATTACTTGTGGAACACGATTTCAATCATTTGTATTAACTCATCCTGTCAGTCCAATTTTCCATGACTTGTTGACGTTTTCCGGCTCTATCTCACGAATGACTCGAACGAAATTATCCTTAAGGGTGTACATCGTTCCTGGATTATGCGCATAGCATCGGTCTTTAGCGGCATCCCACAAATAAAAGTGTAAAATAGTCAAATGGCAACTTAGAGGCGTTCAATTGACATCGCGGATAACACGATTACGATTACTTCTTGTGCAAAGGTCGATTGCTTGATGACCTGTATGAACCACTCTGTTAAAACCAAAGCTTATCCAAGTTCATACCTTCCATTTCAACCCTTAAAATGTCCGTAATCATGGCTCTGTAGCGTTCGCCGTTGACTGAAATGACGTTTCGAGCAGCATTTTCGAAAAAATGGGTCAATGATGCCACTACTCCGAAATTCACACTAAACTGTCACTATCTGCGGATGCATTGGCCTCTCGACAATAAGGACAATAAGTTTTCCGATCCCCAAATGCGGGGTAATTTTGTTTGTAGACGTAGCCGCCGGGATAAAAATCATTTTGTTCCATGGAGGTATGACACTGAGTGATAGTTAATATTTCGAGCAGAAGAAATTTGTCAGTGTCAAAATAACATGTTATTTAAAAAGATACCTGTATTTGGACCACCCGTTACATTCACTCGAGTAGCACCACTTGCGTACCATCAACTGTATTCCAACTATTGTCTAAGGTATCATAAGTTACGAAACCTTGTTCTTACTCCCAAACAAAATAACATCACACTTCGAAACCACTGTGCGTTTGTATGTGCGTGTTTTGCATATTTTTCTACAAGTGTATGAGTGTGAGTTTGAATGAAAATGATATAATGTAGAGTACAATGTATGTAAATTGCTTGGAATGCAAAACGAGTACAAAGTAAATACATTATATGTACAGAAGTATATATAGATAAGTGCTAATATACATACATACCTCTGCAGAGTGTGTATAGGTATGTGTGTGTGCGTAAGTACTTTATGAGTATATTATAAAGCACTAACTCATGTACACAAATACATGGACACTGACACTATATAGGCGTGGAAATTGAGCGAATATGTGTTTGTGGATTAATTTAAAGTGTATACAATACCAGAACAACAGAATACGAGTATTCACGGCTCACGCAATTACCGTTAGTTGTCAGTTAAAGTCACGTTAATATAACATGCAATGTAACACTCTCGCACGCACACACACACATCTAAACGACCGCGGCAAAAAGGACTCTTAGAAGAAAGAACTCAGCTTGATATATGTGAGTGAGAGTGTGTGTAAGGGTCTGTGTTGCAACACCATTATACCTAGAAAGTCTGCATTTTGCTGATGCATAAGAAACTTTTTGCCACTGAAAACAATAATGTACATACTCGTGTACATGCCCATTTCTACAGGTACAGTAAAGTCCCACTAGTTTGTATAATATAGAGGAACGAGTTTGTGAACACTTTCCCTTTGAAACCGAAAAAATGTTTCATAGAACTACTCTACCCCAGTGGAACATTCGGTTAAGACAATCGAATTATCTGTAAACGAGTTAAGAGGTTGTCACAACTGAATTCAGAGGTTGTTAGAAACGAATTTAGAGGTTGTCACAACTGCTCTTAAAGGTGGTCATAAGTCAACTGTGGAGTTGCCATAATCAAATTTGAACGTGGTCACAACCAAATTTAAATGTTTGCTAATATGAATGTTGAGGTTACCTCAATCGAATTTAGAAGTTGTCACAATTAAATGTAGAGGGTGTCACAACCAAATTTAGAGGTTGTCACAACTGAAGTCAGTTGCTGTCAAAGCCGAATTTAAAGGTTGTCACAGTCAAAGTTAGAGGTTATCACAGACAAATTTACAGTTTGTTATAAACTGATTTAGACATTGGCACAACCGAAGTTAGAGTTTGTCCCAACCGAACTTAGATGTGGTTGCAACTGAATTTAATGATTCTCATATCTGAATTTAGGGTTTATCATAACTGAGTTTAGAAGTTGTCACAACTGAGATTATAGGGTAAGATAAGAGTTTGTCACAATCCAATTTAGAGTTGGTCATAACCGAATTTAGAAGCTGACAAAACCGAATTTAATGGTTGTCACAACCAAATTTAGAGGTTGTCAGAACTAAATTTAGAGGTTGTCACACCTGCATTTAGAAGCTGTCAAAAGCGAATTTAGGGGTTGTCACAACCGAGCTTAGAAGTGGTCGGAACTAAATTTAAAGATCTGAATTTAGGAGTTATCATAACTGGATTTAGAACTTGTCACAACTGAGATTATTGGGTAACACATCGGTGTTTAGAGTTGGTAACAAGCCAATTTAGAGTTGGTCATACTGAAAATTTAATTGTTGTCACAATGAAATTTGGAAGACGAATTTAGATATTATCACAGACAAAATTTAGAGGTTGTCACAACCAAATATAAAGGTTTCCACAAGTAAATTTAGGAGCTTCAAAACCGAATTTAAAGGCTGTCGCAATCAAATTTAGAGGTTATTACAAACAAATTTAGAGTTTGTGATAACCTAATTTAGAGGTTGTCACAACCGAGCTTAGAAGTGGTCGCAACTGAATTTAGACGTTGTCACATCTGAATTTAGGGGTTGTCATAACTGAATTAAGATGTTGTCACAACTTAGATTATAGGGTAACACAAGAGTTTGTTTAGAGTTGGTCACAACCCAATTTAGAGGTGGCCATAACCGAAAATAGAAGCTATCAAAACCATATTTAATGGTTGTCACGAACAAGTTTAGAGGTTATCACAGCCGAATTTAGAGGTTATCACAGGCAAACTGTAGAGGCTGTCACAACTAAATTTATAGGTTATCACAGACGAATGTAGAGGTTATGACAATGAAATTTAGAGTTTGTCACAAACTAATTTATAGGATGACACAACAGATTTTAGAAGTTGTCACAGCTGAGTTTAGAAGTAGTCGCAACTGAATTAAGACGTTGCCACATGTGATTTTAGGGATTGCCGTAACTAAATTTAGAGGTTGTCACAACCGAGTTTATAGGTAAACACAACCATATTTGAAGTTTGTCACAATCCAATTTAGAGATGGTCATACCCGAAATTAAAAGTTGTGACAACTGAATTTATAGGTTGTAACATGTGAATTTATAGGTTGTGACAATTGAATTTAGAGGTCATCACAAATGAATGTGTAGGTTATCGCAACCGAATTCAGATGTTGTTACAACTGTATTTAAAGTTTGTCACAAGCTAATTTAAAGGTTGTCACAAATAAATTTAAATGTTGCTACAACTGAATTTAGTGATTGTCACACCCAAGCTTAGAGAGTGCCATAACCACATTCCGAAGATGACACAAAGTAATCTAGAGGTTTTCGCAACCGCATTTAGAAGTTGTCACATCCTAATTTATAGGTTGTCACAATCGAATTTAATTTTTGTCAAATTAATTCTTACAGTGCTATTCTCGAAATCATGACAACCGTCATGATTACCAGCCTACGACGGAACTTACAACTTGGTAAAAAACGAAATTAGAGAAAAATAAAGAACACGAAAAATTATTTTTATATCAGTCGAATATGAGGCTACAGCGTCGAAAACATGGGCCCATTTAGGCGCGGCCAAAAACAGGCAAGTGTGGTTATTGAAATGAAACGCATTCTTTACGCGAATTTAATGATGTCTTTAGTTTTGTGGTGCGTTATCTGGGGATTCAAATAACCCTAATTAACCACGATATATGGGGGTCTGGTGAATCGGAAACGAAGCCGGCGATTGACCCGATAACTAGTCGAATCATCTAAAATTGTTATATAATTTTTTGGCATATTTTGAGGCCTTCTACGAACAAATACATAAAACCAGCAAATCGTCCTCGCAATACTTTTTTGTACCAAGTGCGTTGCATGGGTCCGTCATTCAATAATTTCTACATAATTTGGAGCCTCTCCCGAAGACTGACAATTTTGCATAATTTTTTTAAATATGGAAAAAATATGCATTTAGAGAAAATAGAGCATTCATCTTAAAAATTGTAAAAATATGCACCAACAAGTCAATATGGGTTTTCTGCAAAGTGTGTGATTCGGCAAGATAATTTGTGTAATTTCTTTTAGACTTTTGAGAAAAAACATGGATTTGCATGGAAATCCCATCCCTACTTATTACCAGTTAGAACAATTGCTACATAAAAATAATCTTTAAAGGGAGAGTCCAAACAGCAAATTAACCAATTTTTCGTGTTTCCAAGGGTTTTAGAAAACTTGGTTCAATTCGCATCGTAATTTTTTTTCCAAAATCGCCAAATCTTTTTAGCATATGCATTGAACTAACTTTTCTAAAATCCCTGGATAGCGTTATAAATTGGCTAATTTATCGTTTGGGGGCACTCCGTTTGCGAGATTTAGCCATTTTTCTAATTCTGTGCTGTTTAGTTACACATGTTTATTGTCATGTGCTATTGAGAAAGTTATAACTATCATTATCAACTAAAACAAAAAGAGCTTTCATTTGACATCCAGAATAGAAAATTGAAGTTTTTGTCACAAATGTATTTACTATCACGACAAATACGCTTGTCACTCGGTCGAGAATAGCACTGTTATTATGTTTTGTTTTAAAGCTTTAAACTTAATTTTGGATTTAAAAGTCGATGCAAAACAGGAAAGTTAGGCTTAGAATTTAGTTGCGCCCACCAAATTGCATATAATTTCGGTTACGGTAACCGAACTAACTAAAGTATTCGTTACCGCAACAAAGAGCATTCAAAATTCCATCAGAAAAATTTCGCATTATTTCGGTTATCAAACAATTTTTTACTCTTGTACGGTTTCAACACTCGAAACAATACCAACTTTACATAGCAACAATAGAAGTTTTCATAAATTCTATTGCAATAACTGGTTGTTGGAAACGAAAAATTAAAAAAATCGGTTGATGCAACCGAAATAATGCAAACAATTTGTTGATGAAACAACAATAATAGGACATTCAGATGACATTACTGCATCAATTATGACACGGGGTTGTTTAAACTGCATTTTAGTTGTAGCGACCGAATT